>CANTUT010000178.1:1260000-1645000 GCA_947687605.1 Reutealis trisperma | reverse complement strand
TTCTTATCTTCCTTGATTTTAGTTTGACATGGATGAGCTTAAAAAAAGGAAATAAAAAGTAATAAAAAGAAAAAAAAAGCAAGCAAGAGAAAAAAGAGAGAGAGAGAGAGAGAGAGAAATGAACAAACAGTCAATTAAATCCACCACAATTAACGCACGCTAGAATTTGAGGTGCCATCAATAATCACACCTAATTAAACAAGGTCAAGTAATGGACTTTTCAATTATAGTGCAAAGAGCAAGTAAATGTAATTGCCTATTACACATTGGATAATTGAATGATACACCTCATCAAGAGGCAACAAATTCAGAAAAGACCTTTGTTCAAAGGTCAGAGGTGGAATGTTTTCTTCTAAATTTCATTAATTCAAGCTCGCTAAGTTGAAAATCCAAAAGTACAGCTTAGGCAGAAATTAGAGAGAGAGAGAGAGAGAAAGTTCATCCTAGTCATCTTCCTTCGTGTCCAAATGCACATCATCTAAGGTCGTCACATTGTCTTTAATTAATCTATCTCATCTTATGTCCTTCAAAGTCATCCTCCCTCATTAGGGGGCTCATCCTTTAAAATTGCACCATCAATCCATCCTTGTTCTATGTTGGGGGCATATTTTTTAAGTTTGTTATCCCTTTTGTCAATCCATCCCGTCTCTTAGCTTAAACAGCTGACACACAATCTTCCACATTGCCGACCATCAGTCCATTATATCCCTATCTCTTAAGTTGTCATTTTTCCACTAGCCCTTTAACCATTCCTAAGGACTTTTTCTTTCAATCAGTGTATCATTTACATCAAGTTAAACTAATTAAGTGTCACTCTAAATGTTCCTACAATCTCAAAAGCAAGAAAGCTTGACTTGCTCTTTTTTATGAATCATGCCACAACAACCTCCCTAATCCTTTTTAGAAGTTTCAACCTACCACTCTCAAGCTTTATAAAATAATACTATCCCATTTCGAGCCTTATTGGTAAATCATACCATCATTTCAAGCTCAAGCCACATACCACTCTTTCCTCGAAAAAATCTCATCATGGGCAGAACCAAAAATCCAAAGTCTATTAGGACTTATCATCCTTGAATCTAGTTTCCCTAACAAAACCAAAGTTGAGGCATATCCCCCAAGGCCTATCATCCTCAAGTTGATTAAGAATGGCTCGAACTAGTCAAAGCCTATCCCATGCCTCTTTAGCAAAAATCTCATTATCCTTAAAAGATTAAGCCATTGGCAAAACAAATGATCCTTAAGATTAAAGTATCTTAAGGCCTATAAACCATTTTCAGTTTAATCCTCTTAGACTGATACAACCATGTCAAAGGGCAAATCCCTATCTATGAGCTTGTAGTATCCTTATGACTAAAACTTGTAGCATCATACTTAAGCTAAAGCCAATCATCTTGCAGAAGAGCGCAAACTAAAAAGCCTTCACCATGAAACCTAAACTTATAAGCCTTCATCATGAAGCTTAAGCTAAAAAGCGTTCATCATGAAGCTTAAACCAAAAAGCCTTCATTAGGAAGCCTAAACTTAGAAGCCTTCATCATGAAACTTAGGCCAAGAAGCCTTCATCAGGAAGCCTAAACATAGATGCCTTCATTATGAAGCCTAAGCCCAGAAGCCTTCCCTATGAAGCCTAAACCCATATGAAATACCCTGAATTTTTTATTATTTTTCTAAAATCCTATTTTTGTATGGAAAGGTATTATTTCTATTATTTATTTATTTAAGCAAATATTAAAGTTATATTTTATTAAATTATATATATATATATATTCATATCATTTGAATATGTATTATTAATAGTAATTTTATTACAATATTATATATGTATATTATTATGAAATATTATAATGGTTATTGGAAAAATTATATTTTGATATTTGAATATTAACATGAGGTTCGATTAATCTTAATTATATATAAATTGCCGAAAGTTTGGGATTTCATTATAATTACTATTATTGTAAATAAGTTTATTAATTGAATTATTAGTATGTAAATTAGAATTTATTCTTATTATCATTATTATATAAACTATGGTTTATTATTATTATTATTATTATTATTATTATTATTATTATTATTATTATTATTATTATTATTATTATTATTATTGTCGATTTATATATATATGTGTTGGTGTTAAAAGAAAAGAAAAGAAAAAGAAAAAGAAATGGAGGATGGTGATTGGCTGTGAAAGGGAACGGAAAGAATAGAGAGAGAGAGAGGCAGAGAAGGAGCGGGAGAGAGAGAGAGAGGGACTAGGTGGCGGTGAGCCGCCATCTGTCTGGCGGTGGGCTGCACTGCCACCACCAGTGGCTAGCCCACCATCCGGCGATCTTAGAGGAAGCAGTGGCTCTCTGATCGGGCGGCGGATGGCGGTGTACACGAGGAGAGAAGTCCCGTCGGCGTCAAATCTTCAAATGCAATTTTCGGCCGATTTTGGTGGCCAAATCAAGCAAGGTTGGTTCCATTTGACTCCTAGTGTCAAGGGCTTCCTTTTGATATCTACCTTACCCCCTGAGGTTCACTCGAGGAAAAGATCGGCATATTGACGCTGAAACTTTGAAGGCATTTTTCGGTGAGATGGCAACGACTGGGGACGAGTGGATGTGGTTTTTGTGATCCTAGCATTAAGGTGAATCTGCTAGTGTGGAGATCACCCAGATCCACCACTGGCAGCAACGTTGTGTGGCTGGTCAGCGGCGGCACGTGGAGCAGTCTAGCAGCTCCGTTTCGTCATTCTGGCACGACTATCGACATCTGTATAATCAAAATTTGTGAAGGTTAACTCAAAACTCTTATATCTTTGTTGTTAAATAAGTTATATTATGTTTAGCGGATTCTAGGTTGTAGTTGTGGTGAGTTCGTTGAGTTTGTTGTTGAGTTTAGAGTGGTTCTGTCGAGATCTCGATAAGAATCTTAGTCTTTAAGTTGCATCTGATTATATGAGTCATTCTTTTTGGTGATTAGCTGTGAAAGGGAACTGAAAGAACAGAGAGAGAGAGGCTGAGAAGAAGCCCGAGAGAGAGAGAGAGAGACCTAGGTGGCAGTGAGCCGCCATTTGTCCGACGGTGGACTGCACCACCACCACCAGTGGCTAGCTCACTGTCCGGTGATCTCAGAGGAAGCAGCGACTCTTCGATCAAGTGGCGGATGGTGGCGTACGTGAGGAGAGAAGTCCCGCTGGTGCCAAATCTTCAAATGCAATTTTCGGCTGATTCTGGTGGCCAAATCAAGCAAGGTTGGTTTCGTTCGACCCCTAGTGTCAAGGGCTTCCTTTTGGTATCTACCTTACCCCCTGAGGTTCACTGGAGGAAGAGATCAGCATATTAAGGCTGAAACTTTGAAGGCATTTTTTGCAGAGACAACAGTGACTAGGGGTGAGTGGCTGTGGTTTTTGTGATCCTGGCATTGAGGTCAACATGCTGGTGTAGAGATCACCCAAATCCGCCACCGGCAGCGGCAACACATGGCGGCAGCGCGTGGGGCAGTCCAGCAGCTTTGTTTCATCATTCTGGCGCAACTATCGACATCTGTATGATTGGAATTTGTGAAGGTTAACTCAAAACTCTTATATCTTAGTTGTTAAATAAGTTATATTATGTTTAGCGAATTCTAGGTTGTAGTTATGGTGAGTTCGTTGAGTCTGTTGTTGAGTTTAGAGTGGTTTTATCAAGATCTCGATAAGAATCTTAATAGTTTTTAAGTTGCATCAGGTTATATGAATCGTTCTTCTATGATAATATCCTTAGTTATGAGGTGTTGGTATTCTGGCATCTTCCTGATTTTAAAGGCTACACTTCCGAGGGAAGCCAGTCGGACGAGTTGTCAGTTTGGTGAGTGTTACTCCCTAATATGTTATCCTGTTTCCATATGCATCTGCATTTACTGTGTGTATATATGTATATGTATATGTATATTAGGCATTATTATTGCATAGATGTATGTAACATTTGATTGTGAATGATGAATCGATATTCTTTGTTTTGTGCTATATGGTGATTGTGATTGACGGATGGAGGTCGAGAGCATACAGTACTGCCTAAGATCATGGGTTTGGTTATGATTACGGTTATGATTATGATTTTGATGATGTTGAGAAGATGAGCTATGACTGGTGTATGCTGGCCGGGCCTGCTCATCGCCAGGGCCGCTATCAGTCGAGTTAGGGCTGCTTGGTACAGACCAATGACGGCCGGGTCCATTGGACATAAGAGATAGATTATTAGATTTAGAGAGCCAGGATAAGGGGATCGGCTCCCTTTATTGAGTATTAGTGTGGTACTGTGGATCGTATCCCATCCTTACTTGATTGTATGATTTGTCTATCTCTATGACATAGTGCATAGCATAAGCATTATAAATCTATCTGTAGGGCACCAGTTTAATATATTAGCTAGTATCATTCACTGAGTCGGATGCTCATTCCTGTTCATTTTGTTATTTTCAGGTCAGGGAATGAGCCTGTGAAGGAATTGTAAACTGAGTAAACTGCCAATTTTCCTTTGGCAGTAGTTTGTATTATTGAGTATTAGGAAATGTATGTAATATATGTATAATTGTAAATATAGCTCCAGAACTCCACAATGTTATATCTTGTACTTGTATATTGTTTAATATTCAATTATGTATTTGATGAGTTGGAATACTGTTGTTAAGCAGAATCCTTTTGTATGATATTATATTTATGAGATAATTGAGATAAATGAGTTGTTGGCCCAACATGGCTTTGTTTTATATTGAGTTTTGATTAGATCTGCTTAACTTGTATGGGCCCATAGCCCTTTTCAGTTTTGGATTTCTATTGTGTATTTCTATTAGGCTTACTACGGGCACTGGTAGCCACGTGCGTTTCCCATATCCTAGTGCCGATCACGTGCTCTCAGGTTCGGGGCGTGACAAAGGTGGTATCAGAGCAGAGATCTTGTGACCTCTAATATATTTAGTGTTGTGGGTCCTTGTTTCTATAACATACGGAGTATAGGATTCCTAATTGTCTTTTTGAGTTTCTCTTGCTTCTAATTCAGCGTTAATGTAGTGTAATGATGAGATTTTAGTTAGTAGCGAGTTTAATGCTTATTTGTTAAGATTTAATACAGTTGTTAATTTTTAGTTAGGAAGTATAATAGAATGGACCTATGATTGACATCTTTGTTTTTCTTAATTATTGGCGTATTAGGTCTGGAGATTTACTTTGTTGGTATCCTTTAGTACTGGGAGTACGCTATTGCCTAAAAGATAAGATAAGCCCTAGCTTGCTTTATTTTTGTCTATCCCGTGAAGTAATTTGATTATTTTTAGTCACATTCTAATGAACAATTGTCAACATAGACAGTGTTGAGGACTGTAGTTGTTTGACTGGTCTTATTAATTATGTCTAGACAAGACTTTCTTATTAGCTAAACCAATTTTTGAGAAAAAGTTTACTGTAGTTTTATCGGTAAGGAGACTGAGTTTATTATTTATTGGAGACACAGGTATCAGGCAATTCACCATCTAGTTCTAACTCTCTTCCACGTTTGAAAATTTTATTTTGACCTAATATTTATCATTTCTAATTATCAGTTTAATTTATGGCATCTTCTTCATCTTCCTCTCCCTCTGGACCTGATCCTTTTCTTTACCAAGGCCTTCCCCTAGAGATTTGAAGCAATATCTCTAAAAGAGCCCTCAATAACCTAGCCTTTGAGCAGATTTTTAAGTATCAAACATGTCTCATTCGAAAGTATGGCCCTCGGTTTATGAAAGAACTAACTATCCACCCTGAGTATCCTTTTTTGAGGCCATATGCTTTCATGGATATGAAAGTGGATTCATTTTGGATATGGCCTAAAGAATTCCTTTACTTTCTATGGTATTTCCTTCATCTCTATCATATTGCTTTAGAAATTCAGCCCTTTCATTTTCTGTGACATATCCAGTATTTGGAAGCCAATAATGCAACTAACCCACATTTGGTTACCTTCCTGCGTTGGTTTAATCCTTTGGACCAGTGGATGAGGTTTCATATTACTAGTTTGGGTAAGTCTTTTTGGATAGATGGTCCCACCATTCGAACTATGCTTGTTTTTCATCATCCTTATACTGCTATGAGCGATCTTTCAAGCACCCATCTAGTCATGAATCCCCAAGTTCTTATTTATAAATCATATTATTTTTCATTTTATATGGACGTGTTTGATTATTGATATGAGTTTACTACTTTTCAGTACTTTATGTGTGAGAAAAACAATGTTCATTTGCGTGAGATGTGGCCCCCTAATGAACCTGATGCTCCATGGTGGGATTTTCCTCCTGAGTATTGTTGCGAGATTAGTAATGCTAAAGATGATTGAGATCAAAATTGTCTTAAGGAATTGTACCAAAGAGATGGTCCTCAGCCTATAGTGCCTAATGATGATAAGTTTGACCCTACTAATCACATTTGGACTCACCTTGTGGAGCCTTCTTCATACTCTACTGATTTTGATGAGACAACCTTTTTCAGCCAGTATGATGATGATGATGATGACAGTATGAATTTGTCTCCCTTGCATGAGCCTATCAAGAAGTGATAGGTCAAGAAGTTCATTGTGGGAATCGATGGTAGTTATGATATGAGATTTGCTAGGTTTGCAGGGTCCTGGATCTATGTAGGTGTATTTCTTTCTTTTTCTTATTATGAGGGAGTAATGTTTCTTTTATTTTTGGTTGGGATGTGTGTAGGTGTGTTGTGGCAGGTAACGAGACTAGAGACACTACCTCAGTAGATTGAGGAGACTTGTGTGATGTAGTCTTTTTTCTATATAAGTATATGAATATATTGTGAGTATAAATGCATGTCCAGTATAGTATATAAGAGAAATTAAGTATTGGTGCATTTTGAATAATTTATAAATGACTGTGATGATTTAGAGTTTCATAGATTTAAATGAAATTAATTTGATGATTATAAGGTTTATTAAGTTGGATATTATAATGAAATGGAACTAAATTGTGATGTGGTTAGTTAGAGTTAGGAATATAAGAAATTGAACTGAGGATATTCGAATTGTGAATTTAAGGATCCCCGAGAACTTAATCCAAAAGGGTATAAATGATTTTGTTCAAAATTGTAAATGATTTGGAAATGGAATGTTTTAAATGAGTTTAAACATGATAATTGATTTTAAAGTGTAATTTTAAAAATAGCTTTCAAACTTTATTATTTGGGACTTTGTACTTGTGTCCAGCGTGTCGATCTACATGTGCTAAGTCAAGCATTATAAAATCATGAGTCATTATTCATACATCATGTCCTTAATTAAGAATTGCATTAAGGTTACATATTGTGTGGCATCCCTGGACACAATATCCTGAGTTCTAAAATAAAAATGTTTTAATTATTACAAATAATTTTAAATAGTTTTACAAATTGAAACAATTTTGGATATACTAGAAATGGATTTAAGTTCTCGGGATGAGATAATATTCTGAGGTATTAAATTCTATAATATGTTAGGAGAATGATTAAAGATTAAGTATTGATTTTTACTAAGAAAATAATTTTATTATGTAATAAAGTGGAGTTATGATTTAGGAATACTTAGGAAATATATATGTATAAGTAGTATCAGTAATAATAGTAAATTCATCATTTTATGTGGGTAAATGGGAGGATTAGAAATATGAAATACAATAAGATGTTAACGGAATTTAGAAATAAGATAATGTTATGAATTAAGTATACTTGGTCGTAAGGCAATAGCTCTTTAAATTATGATATTGATGTATATTATAAAAAGAGAGTAAGTCTAGAATAAATTATAGAATTACTTATTGGTATATTAATTATTGTGACGCATGTGATGATTTTAAATTGATAAGATAAAAGTATATATATATATATATATATATATATATATATATATATTAAGGAATTAGCTAAAGCAAGTAAGAGTGAGAAGTGAATTATTAAGTTTTGATATGTTTGAATTGATGAAATGATTAAGGAAATTATTATTGGAGTTATTGTCATGATTAAGTATAATAGGAATTATAATTTTGATAAGATTTTTTAAACATGAGAATATTTATTGAAATTATGAGAGATTAAGTAATCAATGGAAAGGATAATTTAAGAATTCATATTAGCATTAGTATGAATAAGGATTTAAGGAAAGGATAAGTTTAAGAGTAGCATTGATTAAAGGTGAAATCAAAGGTTATACTAGTTTTATTTAAGATTAAATCAAACTTGAGGGAGAATGAATTATAAAGGAATTGTATTAAGAGTTAATTTGACTAGATACTGGTATTAGAATGATTATGCTGGAGGTTTATTTCTATGATTTTGTATCTTGTTGAATTTGATACCTTACCTTACCTATAGTTTAGATAGTATATCAGAGTGCAGAGTGGAAGCGAGGTAGAGAAGTTTAATTGAATGGTGTTGTGTTTGAAAATTCAGGACGAATTTTCTTAAGGGGGGAAGAATTAAAATACCCTAAATTTTCGATTATTTTTCTAAAATCCTATTTTTGTATGAAAAGGTATTATTCTATTATTTTATTTATTTAAGTAAATATTAAAGTTATATTTTATTAAATTATATATATATATATATATATATATATATATATATATATATATATATATATATATATATATATATATTCATACCATTTGAATATATATTATTAATAGTAATTTTATTACAATGTTATATATGTATATTATTATGAAATATTATAATGGTTATTGGAGAAATTATATTTTAATATTTGAATATTAACATGAGGTTCAATTAATCTTAATTATATATAAATTGCAGGAAGTTTGGGATTTCATTATAATTACTATTATTGTAAATAAGTTTATTAATTGAATTATTAGTATGTAAATTAGAATTTGTTCTTATTATCATTATTATATAAACTATGGTTTATTATTATTATTATTATTATTATTATTATTATTATTATTATTATTATTATTATTATCATTATTATTATTAGTATTATTATTGTTGATTTATATATATGTGTGTTGGTGTTAAAAGAAAAGAAAAGAAAAAGAAAAAGAAATGGAGGATGGTGATTGGCTATGAAAGGGAACGAAAAGAACAGAGAGAGAGAGAGAGGTAGAGAAGGAGTGGGAGAGAGAGAGAGAGAGACCTGGGTGGCGGTGAGCCGCCATCCATTCAGTGATGGACTGCACCGCGACCACCAGTGGCTAGCCCACCGTCCGGCAATCTCAGAGAAAGCAGCAGCTCTCCGATCGGGCACAAATGATGGTGTATGCAAGGAGAGAAGTCCCGTTGGCACTGAATCTTCAAATGCAATTTTTGGCCGATTCCAGTGGCCAAATCAAGCAAAGTTGGTTTTGTTGGACTCCTGGTGTCAAAGGATTCCTTTTGGTATCTACCTTACCCCCTGAGGTTCACCAGAGGAAGAGATCAGCATATTGAGGCTGAAACTTTGAACCCATTTTTTGGCGAGACGGTAGCGACTGGGGGCGAGTGGCTGTGGTTTTTATGATCTTGGCATCGAGGTGAATCTACTGGTGTGGAGATCACCCAGATCTGCCATCAGCAGTGGCGGCATGTGGCTGAATGGCGGCAACACGTGGCAGCGGTGCGTGGAGTAGTCCAGCAGCTCTGTTTCATCATTCTGGCAAGACTATCGACATCCGTATGATCAAAATTTGTGAAGGTTAACCTGAAACTCTTATATCTTAATTGTTAAATAAGTTATATTATGTTTAGCAGATTCTAGGTTATAGTTGTGGTGAGTTCATTGAGTCTGTTGTTGAGTTTAGAGTGGTTTTGTCGAGATCTCGATAAGAATCTTAATAGTCTTTAAGTTGCATCTAGTTATATGAGTTGTTCTTTTTTGATAATATCCTTTGTTGTGAGGTGTTGGTGTTCTGGCATCTTTCTAATTTCAAAGGCTATACTTCCAAGGGAAGCCAGTCGAATGGCTCGTCAGTTAGGTGAGCGACACTCCCTAATATGTTATCCTATTTCCATATGCATCTGCATTTACTCTGTGTGTTATATATATATATATATATATATATATATATATATATATATATATATATATATATATATATATTATATCTTAATTGTTAAATAAGTTATATTATGTTTAGCAAATTCTAGATTGTAGTTGTGGTGAGTTCGTTGAGTTTGTTGTTGAGTTTAGAGTGGTTTTGTCGAGATCTCGATAAGAATCTTAATAGTCTTTAAGTTGCATCTAATTATATGAGTTGTTCTTTTTTGATAATATCCTTTGTTGTGAGGTGTTGGTGTTCTGGCATCTTTCTGATTTCAAAGGCTACACTTCCGAGGGAAGCCAGTCGGATGACTCATCAGTTAGGTGAGCGACACTCCCTAATATGTTATCCTATTTCCATATGCATCTAGATTTACTATGTGTGTGTGTGTGTGTCTATATATATATATATATATATATATATATATATATATATATATATATATATATATATATATATATATATATATATATATATATATATATATATATATATATATATATATATATATATATATATATATGTATATGTATATGTATATTAGGCATTATTATTGCATAGATGCATGTAACATTTGATTGTGAATGATGAATCGATATCCTTTGTTCTATGCTATATAGTGATTGTGATTGACGGATGGAGGTTGGGAGGATACAGTACCGCCTAGGATCATGGGTTTGGTTATGATTACGGTTATGATTATGATTTTGATGATGTTGAGAAGATGAGCTATGACTGGTGTATGCTGGCTGGGCCTGCTCATCACTATGGGCGCTATCAGTCGGGTCAGGGCTGCTTGGTACAGACCAGTGACGGCCGAGCCCGTTGGACATAAGAGATAGATTATTGGATTCAGAGAGCTAGGATAAGGGGATCAGCTCCCTTTATTGAGTATTAGTGTGGTACTGTGGACCATATCTCATCCTTACTTGATTATATGATTTGTCTATCTCTATGACATAGTGCATAGCATAAGCATTAGAAATCTATCTATAGGACACTAGTTTAATATATTAGCTAATATCATTCACTGAGTCGGATGCTCATTCCTGTTCATTTTATTATATTCAGGTCAAGGAATGAGCCTGTGAAGGAATTGTAAACTGAGTGAACTGCCAATTTCCCTTTGGCAGTAATTTGTATTATTGAGTATTAGGAAATGTATGTAATATATGTATAACTGTAAATATAGCTCTAGAACTCTGCAATGTTACATCTTGTACTTGTATATTACTTAATATTCGGTTATGTATTTGATGAGTTGGAATACTATTGTTAAGCAGAATCATTTTGTATGATATTATATTTATGAGATAATTGAGATAAGCGAGTTGTTGGCCCAATGTGGCTTTGTTTTATATTGAGTTTTGATTGGATCTACTTAACTTGTATGGGCCCATAGCCCTTTTCAGTTTTGGGTTTCTGTTGTGTGTTTCTGTTAGGGTTACTACGGGCACTGGTAGCCACGTGCGTTTCTCGTGTCTTAGTGCCAGTCACGTGCCCCCAGGTTCGGGGTGTGACACCAGAAGCCTTCATTAGAAAGCCTATGCCCAAAAGCCTTCATCATGAAGCCCAAGACCAAAAGCCTTCATTATGAAGCCCAAACCAAAAAGCCTTCACCATAAAGCCTGCTCCTAAAAAGCCTTCATTTATGAAGCCCATGATCTCCTCTAAGACCAAATTTGACTGAGCCTTCCAAATTGATTTCCTAACCTGACCTTCTAAGCTAGGATTAGTCTCCCAATTTGATCTCTTCTAAGGTCTAGCATCTTAGCTTGATCTCTCTGACCTAGCCTTAAGGTAAAACCTGGTTGAGCCTTCCAATCTACAACTAACTGAGCCTTCCAATCTAAAACTATTTGAGCCTTCCAATCTAACTTCTTCTATAGCCAAACTAGACCAAGCTTCCAATTTGATTCTTTCCTAAGGCAAAATCTAACCTAGCCCTAAACTAACCCTCTAAATGAACTCTTCAAAAGTCAAAACCTTACCAAGTCAGTTTCATCTCCTCTATAGCCGAACATGACTAAGCCTTTTAATCTAAAACTAATCGAGCCCCTAATTGGACCTCTTATGTAGCCAAACCAGACCAAGCTTCTAAATTGATTTTACAGCCAAGACATGATTGAGCCTTCAGCTAAGGCCAAACCCTAATTTAGCCTTCTATAATGACCTCACTCATGATCTTTTCTAAAGCTGAACCTAACTTAGCCAATTTGATCCCAAAACAAAAATTCTCCAAGACTAGTCATACCTAAGCCTTTCCAAGCTTATTAGCTTGATTTCTTTCACATTTGACTTAGATTTCTTCCAAGGTTGAGTCGATAGCCTTTGACCAACCCTTTAAACTAGCCCTCATGCTTGGTCTAAATCAAGTATGACTCTATCATCCCCAAGCTAGTCTATCAAAATAAAATGACCAAAACACTTTCCTTTGTTATTCTAAAGTGAGGGCACCTCCCTTTCAAATATTCACTTTTCTAAAATCGAACACCTTTCTCCTAAATGCTTAGCACTCTCCTACCAAAATGATCCTTCACAAGTTTAAAGTATTCAATCATTACATAATCATGTGCATTTTGCATTAAACAGACTTTTGAATCAAGACGGATTATCAGGTGAAAATTCACAAAGCAAGGTAGGTCATTAATCTGAATTAAGAAAGATCATTAATCTAATTTCCTAAAGCAAGATATATCACTGATCTAAATCAAGAAGGATCATCAATCCAAATTCTCAAAGCAAAATGGATCATCAATTCAACAAATCATTAAGCAGAGTTCCTTAATCAAAAGTGGAACCATCAACATCATACCTATCCTAGGATAGCCTTAGGATCATCAACCTAGTATAGGGTTAGGTTTCTCTTTCAAAATTTTCAGACCATTCTAAAACAGCCTTAGGATCATCAACCTAGCATAGGATTAGGTTTCTCTTTCAAAATTTTCAAACCATCCTAGGATAACCTTAGGATCTATACCTTAAAATTGTATTAGGTATCACTTTTAGAATCAAACCCATCCTATGATAGCCTTAGGATCCATACCTTAAAACAAAATTAGGTTTCTTTTTCATAGGATAGCCTTAGGATCTATACCTTAAATCTGAATTAGGTATCTCTTTTAATCATACCCATCATAAGATAGTTTTAGGATTCATACCTTAAATATGAATTAAGTATTCCTTTTAATCATACCATCCTAGGATAGCCTTAGGATTATTATCCTAACATAGGGTTAGGTTTCCCTTTCAAAACTTTCAGACCATTCTATGATAACCTTAGGATCATCAACCTAGCATAGGGTTAGGTTTCTCTTTCAAAACTATTTAGACCATCTTAGGATAGCCTTAGGATCATCAGCCTAGCATAGGGTTAGGTTTCTCTTTCAAAACTTATCAGACTATCCTAGGATAGTCTTAGGATCACTTCACCTATAAATGTCTAGTAACGATCATATAGGCATCCCTGTGGTTCCTTTTTTCATCTCTTTCATTCAAAATCCATCATTTTCACCTATAAATGTTTAGTAATGATCACCTGAACATCCCTATTTTTCCTTTTTCCACCTATCATTTACCTTTAAAATTCAACCACGCCTTTCACCAAAACATGTTTAAATCTTGACTTAGACATCCCTTTGGTTATTTTTTCTTAGGGTTTACTATCATCAGAATTGCCTTCCATACTAGCCAATTCTAATTAGAGGGTAGCTGTGAACCATTAATTTTACACCCTCTAATTTGCATTTAAAACTTAGAGGCACTTGGGCTCGGTAAAAAGATGCCAAAATGGGAAAATCGAGAAATGGAGCCCTAGGAACCAAAACCTATCCCTTTGAACTTTAAACCATCCTCAAATTATCTTGAATTGAATGATGAATACAAAATAACTAGAATCATGAAAAACAAATGAGAAACGAGCAAGAACTGGCGAGAGTGCATTTTTCTTCACTTTTTTGCAATAATCCCATTGAAAGATTACAAACTCTTTCCCTAACCTTTCTACTATAAATATAGGCTCCCTAACTTAGTTTTTCACACCTCCTTACCTCTTGGCTTACTTGATTAGCCTTTGCATCAAGCAAATCATCTTCACAAGCTTGATCCGTTAAAAAATGAGCTTTTTAGTTTAAAGTTTTCTTTTATTTTTATTTTTGCTTTGCTATTACTTCTTGCTTTACAAAGCAATATAGGTTGCAACTTTCTAAGCTGATAGTTTGCCGAGCTAATAGTTTGCCACTATCTATGGCAAGTCGCCGCCCGATGTCTAAGGCAAGCCGCCATCCATAGTCTCATGTTAGCCGTTGCCTGCTATTCAAAGTAAGTCTCCTTTCCTTTTCTCTTTTCCTTTCCTTTATTTATTTCATTTTATTGTTTTCCTCCTTAGGATTTATTTACTGTCTCATTCTTTAGGATTTATTTATTATTTCCCTCCTTAGGATTCTCTTTTCTTCCTCTAAGGCTCTTTGCCTTTTTTTAATTGATTCACTTAAGATAGTTAATTAAAATTTGAACTGATTAACTTAACTTGGTAATCAATTAACTCAATCAAAACATGATAAAGTAGTTTGGCTAAATAAACCTCTTTGCAAGAAGGAAGAACTGAGTGGACTCTAATTCTCATTCGAAGGTATAAGCAAGTATGCTTGATTCATCAAGCTTTGAATCTAATTAAAATAAACAACCTTTCTTCTCTATCATCTTCTTTACATAGTTAGAATTTTCTTTATCTTGTTTGCATTACTTTAGGATTTAGTTTGGGGAATGTATGACTGTATTAGAACCCATAAGGGCTAGAGGAAGTATCCCTTATTTTAGGTTTTTATTATAAATTTAATATTTTCCTTTACTTTACTGTTCTCTTAATTATTGTATTGTTGAATGAATGAATGTTATGCATTAATTAAATTGTTCATGCATTTATACCTGTTCATGAAATTTATTTTAATACTATTTTGCATTAAATTTGCCAAACTAATCTTTTTCTAAATAAACCAAAATCCTAGTCTCCAAATCCTCTTTCGTAATCGAGGACTAGTGCACTTTTTCTATTGGGAAAAAATTAGAGTCATTTAATTGAGTTTTTACCTTAACTTTCTCCCAAATAAAAATAAAATTATGGTGGTGACTTTAACATCATTTCAAAATCAACCTATTTGAACCCAAGGGTTCCATTGTGAGTTCAAACCCAAATGAGCATTTGGATCCCTTTTAGCGAATCGCACTAGTGCTTAGGTGAGACCTCACATTTGGCAATGTGCTAAATCAACTAACATGGTTGATTTTGACGGGAACATGAGTGAGATGAAGAAGCTGAGTTCCCTAGGGTTTGATGATATGCTCCACACACAACCAAAACACTGGTATAGAGCATACTTTAATGCTCAGGTAAATTATAATATTATAGATAATAAACTCATAGAGGCATTTTAATGGAAAAATCATTGAGGCTAGAAGAAAAAATTTCATTTCTATGCTAAAAGATATTAAAAAGTTGGTTATGACTAGGCTACATAATAATAAGGAAAATGGGGAAAATGGGTTTGAGGTTGGGTATAAGAGAGACACTTATGCTATTTATAAGGCCTCGTTCGAGCACTGGCCCGATCCGCTAGAGAGAACCAGGATGCTCATTTGAGTTTAGACTCATAATGAAACCCTCAGGTTCGGATTGGTTGATTTTGAAATTGGTTTTTAGGAGTCGCCACCTTAATTTTATTTAGTTGGGAAAATATTAAGGAAAAAACTCAAATTGACTCCAATTCATTAATTTTTTAATTAATTTGCCCAAAGATAAAAATCACTAGCCTTCGAACCAGGTTGAGTTTGGGGACTAGGTTTTTTGTTTTAAATAATCTAAAATTGGCTCATAAGTTTAATTTGACTTGAAAATTAATTTCATGAATGACATTAATAATTGCAAATAAAATGTATGAATATGGCATAAGATGGATACATGAAAATTAATGAAACAATAAACATTTACAAATAAAGGAGAGTGTTCCTCCAATCTTTAGAGATTTAGGGGAACCACGTGATCACTCCTTAATTAAGATAACCACATTGATTGAAAAATGGGATGCTTTCTCTAGCCCTTATGAGATTCTAGGAAGACCACAAATTCCCTTACAAATATTGTAAAAAGATAATTGATTTAAGAAAAATAAGGAAAATAAGCCTAATTTAAAAGAAAATTGGATTTGAGATTTGGACTTAAATTTCAAATATGCCTATGTACCCCATTTGAATAGAGATCAAAACCCACGTAGTTCATTCCACGATTAAGTGGAGGGATTTAAAAAATGATTTTTTGGGTTTGGAGAACGAGTTTGATTAAAATACCTTGGATTTTGATAGATAAGATGGAAAAAGTATTTTACCAAAATGAAATTGCGTTTTATCGGACCAGACAAAATGAGTTAATTAATGATCAAAGAAAAATGATGGATGAGTAGATTAATTAATTAAAATGATTAATTAATTAATTAAAATAGTGGTTGAGTTGAAAAAGAGATTTTTGATTTAAATTAAAAAAAGAGTAATTAATTAATTAAAATGATTAATTAATTAATTAAAATAGGGGATGAGCTTAAAAAAAGAGATTTTTTTATTTAATTAAAAAAGTAATTAATTAATTAAAAAGATTAATTAATTAATTAGCTTGTAAGTAAAAAAATAATTTTTTTAGTTAATTAAAAGGATTTATTAACTTGGCTTAGGTGAGAAAATTAATTAATTAAAATGATTAATTAATTAATTGGAGAGTGGATGGAGGGAGAAGAAGAAAGAAGGTTAATAGATAGCTATCAAATCAACCTTGATGTGTCGAAATGAAGAAATAGAAGAGCCTATTTATAGGCAAATGAGGTTGAGGGTAGTTTAGGTAAAGAAAATGTGAAAAGACCCTAAGGGTAGGGTTAAAAAATAGCAGAAAACTGGATAAAAAAGGGCAGAAGAGTCATTTTATGCGTGTGAGACCCATTGGGTGCAAAAAGGCTCTGACCTGGCACAGTGCTGCACCAGGCCTGTGCGGCGCCGCATCAGCCTTTTGTGGCGTGCCGCAAAAAGGCCATGCGGTGTTGTGCAGATCTGACACAGTGCCGCATGCCCTCCGTGCAGCACGCCACATGGCATGGCACACTTCTTGAGGTTTTCTCTTTTGGCCCATTTTTGAAGATTTTTGGGTTAATTTTTGAGACTTTTAGGTAAGTTTCTGGGAGCTATAGAGCTTGAAAAATTTAACAATCAGTGTCTTTAGAATCGAAATTAATTTTAGAATATTTTAACAGTTAGTTTGAGATATATTTCAGTCAGTTTTAAAAAAAGACTGTCTAATACAGAAGATCCAGTCAGGGTCGAAAAGGCGTTAGGTTATGCCAAAAATGCTCCAGTCAATTCTAGAAAGTTCAATGTTAATTTTGAAGGTGCTGATATGAGGGTTCACACTGTTGACTTGAAAAATAGGACTTGCCCTTGTAGGAAATGGGAGTTAACAGGGATACCTTGTTGTCATGGTATTTGTGCAATACTAAATATGAAAAAGGACCATTAGACTTTGTGGATGAATGCTATTCAAAGGAATCTGTTAACATATTAAAAAATGATGCATCCTATGAATAGTTTAAAATTTTGGGCAAAAACTGGAAATGATCCCCCTAACCTCCACCATTCAAAAAAAGACCTGGAAGGCCTACTAGAAATAGGAGGAAAGAGATTGGGGAAGTTGGAGCAAGTGGATTCAAGTTATCTAGAAATGGGAGGATCATTACATGGAGGGTATATTTCAATAAGGGGCATAATAAGAAGCGCTGCCCTACCATGAAAGCAAGACAAAATAATCCATCTGAATAAGATGTCAACCAAATGGAGCCTTAGGCTCAATCTAAAAAAGTTGACAACCAAACGGACACACAATAGTCTAAAGTTACCAACCTTGATGGGTAGTATATCTGTAAGGCCTCGCCCGAGCATCGACCCGTTTCGCTAGAGGGAACCAGGATGCTCATTCAGGTTTAGACTCACGATGGAACCCTCAGGTTTAGATTTGGTTGATTTTAAAAATGACTTTTAGGAGTCGCCACCTTAATTTTGTTTAGTTGGGAAAATATTAAGGAAAAAACCCAAATTGACTCCAATTCATTAATTTTTTAATTAATTTGCCCAAGGATAAAAATCACTAGCCTCCGAACCCGGTTGAGTTTGATGACTAGGTTTTTAGTTTTAAATAATCTAAATTTGGCTCTTAAGTTTAATTTAACTTGAAAATTGGATTTCATGAATGACATTAATAATTGTAAATAAAATGCATTAATATGACATAAGATGGATGCATGAAGATTAATGAAGCAATAAACATTCACAAATAAAGGAGAGTGTTCCAAATAAAGGAGAGTGTTCCCTCTAATCTTTAAAGATTTAGGGGAACCACATTATAACTCCTTAATTAAGATAATTACATTGATAGAAAATAATATGCCTTCTCTAGCCCTTATGGGATTTTAGGAAGACCACAAATTCCCTTACAAATACCATAAAAAGATAATTAATTCAAGAAAAATGGAGAAAATAAGTTTAATTTGAAAAATTGGATTTGAAGTTTGGATTTAAATTCCAAACATGCTTATGTACTCTTTTTAAATGGGAATCAAAACCCACGTAATTCATTCCATGATCAAGTGAAGGGGTTTACAAATTGATTAAAATGATTTTTGGTTTGGAGAATAAGTTTGATGAAAATACCTTAGACTTTGATGGATGAGATGGAAAAAGTGTTTTGCCAACCAAAATTCCGTTTTATCAGATTGGGAAAATAAATTGATTAATGATTAAAGAAAATGATGGATGAGTAAATTAATTAATTAAAGTAGTGGATGAGTTGAAAAGGGATTTTTAATTTAATTTAAAAAAAAGGTAATTAATTAATTTAAAAGATTAATTAATTAATTAAAATAGGGGATGAGTTAAAAAAAAGATTTTTGATTTAATTAAAAAATAGTAATTAATTAATTAAAAAAATTAATTAATTAATTAACTTGTAAGTGATTAAAAAAATTTAGTTAATTAAAAAGATTAATTAACTTGGTTTGAGTGAGAAAATTAATTAATTAAAATGATTAATTAATTAATTGGAGAGTAAATGAAAGGAGAAGAAGAAAGAAGGTTGATATATAGCGCTATCAATATCAACCTTGGGTGTCCTTTGAAATAAAGGAGGGAGGGCCTATTTATAGGCAAATGGAGGTGATGGTAGTTTAGGTAGTGAAAATGTGAAAAGACCATGAGGAGTAGAGCTAGAAAGAGCTAAAAAACAAGCTAGGGGGTATTTTGGGAACTGCAAGTGGGGGCTGTTAGGGCCCATGCCACCAGAGCATCGACGGCACTGCCGCCAATCTGAGCAGCGCGCCGCCTGAAGCGATGACGGCGCTGCCCAGGCTAGAGTTGGTGGCCCTAGCGCCTTGATAGGCATGCTGATTGAAATTTTATTTTTTCATTCAGCCAGATTTTTGGACTTTTCGGTCAGTTTTTAGGAGTTATAGAGCTCAAAAAATTAATCGGTCAGTATTAATTGGTTTAAAATTAATTTTAGAATATTTAAACAGTCAGTTTATGAGGGAATCCAGTTAGTTTTGAAAAAATACTGTCTGGTTCAAAAGGTCCGGTCAGGATAGGAAAAGGCATCTTATTATGTCAAAAATATCTTGGTCAGTATTGATGGATTCAGAATTAATTTTAGAAGTGTTGAAATGAGGGTTCATATCTGCCCCTCATCAAAGCTGTTTATCAATTAGACAGTTTTGATGAGAGTGAACCCGAGCTATCAGTAGATCTGAGTTTGGAAAATGATTCCGGTTATAATGAGATAATTTTCAGGAATTTTGAGACTCAATTTGACTATCTTTGAAATATCGTTGAATTTTTAGGTTCATAATTTTCTGGTTCTTCTGATGTAAAAGCTATATTTTCTATCTGAAAATAGGAGAATGAGGTGGCTATGGGTAGATTAAAATCTCACGAACACAGAAACTTTTAGATTCTAATTTCGAATTAATACTGGCTAAAAATTTACTTTCATACGACTAAATAATTATAGGGCATTTTTTACTATGCACTATTTTGTCCTTATATGATCATAACTCCTATAAATAGCTCATCTTCATTCTTGGTAGCACACATCTCTCTTGTGCTCCAATGTGAGTCTCTTCTTCTTCCTCTCTTTTTTTTTTTTAATAGTAATAATAATGATAATAATGAAAATTCCTTCCTTTTTTTTTAATAATAATAATAATAATAATAATGAAAATTCCTTCCTTTTTTTTGAGGTCTAACACTATGCGCATTTTTGGATTCATTGCATACAAAGACTATCCAGAATCGAGGTGGGTGACACAATCTGGATATGGTGATAAAGTGTCTTGCCACCGAGGGTGCTATCAGGAATCTTCTAGAGTCAACAGGCTTCCTCAATTTTTTGGAATTGAGGAACCTGACTGTGTCAATATGAATATGATAAAGGCCTTGGCAGAGAGGTGGTGGGATACCACCAATACTTTTCACCTGCCTTGCGGGGAGATGATCTGCACTCCATGGGACCTCTATATGATGATGGGAATTCAATTCGAGTCTCGTCCTCTTGACATGTGTAATGATTGGTGAGAGGAGTACACTGAAAGAGAAGTTTCTGATTTGATTGGTTTCACCCCTCCCCTAGAGAGCACCACTGTCAGGTGCACACTCCTCCATAAGAAGTTAGAAGGGCTATCCTCCACAGACCTTGTTTCCAAAGAGGCTCTTGCTCGCTTGTGTCTTCTGGTCATTATAGGCTGCACTTTTACTCACAACATGAAGGATATGGTGGACTTGAATATCCTAAAGAGCTTAGTCCAGATAGACAGGTGGGTTGAGTATGACTAGGGAGGCGCTGTCTTGAGTGCCATGTACTAGGATATGATAGACCTATCTCATGGGTGCGAATTGTCTGTCGGTGGGACAGCACCAATTTGGGAGTTATGCATCACACCCATCAGACTATATCTTTTATCACACGATAGCACTTTTTTGTTTCTAACTCTTTTGTGTTGTAGGTGTGGGCCTACAAGTACTTCTTGTTCACCTCCCCTGGTTGATCGAGCAGTGAGTAAAAGACTTTCCAGCAGGGAAAAGATGGGTGGAGTTGAACCAGGATCTCCCTCACTCGCATGATGTCTTGACATATAAAGCCTTTTTTTACTAGCTGACGGACGATGGAGTATTCCTTCTTTCCTTTTCACTCTTTTGCCATTGCTTTCTATGTTGCGCTTATTGGTTGCTTGTGATAGATTGCAAGGCCTTTCAGAGAGAGCATGTTGTGCGCCCCTTTCGCAACTCTTATAGAGGGCCTTTCCTATAGAAGGATGATGTTGCGATCTCCTTATTTTCGCTTGTATTATCTAGGCGAGAGGGTGAACTTCTAGACATTAGGGTCATGGCACGTGCCCAGCTCTCCACCAGTGGACATGCGCTTCGGCTTAGACGTCTGAGCTACCTCTGATCTTTTCTTTAGTAGGAAAGCTTACTGCTTTTAGCTCCCTGACTCTCCCTATGATGACTTTTGCCAGCAATTTTTGATGGCAAGGTCAAGCCATGTGGGCGCTCTTTGATTACTCTTAGCACTAGGAGAGGGAGTATCCTCCCGGCTGTTTCTGAGGCTCCTAGTGCCAGTACTTTTTAGGGCCATGCTCAAGGAATAGGTCATGGTGCAGGCCCTAACCAGAGTTTAGACCTGATGGCCTAGGCCATAGAGTACCACATCTCTTATCAAATTCCTTATTACGGGGCAGACATGTGGATGGTTCCTAATATTCTTTGCCCTAGAGTGCGAGATGTTCCCACTGGCGTTAAGGTATGTTTCTGTTCTCGTAATTTCCTTACATATGAAAAGGATCCATGGGTAGGACTTTTTTCATGTTTGTGCCTTTTTGAAAAAAATTCAAAATATCTGACGCTCTTTTATGCAGATCCCTTGGGAGTTTGCTTAGAATACCTATCAGATGTCTCGGCAGATAGAGTTAGCCATAGGCGACTTACTTACTCATCTCGATATGTCAGAATCCAGGGGGCAAGGTGATGAGGAAACCCACTAGAGGCAGAGGAGAGGAGACCAGCACAGTGACGAGGCTGTTGATATGGAGGCTCATGCTGACCTTCATTTTGTCTTTTCTTTCGGATGATAGTATCGCATTTATTTATGACAATGCATGTACTTCTATGTTGTACTTATGTCATGTATGCATGACTCGACTTATCTAATGCTTTTCATTTTATCTTATATGTCTATCTTATTAATGCATGTTCATAAATGACGATGGTGAATGTATGCCATGGATGCAAGTTTACATTTAAATGCATGTCTTTATGACTAGTTTATGCTAATTTATGGCCCCATTTTCCTCATTGCTCTTAATGATTCGTAGTCGAGATTTATTCCAAAAAACTTTACTTCACTTGTCTGTCCCAAGAAGGGAAGAAAATGATCCAATTTTTACTTTTTAAGGATCAAAGAACCAAACCATGCCATTTCGGGTATCGACAGAATGACTTGAAATAGTGACGAGCAGCAGAAATTGATGGCAACACTGTCCAATAGTTTGGCAGCGCACCGCCTGAATGATGGGCGACGCCCTAGTGTGTTGGCAGCGCCGCCAATCTATTAAGTGATAGATTCATTTGCTGAGCAGCTTTTTGACCTTTTTCGACTTGATGTGACATCTTGGGGCTTATATAAAGGCATAACTCTTGAAGCAAATCCATCCATTTTTTCATTTGAGAGCCAAAACTCTGTTCGTTTATCGACTTTTTATTCTTTTGCTCAGTTTTTCATTTTTTTTCTTTTTTTAGTTCTTTTTCACATGGAGCCGTATTTCAGACATTACATGCATATGTGGACAAGAAAACTCGACAAAGTAGATAGGATAAACTTGGGTAGGTATGGGATTTTGGCTATATGTGAACCCTCAAATTTGTACCCTTATGATCTGACTGCAGCTTGATACCTACTAAGAATAGTGCATTACGCATACGGTGGTCCCTTCCAGATGAGTCCTTTTCTATGTTCCTTACAAGGTAGAGGGCTAAAGCTGCTTAAATAGTAAATAGGCCAACTGAGCAAAAACAAGTAGATATCATTGTCAAGAATGTACTTCCTGCCTATAGAGCCCACGTTAACTCAATACCTAACCACCTTCAAAGCTTTGGTTGCAACTGCGTCAAAAGTTGAAGATTGTATCCAAAGTATATCATTTCAAGCTGAATTCCCCACCACCAACCTGAACAGTGATGAGGAATCTAATTCTAACTCAACCCCACCTTACCTTAGCCCTAGAAGGCATGTCATGGAGTAGTTCAAGTTCAGCTAATCTGACCTGTCTGAGATTGAATTCTAAGTCTAAACCTGAGTCCAAGCCTGAATCTCAAAAGTCTAAGTCCAAATCTGAGTCAGAGTCTATCATCTTATTTTTCTGCATTCTCATTGACCATAATAATTCCTTTTGTCATCTTGTAATAAAGTTTCCTTTATAGAAATGCACACATATTTTCTTTTTGTCTTCCTTATTTAGTCTGACATGGATGAGCCATAAAAGAAAAAAAAAAAAAAAAGATGGACGAGGGATCAATTAAACCCACAACAATCAGCATAGATTAGAATTTGAGGTGTCCTCATTCTCTCAACAATCGCTTCATCGGCTCCTAATAAAAAAAGGTCAAATAATGGACCTCTCATCAAACAGTTGATGCATAAAGAGCAAATCATCTGGAATTACCTATTGCACATTAGGTAATCAAATAATACACCTCAATAAGGGCAATAAGTTTAGAAAAGACCTTTGTCAAATTTAGAATTCAAAGGCCAAAGCCCCTCAAAGCAGCAGCCCAAATCATGATGGAATATTTTCTCCTAAATGCAAGCCTGCTAAGCTGAAAACCCAAAAAGGGCAGCTTTGGTAAAAGTTAGAGTTGAGAGAGAGAGAGAGAGAGAGAGAGAGCTCATCCAAGTCATCTTCCCTTATGTCTGAAGTTGTCAAATCATCTTCAATCAATCTATCATCCTTTTTAACCAGAGGTTTATTCTCTAAGGATATACAATTTTCTATGCCCTTATCCTACAATAGGGGCATGTCTTCCTAGGTCATCATCTGTTGTCAATCCATCCCGTTGCTTAGCTCAAAGAGCTAAGGCATAATCCCTCACATTTTCCACCTTCACAATCTTCTCTCATTTGGGAGCATAATCCCCAAGTTATCTTCTTCCTAGCCCTTTAGCCAATCCTAAGGACTCCTTGTTTCAGTCAATGTAATTTATATAAAGTCAAACCAATTAAGTGTCACTCCAAGAGTCTCTTCAATCTCAAACAACAAGAAAAGCTTGACTTGCTCTTTTCTATGATTCATGCTACAAAAAGCACAATCATACAACCTCCATGATTCTTTTCAAAAGTTTCAGCTTATCTTCAAATCATTCTTGAATTTTATGAAATCATATTGTTCCATCCTAAGCCTCATTGGCAAATCATACCATATACCACCCTTTTCCTTGGCATAATCTCAAAATGAGTAGAACTAAAATTCCCAAGTCTATCAAGGCTTATCATCTTCAAATCTAGTTTCCTTGGCAAAATTAAAAGTCGAGGCATATCTCCTAAAAAGCCTTCATCAAGAAGCCTAAACCAAAAGCCTTCATCAAGAAGCCTAAATCCAAAAGCCTCAAAGCAGCAACCCAAATCTATAAGCCATCATTAAGAAGCTCAAATCCAGAAGTTTTCGTTAAGAAGCCCAAATCCAAAAGCCTTCATCAAGAAGCTTAAATCCAGAAGTTTTAACCTACCTTTAAACCAAGAAGCCTTCGTTAAGAGGCACATGACCCAAAAGCCTTCGCCATGAAGCCCACTCCCAAAAAGCCTTTGCCATGAAGCTTAGATCCAAAAGCCTTCACCATGAAGCCCACTCCCAAAAAGCCTTAACCATAAAGCCCACTCCCAAAAGGCCTTCATTTATGAAGCCTATGATCTCCTTTAAGGCAAAATTAGATTGAGCCTTTCAAATGGATTTCCTTCACCAGACCTTCCCTCCTTAGCCAAGACCTTTCCTTATAAGGACTAATCCTCAATGGGCAAACCAAGTTGAGCCACCCATGTTGACATTCCCACACCCGTCGTCTTTCAGAGACATAACCTTCTCTAAATCTAACACCAAAGCTAAACAGATAGCTTTGATCCCAATCCTTCTAACACCAAAGCCAAACACATAGCTTTGATCCCAATCCTTTTAACACCAAAGCCGAACAGATAGCTTTGATCCCAACTTTTCCAACATCAAGGCTAAACAGATAACTTTGATCCTATTCCTCCCAATACCAAAGCCGAACATATAGCTTTGATCCCAATCCTTTTGACACCAAAGCCAAACAAATAGCTTTGATCCCAATCCTTCTAACACCAAAGCTAAACAAATAGCTTTGATCCCACTCCTTTTAACACCAAAGCCGAACAGATAGCTTTAATCCTAACTTTTCCAACATCAAAGCTGAACAGATAGCTTTGATCCTATTCCTCCCAACACCAAAGCCAAACAGATAGCTTTGATCCTAATCCTTTTAACACCAAAGCCAAACAGATAGTTTTGATCCTAATCCTTCTAACACTAAAGCCAAACATATAGCTTTGATCCTAACTTTTCCAACCTCAAGGCTAAACAGATAGCTATGATCTTATTCCTCCCAACACCAAAGCTGAAAAGATAGCTTTGATCCCAATCCTTTTAACACCAAAGCCAAATAGATAGCTTTGATCCTAATCCTTTTAACACTAAAGTCGAACAGATAGCTTTGATCCTAACTTTTCCAACATCAAGGCCAAACAAATAGCTTTGATCCTATTCCTCCCAACACCAAAGCTGAACAGATAGCTTTAATCCTAATCCTTCTAATACTAAAGCCAAACAAATAGCTTTGATCTAAACTTTCCCAACTAATAAGGCCGAACAGATAGTTTTAACCTTAATCCTCCCAACCATCAAAGCCAAATAGATATCTTTGACTATAATCCTCCCAATCACCAAAGCCAAACAGATAGCTTTGATCCCAATCTTCTCAAATATCAAAGCCAAACAGATAACTTTGATCATAATCTCCCCAATAGTAGGGCCGAACAGGTGGCCTTGCTAAACCAATTTGAATTTCCTAGGTGGACCAAATCATCAAATCTTAAAGTCTAAGCAGAACAGATAGCCTTGATTAAAATTTACCAAATCATCTTTACCTCCAAACAATTAGGCTAGACATATAGCCTTAATTGAAGATCAGCATTCTCACATCCAATGCTAAGGTCAAACCAATAACCATTAACAAAACCACATTTATCCTATGGGCCCTCTCCTGAAAGGTTCATATCTTTATACCATGTTTGTCCTTCATAAGGTTCAGTTTTCACAAAGCATGAATGTCCTTATGCATGATAAGCACAAGCATATATCACAAGCCCAGAGTTTGACAGGGTGTAGCACAAGTTCTGATATGGCACAGCCTAGAATCTGACATGGCAAAAGAACATGTAAGCCAAAAACCTAATGTTGCAAGAGCACAAGCCCAAGGTTTGACATGGCATCTCTTCCCAGGGTTCACTATCATTAGAATTGCCTTTTGCTTAAAGCCAATTCTGATGAGGGGGCAGCGGTGAACCCTCAAATTTGCACCCTTATGATCCGGCTGCAGCTTGACACCTACTAAGAATAGTGCGCTACAAATACAGTGGTCCCGCTAGCCGATTAGCGGGCAGGGGTCAAAGGGCAGCGCCCTTTGTGAGGTGCGGGGTAGCCCCCTATTGAAAAATAAATTTTTTGAATCTTTCACCACCAATCGACTGCTTTTTAGTCACAAACTCATAGAATCAAATCGGGCTCAAATCAAAACTGAAACATACCAAAAATAGACATAGGTCAAACCAGCTGGTCGGCACGTGCTAGGCATGCCGCCTCTTTAGATGGCACGGTAGGCGGCATAAAATGCATCTGGCAGTATAGGTGGCACGCTGGCTGTGCCACCCGGATGTTCGGCAACTCACCAGTGCCGCCTATGCTGTCGATGAGCTTCCGGTGCCGCCATCGATGCCGCTGGCACCCCCTTTACCAGCTCTATAAATAGAGCCTCCTTCTAGCTCATTTGGGGGAATTCCAAGGCAGAAATTCTCTCTCATACTGATATACTTGTTGTGTTTAAGTTCTGTTTGAAATTTGATACAAAAGAGCTATTGTTTCAATTTCAATTTACATTCATCACGCTATTTCGCTAATCTTTTGTTGTTAAGATTCAAATTCCAAGTTTTTCAAATCCAAGGTGGAGATGAGATCCGGAGCAAGGCTCGTTCCATTCGTCCAAAAATCAAGGAAAGCAAAGTTGTAATCCCTTTTCTATTTTCAAAATTCTAAACTCAGATCTAGAATTCTCTTTAGGTCTAAAATAGAATAGATCTAAAATTTATTAATTTAAGAATCATAGTTAAATTAATAAACAAACCAACACTTTTTTTCCAAAACCCCTCCTTCACAAGAAGGAAGAACTGTGTGGGGTTTGATTCCTATTCAATATACGCAGGCTGCCATTCTAAAAGGCATTAACTCTAAAATCTTTTGTAATAACATTTTTTCCCTTTTACTTTGATTTATTTGTATTAATGTTTTATTTTTGAATTCTATCTTAACTTAGTTGAGGAATGTGTGCTTTTCCTAGTATCCATAAGGGTTAAAGGAAAGATTCACTTATTTCATTCATTTTGATCTTGTAATAATTAAGTCGGATTTATTCTTTTACTTATTTGTTGCCATTTCATTTCATTTTATCATATATATCTATTTCATGTGTCATTATATTCCTGTTCATACATACACGAAAATTCCTTTTTTTAAGAGTTATTTTGTAATTTTTAGCCAAACTGAAGAAAATTATATTTTCTCAATTACCAAAACTTGATCTCTAAGCCCTCTTTGGTCACTCATGGATTAGTGCTTTTCCAATGGGATAAAATCAAAATATTTTTGGAGTCAATCAATTTAGATTTTCTTTAATTTTTCAATTAAAATAAATAAATTGAAGTGACGACTCACTTTCACAACATTAAAATCACAAAAAATCAATTTTCTAAACTCATAGCGAATTCTTATCGTGGAGTTTGTCCTGAAGAGCATTTCGATTCCTCGGCGGATCGGACTAGTGCTCGGGCAAGGCCTCACACTATGGTAGCATTGAGAGGGGTTCAGGTGGACTGGAATTTTTTGAGAGTGTGTTCTCAATTTTAGGATCTGGTGGCCTGAGTCTTTCGGTCTGGTATGGGTATAGAAGAGCTATGCCCCATATTTGAGGAGTTTTGTGCCATACTTGGTAGTGACCCGGAGGCAGCCATAGTAGTGCCCGAGTTCAGAGTTAGGCACTATAGAGTTTTTCAGGAGTTTTTAGCTCTACCGGCAGACACGGCTAGTGGGATGGTGGTAGAGGGGCAAGTGAACCTGACTGCCGTTATTAAGAAGTTTTATGATCTCAGCGACCAAGGGGATGCGGGGATACAGAGGTTTAGGATGCGAGCCTTGGTTTTTTGCCTGACGGCTGGATATTTGTTTCTCAGGCCTGTCAGCTGGGGAGATGCTAGAGTGGTGGGTCTAGTACTACAGATGAAGAAGGGTTGCTATATTATTAGGGCTGTGTTGGCGGAGACACTGTTGAGTCTCGACTACTATGTTCGGGGACTGGAGAGATGGATTGTATCTCCCGTAGTGCTTCAGGTGAGAAAGAGAAATTTGTTGGCTTTTATCCTTTTAGGAGTGGATATTTTGTGCGTATCTAAATTTTATTTTAGTTTATTTTACAGGAGTGGTTGATGGACCACTTGAGGGTGATTGCTGCTCTGGCCAGAAGTCTGTATACAACCATTTAGTATCGGATGCAGTGCATCTTAGTGAGGTGAGGATCAGTTAGGGAGTGGATTGGATGGCTCCTAGAGCTTGCCCCAGAGGACATACTCTGGCACTGCCAATGGTATGAGATTAGATCCTTCATGATGATTAGCCACGGGTATCGGGTGATCTGTATGCTCAGTTTGGCATAGACATCATTCTATCAAGGTATGAGGGTCTTGAGGCAGATGGGCCAGACTCAGGATGTGCCCATAGTTATACCCTTTTTAAAGTCTACACTGATTACAACTCTCATTGCCAAGGCCATCAAAGGAGGGTGGATGAGGAGTTTTCATGCAGTGAGACCAAAGATTAGTTTTGGTACTACTGAGAGGTACTGCAATTGGTTGATTGAGACCATCTAGCCAGTTGAGAGAGAGCACCGGCCTACCTTACTCAGGGAGATTGAGAGTGATGAGATGGAGGAGGCATTTGCTAAGGGTACTAGCAACTAGGGGATTGCTGCCAAGACAAGAGAGGTGACTAGACCTAAGAGGGAAACTGGAGGTTCCGTAAGGAGATTGACTCTACAGGCTGCAATGGTGACTCATATTATGGTAGAGGTGACTCGAAAGATCGTCACTGTAGTTAGATGCCAGGTTGACACTACTTTGGTCACACAAAGGAGGACCACAGCAGTGAGTGCACAGAGGAGGACTGCTATTGCTAGAGTACAAAGGAGGACTCCAACTTTGACATGAGGAAGGACTGTAGCTAGTAGCTCAGGAGGTACTAGCCCCAAGAGGAGAGTTTTAGACATGACTTCAAGGAGCAGCTTTGGAGTTACTGAGACACGGGGTAGATCGACTAGAATGGTTACTGAGAGCAATTCTAGTGTTATGAACGCTCCAGCTACTGACGTTACAGAGGGGAACTCAGAGACCAGGATCATAGGAGTGACCATTGAGGAGATAGTGGCAAGATATGATTCTGAAGGACGTTCATCCTAGGAGGAGGAGGAGGAGGATTGACTAGGTAGAGGTAGTTGTCTACCTATTTTTGGTGGTTGTTTTGACACAAGCTATAGGTTTCTTTTTTGTATACTCTTGTAAGCTAACATGACCACAGGTACAGATAGAGGCTGTCCTTTTTGTGATGATGGATTGTATGCTCTTGTAAAATTTGATCATCATTATATGAAATACCTTCATTTTCGCTCTAATTTTTGCCTAAGCCGCCCTCGTGAGTTTTCAACTTAGCGAACATTTTCTTTTCTTTGCTTATTATTTATCATTACTTTTTTGTTTAGACAAAAGAACCAAATGATGCATTAGGCATAGAGGAGATAAAAATTATGATGTAAACAAAATATTTTTATATTATGCTTTTGGACCGCACCCGAGCTGGGCTACCTACGTATCCCTTATAATTTTCATCACCATTTTTTATTTTTTTCAGGGAGAATTATGTCCACGTAGTTCTAATTACATTACTTTGAATAGAAAAATAGATAGAAATGATGCAGATTCAGACAAAGTATCTTTTTAGCCATTCCGGGGGTTAGAGAACTCGTTTTCATCCACATCCGCAAGAATGGCGCCTCTCTCAGAAAAAATCTTCTTTAGTACATATGGCCTGGCCTAGTTTGGCTTGAACTTTCCCCTTGGGTCATGGACTAGGGCCCTAATCTCTTTTAGAATCAAATTTCCTTCTTTTAGGCCCCTGTCCTTGACCCTCCTGTTAAAGTGTCGGGCTAGCCTCTGTTGGTGGCCTACAAGGCATCCATTCTCTTCTCATTAATAGCATTCAATTGCTCATGATATCCTTTGATCCAGTTTGCTTCACTCAACTGGCTTTTCCTGATTACCCTAGCAGATTGGATCTGCATCTTAATGGGAAGGACAACCTCCATTCCATAGATCAAGGCATATGGGTTTGCCCCTGTCGAAGTACGAACGGTATTTTTGTATCCTCCTAAAGCAACAGGTAGCTATTCATGCTAGTCTCTATGCTTCTTAATAACCTTTTGCAAAATAGTCTTTATAGTCTTATTGGCAGCCTCAACAGCGCCATTGTTCTGTGGTCAATAGGGAGAGGAGCGGTGATGTTGAATCTTTTTCATTTGGAGTAGGCGGACTACCTCCTTTTGAAAATGGTAGCCATTATCCGTGATTATTTTGAAGGGGGTTCCAAACCAATAAAGGATATTGGTTTGGATGAAGTGTGCCACCTTTTTTGCATTTAGGACTTGATACGATGCTATTTCAATCCATTTTGTAAAGTAGTCTATGGCCACCAGAATATGCTCATGTCCACTGGAGGACTTTGGAGAAATCCTCCCAATGACATCTATGCCCCAGGTAGCAAAAGGTTATGGTGTTGCTATAGGATTCAGAGGAATAGGGGGTTGATGCTGGAGCTAGGCAAAGATTTGACATTTGTGACATTTCTGCACATACTTTGCCCAATCCTCATTCATGGTTAGCCAAAAGTAGCCCAAATTTGCTATCTTTCGTGCCAAAACTACACCATTCATGTGTAGGCCTTCCTCTCTACTATAGACCCAATCCATAATTTGTTGGGCTTCTTCTTTAGTCACACATCACAGGTGGATGTTATCCCAGGCTCTCTTATATAACACATCACCATTAGGTATAAAACTAGCAGACAGCTGCCTTAGGGTTCTCTGGTCTGCTTTTGAGGCTCCTTCTGGACACTTACCATTCTGGATGTAATTGAGGATGTCCCAAAATCAGGGTTTAGCAGTAGCTAACTGGAGGTTCATGCACATGGTATAATATCTAGGTTGTCGTTTTACTTCGATGACAATAGGCCTGTGTATCTCATTATCGCTCATGTCAATCATTGAGTCTAAGGTGGCTAGAGCATCAGCAAAATGATTCTTTGCCCTTGGCAATTAGTGAAAGGAGAGTTCATGAAAATTCTCTGTCAAGTCATTCAAACGTTGATGGTAAGGAAATAAATGCTCTTCTCTGATTTTCCACTTGCCAAAGGCTTGGGAAACAATGAGGTTAGAATTTCCATAGACCTCCAAGTAGTCTATCCTCACATCAATGGCCACATCTAGACCAGCTATGCATGCCTCATATTCTACTTTATTATTGGTTACCTCAAATGCTAGTTTAATTGCCATAGGCAAATGATCTCCTTTAGGGGTAACCAGAACTATGTCAACTCTATAGCCTTTACTATTAGAGGCACCGTCAAAGAATAACTTCCATACTTCAGGATCCATGATCAAGATATCCTCGCTGGGAACTCAGGCTCAAATATTTCATCCCCCACAAGGGCAGCAGCCAGCTGGTCAGCGATTATGCTCCCTTTAACTGCTTTTCTTAGGACATTCTCTAGGTCAAATGCTATAAGAACCAACACCCATCGTGCCATCTTGTTGTCAAGAACCGGCCTCTCCATAAGGAATTTCAAGGGGCTCTTGTCAACTAGTATGTAGGTTGTGTATGAGCATAGGTAGTGCTAGAGTTTATGACATACCCAGACTAAGGCTAAGCATAATTGCTCAATCTAGTTATACTTAAGCTTATGAGCCAGCATATATTTACTCAAGTAGTAAATGGCATTCTCTCTGTGTGAATTTAGAGCATTCTGAGTAAGCATTGCACTTATGGCTTCTGAAGTTACTAATATGTAAAGCAACAATGGTTGACCTGGCCTTGAAGGTTGTAATATTGGCAAGTTTAGAAGGTAGTCCTTGGTTCTGTCAAAGGCTCTTTAGCATTCTTTGTTCCACTATTTAGAGGCTTCTTTCCTTAATAATTTGAAAATCAATCCACAAGTATTTGCCAGTTGTGCAATGAAGCTACTGATATACTGTAGGTGACCTAGAAAACCTCTAACCTCCTTTTCAATTTTAGGGAGAGACATTTCTATAATTGCCTTTGATTTCATCAAATCTACCTCTATACCTCTTTGGCTGACTAAGTGTCTAAGAAATACACCCAAAGAGGCACCGAAAAGGCACTTAGCTGGGTTTAGCTTGAGATTATACTACCTGAGCCTAATGAAGAATCGGTCCAGAGCATCAAAATGGTCTTCAGGAGTTCCAGATTTTATGACCATGTCTTCCATATATATCTTGACATCCTTGTGCATCATGTCGTGGAATATAATAGTGGCCATTCTTTGATAAGTGGCCCCCGCATTCTTCAAACTAAAAGGCATTACTCAATAGCAATAGGTGCCCCCTTCTATCACAAAGGATGTCTTTTCCTTATCAGGAGTATAGATTTGGATCTGGTTATAACCCGCATAGAGATCGGTCAAGGAGACCACTGATGCACTAGCCATATGGTCCACAAGTAAGTCGATATGAGGTAAAGGGAAATCATCCTTTGGGCAGGCTTTGTTGAGGTCCCTGTAATCAACACACATCCGAACCTTTCCATCCTTCATAGGAACAAGCACAATGTTCGCCAACCATGAGGGGTAAGTGATGGGCTCGATAAACCCATTATCTACCAACTTGGTAACCTCCTGTTTGATCTTCAAGGACCATTCTGTCTTCATTCTTCTCAACTTCTACTTTATAGGCTTTATGTGCTTGTAAGTCGAGATCTTGTGAACTGCTATGCTCGGATCTACCCCTACCATGTCTTTAGGCTCCCATAAAAAATAGTCTATGAATTCATGAATTTTTTCAACTAATGCCTATGGGTCAGAATATGCAAATGCAATGTATGTAATCTTAGGATTCTCCTTTGTGCCATAATTGATTGGTTCTTTACCTTTTTCAATTTTTATTTCTTTTTTATTTTCTTTTTTAGATTTCTCATTTAATGATGAGTCAGATGAAGTAAAGCATAGACAGTCAGGAAAGTAAGTAGAAAACTTGTTCACTTTATTGAAAATAGAGGTCCCCTTATCATGGGTTACATCATTTTGAAAGGACAAACTAGGAGACGGGTTGCAAAATCAGACAAAAAAGACTAAAAGGTCTCCATAGACTCACATGCAGACTCAAGGGACTCAGACTCAGAAGACTCGGATGAGGACATAAAAAGACCAGTGCTCTTTTCAAAATACCAGTTATTCAGCGGTGCTTGGGATGGTTGAATGAGCTTGGTGGGATCAAGTTCTTAGTGGTTAGTGATAATGTGGATGGTCTCGAAAAGAGAGGGCTCCATACTTGCTTCTCAATCCTCCTGCAATTGATAAATGGGCTCGCACTCCTTTAGGTTGTGCCTGATATCAAAGAAAATCTCAAAACCAGGGATCAATTTCTTAGAAATGGAATAAAACCATGGTTCGGGAAATTCATAGTAGGGGAAATCTTCTCCCTCTTTCACAAAATACCTATTAAGAGTTTTGAAATAGAGGCGCATAGGCTAATCAAAAGTCTCACCTTGCCTCTTGGCCTCAGCTCTTAGTTTAGCTTTTTCCTCCAATTCTATAATATCTTTAGATTTGGGTACATAGCCAAGATCGAAAGGAGAAGTGGCAATGGGATACCCAGGAAATTGGGTGATCCCTTGTTGGTTTCTTCCAAGTCCCAAACCTGGAAAATAATCCATTTTCTTCATCATATTAGCTACTGCCACATTACTATATGGATCAAAGTCGAAAGGAACAAACTCTTTACCTTCCCCTTAAATGAACTGGATGGTATCAAATGAGAAGCCAAACAGAGGAATGGTAGATGGTTCAGGCTTGATTTTCAAGATTGGTACAGATCTTAGAATGTCACTCTTCCAATGTACATCAGCTTGGATAGTTATGATATTTATACCATGGGAAATTTGAACTTCTGGTGCAGGGATGAAGGAATTGGTTTCACTTGGTGGATCCATGGTCTACCAAGTAGGAGATTGAAACAAGCTAGGACATCAACCACTTGAAATGGGATTGGCATTGTCACTGGTCCAACTATGACGTCAAGGTTTGCCACTCCTAAAACTTCCCTCTTAGTATTATCATATACTCTTACCACTTAGTCTGATGGAATAAAATCTAAAGCCTCTAATCCTAGGCAGCTGGCCACCTTTAGTGGACATACATTTAAGGTGGACCCATTATCTACTAGGCACAGTTTTGCCTTAGGTCATCACTGTGATGTAGAGAACATGGTTGTGGCTTTCTTCTCCATGAGGGATATCATGATCACTGAAAGAAATGGTCATGGATTTGGTAGTGTTGGTTAGAGATGCCACCAGGGTCTTTGGTGAGATGTCGAAGGGAGCTTGACATTGATTCAAAGCCTTGCAAAGAGTTAGCGATAAAGGTAAGAGGACTGGATGAGGCTCCATATCGATATGTTTGCTTGGGTTTTCTTCAATTGCTTGAGAATGTGGTCCTCCTCCAATTCATTATGGGGTTTTAATTTTTCAGCTGGAGGAGGGATGCATAACTTACTGGGTTTGAATCTGTGGGTTGTGGAAGTGGTGGGAGGACTCTTTCACTCCGAGTAATCGCATCGACTTCAGTGACAAAGTCATTTAGATTAAGTACGCAACAATAACTCGAAGTGGGGTGGATGAGGGAGAGAGGATCAAATCCTGGTTCATTAGAAGAAATAAAGTTGACATTTGCTTAGTGGTTAGGCAAAGGATTTGTGGTGATGTTGGGTTTAGCTCTTGGAGCGATGATATCCCCACTATCTATTAGGTCCTCGATTGGATGCCTCAGAACCTTACAAGCATCCGTTTTATGCTTGAGCCCTTGGTGATAATCACATCGCTTGTTGGCATTATAGTTCTTGAGCAAAGGATTTGGGAGTGGTCTTAACTCTAAGGGTTTGACGAGATGGGCCTCCAAAGCCTTTTTATAAACAGTGCTCAAAGGCATTCCAAATTCAAAAAAACTCCTTCTTTCTAATCTCATGGGTTGATGGTAAGAAACAACATTAATCTCTCCTCCCTTTTGAGGTGCAGAATAAGTGGTGTTGGAGGTGAAATTGGTGTTCTTGCACTATCTCAAACTCGAGGATTCATCCCTGATTTGACCAGTCTGAATCAAATCCTTGATTTTAGAAGTTGTAGCAATGAGAGCCGCCCAGGAGACATTGGGTTTGCAAGTGAACTTGGTACTGTGGGAGGAGATTCTTCACAATGATGTCAATTTGTTCTTCCTCAGATGGGTGGTTTATCATTTGTGCTGCTTTTGCTCTCTACCTTATAAGGAATGCGTTGAAGGATTCTCTTTGGCCTTGTTTAGTGGTTTCTAGGTCTTGTTGAGTGACGTCTACCTCAATATTATAATGGTATTGCTTGACAAAAGCATTGCAGATGTCATCCTAAGTTTTCTTATGATTTTTATCCAGATCTAATAACCACTTAACGGCAGCTCCAATCAATGACTGCTAGAATAATTAAGCAAGGAGCTCATCATCCACACCAAAGGGTCTCATGGCACCCACGTACATCTTAAGGTAGGTCTTGGGGCAAGTGGTGCCATTAAACTTATCTATCATAGGCATTTTGAATTTGGGTGGAACCCTGGCGTTAAGGAAGAAAGCGAGGGAGTCGACATCTATCATGTCCTTATGCCTGTTGATATTCTTAATGGATCATTCTAGGGTTTCAAACTTCTCCATTAGTCTTTTTACTTCGGGAAAGTTGAAAAAATCCCCACTTTGAAAAGGATTCGCAGTGGGATAGGAGCAGTGGCATTCATATCCAAAGGAAGAGAGGTAGGTGTTTCGAGGGCTTTCCCCTCATTGATGAGATCGATAATGGGGGTAATGAAAGTGGGGGCATGGCTAGTCCCAACTTGGGGGGAAGTAGGTTGAGCAGGGAGAGGAGCGATGGGAGCGTTGGTCATTTCTCTTACTTCATTAATGATTGATTAGCACTAGGAATTGAGAGCATTAGTAAAAGTGGCGGACTGGGCATTAAGAGAGTTAGTGAAGGTATCGGCTTGGGTTTTGAGGGCGATGGTGAGTGCATTTTGAAAAGCTTCCTCTTGCTTATTGAGAAGATTGGTGAAAAAGGCACCCATCGCATCTTGGTCAAAAGGGTTAGAGGTGTTGGCCATTGGTACCTTGAAACAGAAAACAGAAAATCGCATAAGAAAACAAAATTATGAAGGAAAATGGCATAAATGCAAAGATGCGTTGGGAAAAGGATTCTCTTCATAAGGTTGGTCACCGAGTTTACATATTGATAGGGTGAGTGTGTGAGCTGTTTCGGGGTAATGGACCACTGGTTTGGGTTTCTTTTGAGGTGTTTTGACCTTGTTGAGTTTCTCATGTTATGTGTGCATGATCATGGGGTGATGCATGCTGAAAAAGGTCTCACGAACATGCAAAAGTATCGATTATTATGGTACATGGAACCTAAGGTCAAAGGCTAAGGCAACAATATGCACAAAGGTGAAGGGTGGTTTAATTTAAGGGTCCCCATCCCATTAGAGGATTGATATACCTAACCACATATGAGACAAGGAGCCTCGTATGGGTCTAACAGTACTGATTGCTCGTTACACCATCGAAATGATCAGGGATTCATCATGGGGTGGAATGCTTTTGTTATGTCCCAACATACTCAAAGAGAGTTGTCGAGTCAATGCTACTCGCCATCCAAAAGTTTTCCTAAAGCTAAGGCTTAGGCAAGGAGCCTTTATTATGCAAAGTGATGCATGAAAGTCAAATTATACTTAATGAGCCAAATGGAGATTATTTTGGAAAAAATTTTCCTTAACCAAATAATAATCCTCTTATTTTCCTTTTTATTGAAAAAGGTGGAACCGCATCCCCAGTGGAGTCGCCAGCTGTGAGGCCTCGCCCAAGCATCAGTTCGGCCCACTAGAGGGAACTGGGATGCTCATTCGGGTTTAGACTCACGATGGAATCATTGTGTTCGGATTTGGTTGATTTTGAAAATAACTTTTCGGAGTCGCTACCTTAATTTTATTTAGTTGGGAAAATATTAAGGAAAAACCCCAAATTGACTCCAATTCATTAATTTTTTAATTAATTTGCCAAAGGATAAAAATCACTAGCCTTCAAACCCAGTTGAGTTCGAGGACTAGGTTTTTGGTTTTAAATAATCTAAATTTGGCTCTTAAATTTAATTTGACTTGAAAATTGGGTTTCATGAATGACATTAATAATTGTAAATAAAATGCATGAATATGGCATAAGATGGATGCATAAAGATTAATGAAGCAATAAACATTCACAAATAAAGGAGAGTGTTCCCTCTAATCTTTAGATATTTAGGAAAACCACATGATAACTCCTTAATTAAGATAATTACATTGATAGAAAATGGGATGTCTTCTCTAGCCCTTATGGGATTCTAGGAAGATCACATATTCCCTTACAAATACCATAAAAAGATAATTAATTCAAGAAAAATAGAGAAAATAAGTTTAATTTGCAAAATTGAATTTGAAGTTTGGATTTAAATTGCAAATATGCCTACGTACCCCGTTTGAATGGGGATCAAAATCCACGTAGTTCGTTCCACGATCAAGTGGAGGGGTTTACAAATTGATTAAAATGATTTTTGGTTTGGAGAATAAGTTTGATGAAAATACCTTGGATTTTAATGAATGAGATGAAAAAAGTATTTTGCCGGACCGAAGTTCCGTTTTATCGGACAAAGCAAATGGATTGATTAATGATTCAAGAAAATGATGGATGAGTAAATTAATTAATTAAAATGATTAATTAATTAATTAAAATAGTGGATGAGTTGAAAATGGATTTTTGATTTAATTTAAAAAAGATAATTAATTAATTAAAAAGATTAATTAATTAATTAAAATAGGGAATGAGTTTAAAAAAAGATTTTTGATTTAATTAAAAAATAGTAATTAATTAATTAAAAAGATTAATTAATTAATTAACTTGTAAGTAATTAAAAAAAATTTAGTTAATTAAAAAGATTAATTAACTTGATTTGGGTGAGAAAATTAATTAATTAAAATGATTAATTAATTAATTGGAGAGTGGATGGAGTGAGAAGAATAAAGAAGGTTGATAGATAGCTATTAATATCAATCTTAGGTGTCCTTTGAAATGAAGGAGGAAGGGTCTATTTATAGGCAAATGGAGGTGAGGGTAGTTTAGATAGTGAAAATGTAAAAAGACCATGAGGGGTAGGGCTAGAAAGGGCTGAAAAACAGGTTGGGGGGTATTTTGAAAACTGTAGGCGAGGGTATGGGGCCCTTTGACGGCACCACTGCCGATCTGGGCAGCGCGCCACCTGAAGCCGGCACCGGCACCTCGATAAGTGTGCTGACTGAAATTCTGCTTTTTCACTCGACCAGATTTTCAAACTTTTGGATTAGTTTTTTAAAGTTATAGAGCTTAGAAAATTAATTGGTTAGTGTCGATAGGTTTAAAATTAATTTTAAAATATTTAGGCAATCAGTTTGGGATGGAATCCGGTCAATTTTGGAAAAATACTGTCTAGTGCAAAAGGTCCGGTCAAGATAGGAAAAGGCATCTGATTACGTCAAAAATATCTTGGTCAGTATTGATAGATTTAGAATTAATTTTAGAGGTGTTGAAATGAGGGTTCACAATATTCATACTGAAATGACTTAGATAAATGCAATGCTATGTTGAAATTTTTGATATTTGTATGAAAATTTTGTAAGTGTGACTATAAATTTATCAAGGCACATTTACCAATAGATCAAATGGAAATGAGGTAATTATGGAAGCTTGTGTTTATTGAGTTTTATAACATAATTCATGTCTTCATTTTCATGATTTGCAAGGCGGTAATGACGAAAGTCAAGTCGCACAATCAAATGGGAATGATCTTTTGGAGAGCCCTAATAGGTACATGGAAAGAGTTTTCATTAGGAGAATGAAAAGTCCAAGATATATACCTGGATTAGACAAGCAACCACCTGACGGTTGTAGGGTCTTTTATGATGATTTTGGAAATGTTGCAACAAACGTAATTTTATAACTGAGTATTCTTATTGGTATATGTACTGATGTATTTGTACAGGAGTGTGTTGATTGGCTTTGTAGCCAAAAACCAGTACATAGAGGGTGATTTACACTGAGAGTAGGCTGAGGATAGGTACTGAACTAGAGCCAAGTTTTATGACAAACATAACTCACACTCAAATGACTTAGATACGGACTTAAATTACTCGGAGGACTTAGATATAGTCTCAAAAGACTTGGATAGGGGCACAATAAGGCTGACACTTTTCTCAAAATACCAGTTATTAGGTGGAGCTTGAGATGGTTGGATGAGCTTAATGGTTCAAAATGGGATTGGTGATTGTAACAATCCACATCTACCCTAAGAGTTTCGTGACAACTTATGTGAATTTAGAGCTATTATGACAAAATACGTGCTTTTATGAAAATTCATGTGTTATACGATTGATGAGTATATAGCATGTTAGATTAGTTCTAATATACATAATATGAATTATTATTATGAAATAAGTGATTTATATGAAGTGTATAAGCATATGATGATTTATTGCACATAAAGTGAAATTTCATGCACAAAGTAATTTTTAAGCATAAAATAATTTTTATGAGTATTTTAAAATAAATATTTCTAGAGGGATTTTAATGAAAATAATAAGAAAAATATTTTATTTTTAATTACCTATAAATAGCCCATAAATAGAATTAAAAGGCCCAACTCACCAAAGGCTACACACTAAAATACTCCTAACCTAGCTCATTAATGGCAAACTTGTAATTTTGCCCAAAACCCTAAATAAAGCTAATATTCGGCCACCCCATCCCCTTGGCAGCCTCCATTCTATTTTCCATCATATTTTTACAAAAAATTTCTCTCAAAAATATTCTCTCAACTAAAATTCACAAGATGCCTTCAAACCTTGCAATTTTGTGATCGTTTTCATAAGTTTTTCCTTCCTTTCAATCTATTATTTGATTTTTATGAAACTAAGCATGGAAAATCTATTTGGGGCTGTATATTTATTGTTTTCTTCTTAATTAATTCAGCCTAGGTGTTTTGTTTGAAGGAAAAACTAATTTTCAACCATAACCACAACTCTTTCCTCGCGAATCCACCAAAAGTGAACCCCTAAAACTCAAAGTTGGAATTTTCATACATATATCCTACAATTGGGGGGGGGGGTGGAAATTTATGTATTGATTCATTCTAAACTTATTTTTGTTGTGTTTAAATGAAAAATATTGGCTTAAATCATATTTTTGTATATTACTGTAATGATTGGAAAGTACGGAAAGCAAGAAAAATCCATAGTTTTCACCCTAGAAATTAAAATTGGAATTTTCATGCATATACTCTACAAGGGAGTGCTAATTTGTCCAATAGTGTGTTCTAAAATGATTTTTGTTATGTTTACATGAAAAATATTGGTTTAAATCATGTTTTTGCATAATACTATAATAAATAGAAAGTGCAAAAAGCAAGAAAAAATCCATGTTTTACCTTGATTGTATGATTCGGCCCACATTGGGATTTTGATCCCAATATCTATAATTTTTATATGATATATTTTAATGATTGTTGATATGTGTACATGAGTGATAAATGATTTAATTGCATCTTGGTTGAAAGAATAAATCTAGACAAAGTCTAAAGAGGTTTGGCCTACCTAGGGTTTCCTAACCCTACTACTATATTATGATTAACAAGTGTCTATGATTAAATAGCATATGAATTAGGCCTTATGATGTGTTCATTGTGGATTAATGACCTTAAATTGATTATGGGATTGATTGTATGATTTGGTCAAAAGTGATAAGCATGACTCTTTAAGGTTACGTGTTAAGTTAATATATATAGAAAGTGTTAAGTATACTAAGTTGAATGTTAAATTGAATTATATTAAGATCATGACATATTATGTTTGACTTTAGAAAAGTCATAGTATGAGATATAATGTGATTTCATGTGAGCCTATTATGTGCAAGTGATGAGAGCACTTCTAAGTGAAACTCCAAGTATATGTGAATGTTATATATGTATTGGGTAGTTATGGGATAGGATAGCATGATGTTAAGCAAATGTTAAGTATTGAATTATCATGTTATGTTAGAGCTTGAGGATTATTAGAAGTTCAAGGGATATAGTAATTAGAAGTTAAGGAACCATAAGGTGAGTAAACATTATATTCATGTTACAAGTATGTGATACCATGGTATGTGAACCTTTGAGATTTCTTTTTTCTTGAAACCCAAGTTCCTTTCTATTATAAATTATAATTATATGAATTCTTTGTTAATCTTGGATTGTCAAAGGACATTTGGTTCGAAACTATTATTGTTTATTCATTGACAAGAAAAGAACATTTGTGATTATCGCTTTACCTTGCATTTCTTTCTAGAACCACACTATTATTTATCTTTTGTTTCCATTTGACTAGTGAAAAAGTTGGTATCTGAGCAAAGGAATTATGAGATTGGGTCCAAGTCTCACTCATATATTCCAATCCCTGAATCTTATATGCAAAAATCCTCATGCCGGTGCAGGAAATCATCAGAACCTATGCACATGGTCTTAACCCAATGAATAGGGGCATAATATCCACCTTAGCTAGAAAGGGCAGTTCTAGTCATAGGACCTGATCAACTTCATGCTTCTTATATGATAGGAGTTGGAATTTGGCTTGAGGCCACCTCTCCTCTATGTGTTCAAGTGAATTGACTAAGAGTCTTCACTCGTTAGTGATAAGTGTGATTTCTGCCCAAAAAAAAAAATCCTTGCTAAATCGCAACCAATGAACCATGAACTATGAATCATGAATTATGAATCATGACCTATGGGTTATGTGTTATGCGCCACTTTTTAAGGGATATATGTTATCACATAAGTTATTATTTACGCATTGAGATCATATATCTCACCCCTTTTCTCTGTGTGGTTGCAGGTGAGCATTTTGAGGAGGCAAGGTATTAGCTCAAGCAATCTACTCTGCTTGGAGAATTTTCTTGTCTAAATTTTTTACCATAATGTGATGTGAAGAGTCATTCTTAGTTGCTCCAGGAGTTTTATTTATGGAATATTATTTATATGTTAAATTATTTGGAGTCTTAAATGCTCTTTCTATATGGAGTGTATTTAAAGTACTTTAATACTATTCTTCCACTAGTTAAAGTTTTCCTTATTATTAGATAATTAAGTTAATACATGAGGTTTTGGTATGATCCTAGGCAATGTCTATATGTGCATGAATGGGTTCTACGGGCATGGGTGATCTTATGTCTTCTTATGTTCTAGGACCATCATATCTCCAAAATTGGGATGTGACAAAGTTGAAGTTGGTATCAAAGCTGAAATTTTAAGTCTAGTTTAGACTTGTCTGGTTAATGGGTTGATTAAGTATAATCCTAGAGCATGGGAATTTTTCTGTCATGTCACTTGCAGTCTATTGCTAGTATAGTTCCTAAAATCCTAATAAGCTATAGTACTCCTTGTTATTATTTATGTGCCTTAGAATTCTTTTATCAGATGACTAAGAAGAATACCCCTGCTGGAGGACCTCAGCATAGAGCACCTCGTATGACCTACAAGAGGACTTGGGCAAAGATGTTCGAGAAAGTTGGGTCTATGATTCACCCTAAGAGAAAAAAGGCTCCTAATGAGGAGGACCCTAAGGAGCACCTAGACTATGACTAGGTTTATTACAAAATTAAAAAATTGGAGAATGATTGCTCAGACCTGATGGAAGAAAATTGACATCTTAGGTCCTTAATGCATACTTTAAGGGAAGATCTGGAGTAGCTTAAGACCAGAGATGTTGAGCAGATGGGAGACCATGCACTTCGAGATTTTGGCTACTCTCTATCTAGGACTTTGTCTTTGATAGGTCGCATACCATATAAGGATTTCCTTTGCTATAGATGTAGTGGCTTTGGTCACATTGTAGCCGATTGCCCTCTTATCGATATTCCCCTAAGTGACCCTAGAGTTTACTTGACGTTTGCCCTAACGAGGGGCACCTTTGAGACTTGTGTTAGTAGTTGATAACTATTGGCTTAGGGATATAGGACTCCTGTGATGCGAATTATGTTATTTGATTGCTTAGCAACTTAGTGTGGATTGATCCCTTATTGCCTATGAGATGATTGGCTTTTATATGATAGGAGAATTCTTCGTGCTATAAGATATATGTTACATGATTATGATATATGATATATTCTAGGGTATGTGATATGTTATATGTGACATATGCCTTGTGGTGTGATATGATAAGTACTTATGATAAATGCATAACAAATATGATAGTTGCTAGTGGGGTGATATGGGTTAGAAGGGAATTAGCACTAAATTCCTTATCAATTATAGCAGAATGGCTCCCAAGAAAAAGGTTTGCACAACTATCCAACCCGTTAGGGCGAGTGATAATGTGATATCATATACTACTTCAAACACTACCTCTATATCTATGAGATTAAGAGAAAGGTCAAACTTGAGAGTGCTGACCATGGGCTCTAGTGAGCAAGCCTCTTCACAAGAGGTGCAAGCTATACAGGAGGAAATGAGGGACTTACGTAAGGAATTGGATGAGCTGTGAGCTCAAAGGCGGGAAGTGCCACTAACACAAGAAGGGAATGGAGTTTCGCCTTGTGCATTAGTAGCATCTACATGAAAGGAAAGGAAATGGCTACCTAATGAGGGATGACCATCCTAGATTTCAATAAGCTATAGCCACCTACCATCAAGGGCTTTGGAGGAGGTCGTGGTTCTAAGGGCTTAACCATATTAGTCTCTAAGGCTTTCTCGTAAATGAGGCTAAGCGGCATGCCTAGCTTGAAAAAAGTTTCCTTATTTCTAACTTCATCAAATGATGATAGGAGACAACATTTATCTCTCCCTCTCTTTGGGTGGTAGAATTGGTGTTATTTATGGTGTAGTTAGTGTTATTATGATACCTCAAACTAGAGAATTGATCCTTGACTTGCCTCGATTGTATCAAATTCTCAATCTTGGTGGTAGCGACAATGAGAGCTTTAAATTTAGGGATTGCATATGAGCTTGGTACTAGGGGAGGAGATTCTTGACAATGATGTCAATTTGCTCTACTTCAAATGGACAGTTCACCATTTGGGCCGCTTTTGCCCTCCATTTTGTAAAGAACGCAATGAAAGATTGTCTTTGACCTTACTTGGTTATTTCTAGATCCTTTCAAGTGACATCCACTTCAATATTGTAGTGGTATTGTTTAACAAATGCATTGCATATGTCATCCCTAGTTTTCTTATGATTTTGGTCTAGATCTAGCAACCATTTAACAGCGGCTTCAATAAAGGACTGTTGGAATAACTGAGCAAGGAGTTCATCATCTACACCAAAGGCTCTTATAGTGCCCATATACCATACATCTTAAGGTGAGTTTTGGGGCATGTGGTGCCATTAAACTTGTCCATGACCAGCATCTTAAATTTTGAAGAAGCCCATCCATTCAGAAAGAGAGCTAAAGAGTTGACATCTATCATGTCTTCATGCTTTTTGATGTTCTTGATTATTTTTTTTCTTTTTTAATGGCCTTAGTTTTCTCTATCAATTTCTTAGCTTCAGGAAAGCTAGAGAAATCTCCAATTTGAAAAGGATTCACAGTGGGAGAGGGAGTGATTGTATTTAAGTCCACAGCAAAAGAGATTGGAGTTTTAAGTGCTTTCCCTTTATCCGTGAGATCGATAATAGAGGGAGTAAAAGTGGGGGCATGGCTAGTTCCAGCTTGAGTGAAAGTAAGTTGAGTAGGGGGAGGAGTGATGGTGGCATTAATCATTTCCTTGACCTCATTAATGATGGTTTGGCATTGGGAATTGAGAGTATTAGTGAAAGTGGTGGACTGGGCATCGGCTTGCATCTTAAGGGCAGTAATGAGTGTGGCTTGGAAAGTCTCCTCTTTTTCCTTAAGGAGGTTGGTGAAAAAGGTGCTTATTGCATCTTAGTTGAAAGATCTACAGGTGTTGGCCATTGGTACCTTGAAAATAGAAAACAGACAGAGAAAGGGTAAGAATACATAATTATTGAAGAAAAAAGGAAATGAATGTGAAGGTGTGTTAGGAAAAGGATTCCTTTTCACACGGTTGGTAACCAGGTTTAAAGGTTGATAGGGTGAGTGTGTGAGGTTTTTGTATTTTGGGTGATGGATCACCGATTTGGATCTTTGAGGTGTTTGAGGATTTACCTTGTTGAGTTTCTTATTTTATGTATGCATGGCAATATCATGATGCATGCCAAAAAATTTTCATAGGCATATGTACAAGTGTCTCCATTATTATGGTGTATGGAACCTAAGGTCAATGCTAGGGTGACTACATGCACAAGGGTAAAGGGTGGTTTGATTAGCGGTCCTCGTCCTACTAGATCATTGATACACTTAACCACATATGAGGCAAGGAGTCTCACGTGGGTCCAACAATACTGATTGCTCGTTAGACCATTGAAATGATCGGGATTTATCATGGGGTGGAATGTTTTGGCTATCTCCCAACATACTAAAAGAGAGTTGTTGACCCAATGCTACTTGCCATCCAAAAATTTTTCCTAAAGCCATGGTTAGGCAAAGAGCCTTTATTATGCAAAATGATGCATAAAGTTAAATTATACTGAATGAGCTAAATGGAGATTATTTTAGAAAATTTTCCTTAACTAAATAGTAATCCTCTCATTTTTCTTTTTATAAAAAAGGTGGCAACCAGTCCCTAGTGGAGTCTCTAGCTGTGAGGCCTCGCCCGAGCACTAGCCTGAACCATTAGAGGGAATCGGGATGCTTATTTGGGTTTAGACTCACGATAGAACCATCAGGTTCAGATTGGTTGATTTTGAAAATGATTTTAGGAGTCGCCACCCTAATTTATTTTTAAATGAAAAATTAAGGAAAAAACCCAATTGACTCCAATTAATTAATTTTCAACTAATTTACCTATGGATAAAATCACTAACCTCGAACCAGGTTGAGTTCGAGGATTAGATTTTTAGTTTTAAATAATCACGATTTAGATCTTAAGTTTAATTTGACTTTAAAAATTAATTTTGTGGATAACATTTATAAGGTGATGATTATAAATAAAATGTATGAACATGGCATAATATGGATGCATGGGAAGATTGAAGAGCAAATAAAGTAAATCATTCACAAAGTAAGGACAGTATTCCCTATAGTCGTTATGGATTCTAGGGAAATCACATAATCACTCTTTAGTTCCAAAAATAAATAAATAAATAATTATAATTGAAAGCAAAGGGGAAATGGAATTAATTTTAGGATTGGATTTAAATTCCAAACGTGCCTACATACCCCATTGAATGAAGATCAAAACTCATGTAGTTCATTCCACAATTAAGCGAAGGGGTATAAGGGTTGATTAGATTAATTGATTGATTTGATTTGGGTCTATGAGTAAGAGGAAAAGGCTAATACCCTTTTTTTTTTTAGTGGGCAAAGGGTTTTACTAAACCAAAGTTCTATTTTGTTTGTCGTTATACACCAAGAAGGGGGGTTGAATTCGTGGGAAATTAAAAATTCGTGGGAATACAATCAATTTTATAGTGGTTCAGGTATTAATGAACCATATGTCCACTCCCCAATCTCAATTGGGTATCCTACTACTAGATAATACTTATAAGGAGTTTCAAGCTCACTCCAAACTTACAATGTGTTTTCAATGGCTCACACACAACCCTTACAAATGTTTCCCTTAGGCTTACACTCAAACCTATACAAGAGTTTTCTAATGGCTCACTCTTAACCCAACAATATGTGTTTTCAAGGCTAACACTCAACCCTTTAAGCTATCAATGCTCTTACAACAAACAAATGATAATAATTAAGAAGTAAAGGCTTTGAGAATTAAAATTGCAAGAGTTTGGCTTAAATCAAAGTTGTTGGATCATTATGAGGGTCTTTGGAGGGGGTATTTATATCTTCTTCCCCCCAAATTCCCATTAAAAAGAGATACCAAGAAGGATCGTCAAAATAGCCACAATATGTTGCATTAAATGCAGTGTCAAAGCTAGGTCGCGATAGCTAAGCCATTTTCGCGATCGCGACCCCACTTCACGGTCACGACTAGAATTTCGCAGTCACGATCTTTATAATCCATAACGGCTAGATAACACATGGCACCTTCTCATTGGTTCTTCAACTATCCATTGCAATCTTGGACTTTAGTATAAATATCACGATTGCAACTACCAATTCGTTGTCGCGAATCCAGGATCACGCCCTTGGTCGTGATTCTGCCACGACCTGCCTTTTGAGCCTTGACGGTCCTAGGGCATGGGTGGCCATAAGGGCACCGAAAACTCGTAGAACCCATTCAACACATATAATCTTTTATCATACATCGCATTAAACATATCCCAAGACCGTAACCTAATCACATTTCCTTGTTACCTATAATATCATTTACACACAATATAACTAACTTCTTAACTTGAATCTCATATCATTAATCAAATGTTCATTACGTCATACATTATTATATTAACAATTACAATACCATTCATATTATATGTATATCCTATAACATGTTAGTGCTAAACCCTTTAATAACCATTAATATTATATATAAACCCTATAACTTTCAATAACCATAGAGCTCTAACTTACAACACTGGAACTTAACAGAATAGTTTCCAAGCGAAGGATGGGCATGGAACTTTTACCTTGCTAACTCATTGACTGTACCTGAAAAGTTTAAACTACCACAATATGAGACAATGCTCAGTGAGTACAAAATAATACAATACATAAGGTGATTTCAATGATTAATTTCAGGAAGGCTTTTATATCAATGGAATTCTTTCAATCAATATCATCATATGGTTCAATTGTTCATTAAAAAGGGAAATAGTATCTTTAGCAGAAAGATTATTTTCTTCCAAGCGGAATGCTTCCCACATATATCAATTTACGAGTGATGGCGTAAGCCTTGTTCACCCATCCATATCACATTACGTAAGACTATCGAGTCTTACAGTTAGGCGTTCCCCCTTACCAGAGGCTGGGTACTCTTGCCCTACCCTTAGGCATAACCAAGTGCACAAGGCCTGATGTATTATCCCACATCAGAAAAGGGATTTCTGCTTATTAATAGATAGTCAATAGGAAGTTGATGTAAGGTTCATGCCAAGAAATTCAATGAACATAGTATGAATTCAATAACCAATGATTAACAAGAAGTATCATGTCAAAGGGTTCGATATTCAATAAACAATGCGTGCTTATAAAAAAAAGCAAGAAGCATTATAACAAATGGTTCAATATCCATGAGCAATTCAACTTATCAAGGAATTGGAATACCTTTAACAATCACAGTTTGAACAATAAGTGTTCAAGCAAATAACACAAAGCATATTATATTATTAAACACTCACCTTGAACTCCTTTGCTCCTAATTATGTTTGACTCTGATACAAGTAGTGCTTCTCGCACTCTTGGACACTATCCTTGTTCTTGTCTTTAAACTCTACACATTTAATTGGAATCACATATCAATCACTTCCTCATTATCACATTACTTAATTTAGCTTAACTTACTAATACTTCTATTTTATTCACAACTTATTACTAAACTTAATATTTCTCTAGTTGTTTTCTAATAGCTCATTTAAAAAGAAAATACCCTTTCTTCCATTCAACTTTCATATTAGTCAATTAGAACCAATTAAGCAGTTTCTAATATTCAAGTGAACTAATTTCATTTCCACCAACAATTTCATAAATTCAATTTATCCATAATATCACAAGCAAATGGTCCAACCTGGACCTTTAATACACTAATTTCATCTGCCAATTTCCTTCCTCATCATCAAACTAATAACCAATCAATTCAATTAAATCAATTCTAATCTCAACATCTCACTTTAATCTTTCAATTTAATCACCAATAACACTGAATAATCATATAAATAATAATTAACTCAACTCAATTATCCAATTTAACTAATTGATTTCAATAATCTATTTACCTAAATTCTTAAAAATAAATTCATAATTCACTATCTATACACAATTAGGAGTTGAGATTTATACTATACAACTCAGTTTAATGAGTCGAAGCTTCTGTCCAAAATCACCAACTTCAGGGGTCGCCGGAATTCGATCGTCGAAAAATCCCAATGACGATCGAATCACGATCCAAGAGCACCAACAGTTAGCTTACGTCGTGGGAAGTCCAAATATACCCTTCACTTTCTCTAACTTGTAGCCGTTTGGCTAGAAAATGCTTTGAAAATTTCAGTGGCTTAATCTCCGATCTCCCTCTCTGGTCATCCTCAACTAATGAGATAGGTACCAAATCAAAGCTCGTGACAATGCCATTCCATAGCCACCATAATCGCCCTTGTCAGCCGTCAAAATCACTAGAAATCTAGCTTCGAACTTTCAGCGCCAATAAAGCATGGTCTTGCACGTACACCACCGTTCACCACCCTTTTTCATCGCCGTTGCTTCCATCTCGGTCGCCGGTCACCTACCTTTCCTCTAGTGTAGGCAGTGCAATCCACCATCGGCCGAAGCTCGCCTAACAACTCTCCCTCTCTCTCTCAGCTCCGTCTCCCCCTGCTCTCTCCCGATTCTATATGCCTCTCTTTTTTTTTCATTTTATATATATATATATATATATATATATATATATATATATATATAACTTCTTCTTTTTTTTTCCATTTTATATACTTAAAATCTTATTAATTTATATAATATATTCTATTATTATCAATAAAATTTTTATCATCATTATTATTATTATAATAAACCAACAAAATAACATTTTTATTTCACAATACTTTCAAAATTAAAAATAATAAATTTATATGAAAACATTTTCTTAAATTACATTTTATTTTATTTCTTAAAATATTTTTACTCCTTAACTTATTGAAAAATTATCATTTTTCTTATAAGAATGAAAATTCAGAAATTACGAAAAATCAGGTTATTACATTCTACCCCCTTTAAATAAAATTCATCCCCGAATTTTCAAAAACAAAGAGTTTACTTTTGCAAACTTGAGTAACTATATTATTTACATTATGTTCTTAGCCAAAAGAATTCTAATCACTTTTATTTACTTCAATTCATTGCCTACTAACTTCATTTCTCATCATTAATTATCTATTATCGCTCTTCCATATAACTTCTTCAAATTATATATCTTATTCCTCTAAGCCCCATTATTAATCTTTAACTCTTATCCTATTCAACCTTATATTTATGCACATCTCTCTTTTTTTTCCTTACCTAATCTCTTTTGTTTATCATTAACCTTCATAATAGCAATTAATCTATAACTTCAAAAATTACCAAGAAACATTTATACATCATTTATATCTCTTCTATCTCTAACTTCACCTCAATTTAATTACAATCTTAAATATACCTCATCATAAATTTATTAATATCTAACTCGCATATCAACAGTTGAATCATAACTCCCATTTCGCTAATTATCATACTTTTAATATACATGTACACTGATGGCCTTTCCTAATTATGAATAACTTTAAATTTAATACTCCACAGTTCTAATTCATTTCTTTATAATCACATAAAATTTTAACCCAATATTCATATTATTAAACTTACTATCATATTAATTAACTTAATCACTCCAAAATACAATCTTCACATTATCTTTAAAATAACTTCTACCTTTCAACATCACATGCATCTCTTTATCAAGAACATATCAATTATGATAAGAATATTCAAATTATTAAATCACAGGAATCTATTAATACAATCTATCATTTTTATTCCTAAACACCATTCACTCATACTTCATAGTTCATACGTGATCTTATATTAACTATATCAACTTCAAACATATCAAGTAATATAATTAATCTATCGAAACAAAGCAAATATACTTAAACATATAGCCATAATATACATAAACACAATCACAATAAGAAAACACATCAAGCATATATTTGAGTTCGTTCGAGATAGAGTAACTCTTCTAGGACGATCTTGTCCGGGTCATAAATGAGGAGGCATCATCGCACAAGAGAAGAATGCATAAGGTTCAAATTAAAGCACAACAAGTTTCTAGCTGATACTTAAAGTTTAGGGAATTTATTTCAAAGCTTATCCTTTATCTTAACTTATTTAATTATATTTTTGCATTAATTCAATCTCATCATAAAACACTTCTCTTAAATAAGATTTGCCTAATCAATTAACTTCATAAACTCCTTCTCTTATCTTACTTCATATATCCTAGTATTTCCTCATATACTCTCTCTCTTATCATCCACTATTTTTACTTTTCTACATCTCCATTACTTTGTTTAACCCCATTCACATTGTATTTCTATTTAATACATAATCCTTCAATTTCATACCTTTCTTAATTAACAAATGTTTCTCCCACTGTGAATTCATCCTCAATAATAGATATTCATCAAAATCAATCATATTCTTACACTAGTTCACTTTTAGTTTAAATCTACTCTCATTTTTTTTGAAAGACTATTTCGTCACCATACATTTCTTCTTGTAGTCATCGACTCCATACATTTTTCTTTTAAAATGATTCACCATCAAATCATGTTCCATTTCAATCCTCTATTTTCCTCATCACTGTATTCTCTTAAACCCTTAAAAGTTTTCCTATTACACATACCTAACCATATTTCTTACAAGTCACCTTAGTGTATATGCAATTGATCATTTCTTGAATTTATAGGATGGCATCTAAACCACAACTTTGATAATACCTTGTTCAGCCTATCTCACATAAATCTTAATATATAATATCCATGTGAATCATTTACAGTCCCATTTAACCATTGGTAAATATCATCTTTCGTTTCATAGCCTTAATGGTTCATAACTTCTAACAATTCACATCTCATTTATAACCTTTAACAAGTTTACACCTCATTCACTAATATCTATATCTTATGTCATTTAACCCTTTGCTTACACATTTTATAAACTCATTCATTATCTCTTAGATACCTCTCACAACACAATCAAGGAAACACATACAATATTACTACTCAATTTACATTCCTAATGATCCTATTACAAAAATACAATGAAAAAAAATTCATGAAAACACTAAGTAAAGACTTACATGGCTAGATCCATGGCTGGAGTTCTAGTCGTGCCAACCCAAGATCTAAACTTAATAGCCACACAGGTGATGCCTCAGCTATGCCTTTACCCGTGGCAGGCTACTCGATGAATTTTCCAATTTCTCCTTATCACACGGCTGGAATTCCACCTGTGTGTTCACCCGTGGCTTCCCATTTTCCTCCAATGTTTGGCTTGAAACTTATCATATTTGGCATTCCCACTCACTTATAACTTCTTTATTGGTTTAGAAACCAACTTCCAATTAAAAACCTCAAATCTCTGCCTAAAATAAATCCCATATTCTCTCACTATCATTATGCAATTACACTTACTACTTATGCACATTACTATGCATATCCCATAAAATCACATCTAAGTTTTTCACTTAATAACATTTAGCTATGCCTCATGAACATAAAAGAACTCAGTATATCTTCGTCATTATTTATACTATATACCTATTGTTCAAATCATCAATTCACTAAGCCATGTCAATGACCAACAGTTACTTATAGTAGGAAATTAATTCCTAGTAAAATATATACTAATTCATTTAAACACTTTCACAAAAACAATCATTTTCTCATATACACAATTTGCCCTTATCATCCCATATCCATATAACACATAATTCAATCACATATTAATTCTATCACATATCCGATTCATTATGCACATTCCCTTTTCACAATCATTATGCACATACAATATAGCATATGAGAAACTTAGACTCTTACGAGTAACGTGGATCTAGACTTATCGATATACTTTAATGACAAGAAGTAATTCCTATACTCCATGGTTTAAGCTATAACTCATAGTACTTATAAAGTCTAAAGCTAGACTAAACTTTTGCTCTAATACCATCTCTGTCATGATCTGCCTTTTGAGCCGTGACGATCCTAAGGCATAGGTGGCCATAAGGGCACCGAAAACCCCATAGAACCCATTCAACACATATAATCTTTTATCATACATCGCATTAAACAAATCCTAAGACCGTAACCTAATCACATTTCCTTGTTACCAATAATATCATTTACACACAATATAACTAACTTCATAACTTGAATCTCATATCATTAATCAAATGTTCATTACATCATACATTATTACATTAACAATTACAATACCATTCATAGTATATGTACATCCTATAACATGTCAGTGCTAAACCCTTCAATAACCATTAATATTACATATAAACCCTATAACTTTCAATAACCATGGAGCTCTAACTTACAACACTGGAACATAACATAACAATTTTCAAGCGAAGGATGGGCTTGGAACTTTTACCTTGCTAACTCATTGACTGTATCTAAAAATTTTAAACCACTACAATATGAGACAATGCTCAGTGAATACAAAATAATACAATACATAAGGTGATTTCAATGATAAATTTCAGGAAGGGCATTTATATCAATGGAATGCTTTCAATAAATATCATCATACGTTTCAATTGTTCATTAAAAAGGGAAATAGTATCTTTAGCAGAAATATCATTTTCTTCAGATCGGAATGCTTCCCACACATATCAATTTAAGAGTGGCGGCCTAAGCCTTGCTCACTCGTCCATATCACATTACATAAGACTGATCGGGTCTTATGGTTAAGCATTCCCCCCTAACAGAGGTTGGGTACTCTCGCCCTACCTGCAGGCATAACCAAGTACACAAGGCCTGATGCATTATCCCACATCAAAAAGGGGATTTCTGCTTATCAATAGATGGTCAATAGGAAGTTCATGTAAGGTTCATGCCAAGAAATTCAATGAACATAGTATGAATTCAATAACCAATGATTAACACGAAGTATCATGTCAAAGGGTTTGATGTTCAATAAACAATTCGAGCTTATCAAAAAATCAAGAAGCATTATAACAAATGGTTCAATATCCACAAGCAATTCAACTTATCAAAGAATTGGAATACCTTTCAGAATCACAATTTGAACAATAAGGGTTCGAGCAAATAATACAAAGCATATTATATTATTAAGTACTCACCTTGAACTCCTTTGCTCCAATTACGTTTGACTCTGATACAAGTAGTGCTTCTCGCACTCTTGGACACTATCCTCGTTCTTATCATTAGACTCTACACATTTCATTGGAATCACATATCAATCACTTTCTCATTATCACATTACTTAATTTAGCTTAACTTACTAATACTTCTATTTTATTCACAACTTATTACTAAACTTAATATTTCTCTAGTTGTTTTCCAATAGCTCACATAAAAAGAAAAATACCTTTTCTTCCATTCAACTTTCATATTAGTCAATTAGAACCAATTAAGCAATTTCTAATATTCAAGAGAACTAATTTCATTTCCATGAACAATTTCATAAATTCAATTTATCCACAATATCACAAGCAAATGGTCCAACCTGGACCTTCTATATACTAATCCCATCCGCCAATTTCCTTCCTCATCGTCAAACTAATACTCAATCAATTCAATAAAATTAATTCTAATCTAAACGTCTCACTTTAATCTTTCAATTTAATCACCAGTAATACTCAATAATCATATAAATAACAATTAACTAAACTCAATTATCCAATTTAACTAATTAATTTTAATAAAATATTTACCTAAATTCTTATAAATAAATTCATAATTCACTATCTATACACAATTAGGAATTGAGATTTATACCATATGACTCGGTTTAATAAGTCAGAGCTTCTGTCCGAAATCACCAACTTCAAGGGTCGCCGAAAAATCCCAACGACGACTGAATCACGATCCGAGAGCACCAACGATTAGCTTACATTATAGGGAGTCCAAATATACCCTTCACTTTCTCTCACTTGCAGCTCTTTAGCCACAAAAGCTTTAAAAATTTTGTTGGCTCAATCTCTGATCTCCCTCTCCGGTCATCCTCAGCCAATGAGATAGGTATCACATTGAAGCTCGTGAAGAGGCCATTCCATAGCCACTAGAATCGCCCTCGTTCAAAGTCAAAATTGCCAGAAATTGAACTTCAAACTTTTTTGCATCGGCAAAGCATGTTCTTGCCCGTACGCCGCCGTTGGCCACCCTTTTCCGTCACCGTTGCTTCCATCTTGGTCGCTAGTCACCTACCTTTCCTCTGGTGTAAGCGTTGTGGTCCACCACTAGCCGGAGCTCGCCCAACAACTCTCCCTCTCTCTCAGCTCCGTCTCCCCCTGCTCTCTCCCGATTCTATCTGCCTCTCTTTTTTTTTCATTTTCTATATATATATATATATATATATATATATATATATATATATAAATTCTTCATTTTTTTTCCATTTTATATACATAAAATCTTATTAATTTATATAATATATTCTATTATTATCAATAAAATTTTTATCATCATTATTATTATTATAATAAACCAACAAAATAACATTTTTATTTCACAATACTTTCACAATTAAAAATAGTAAATTTATATGAAAACATTTTCTTAAATTACATTTTATTTTATTTATTAAAATATTTTTACTCCTTAACTTATTGAAAAATAATCATTTTTCTTATAAGAATGAAAATTCAGAAATTACAAAAAATCAGGTTATTACATATTCGCTTTGAGTAAAATTGATTAAATTGGCTTCTTAAATTTCCTGGTCATGTTTACATAGTTGCGGTCGTGATTTCATGTCCGCGGTCGTGTTTTCATCATCTTGATCGCAACTCAAAAGCAATCCAATATACTTTGAAAGATTTTGATTTTCTTTCAATTTCAATCAATAAATATGATATATTATGCAAAACAAACACTTTAACAAACATTAGATAGCTTTCAATTTAATTGACAAGATCAAAATAGAGATTGACTAAGTGTTGAAATAACTTAGGTCAACAATCTCCCCCTTTCTGATTTTGACAATCAAATTGAACTTAAATATAAAATAGAAGTTAAATGTAAAATAACATTTAATTCATCAAGAGTTCTCCCCCTCAATTTATGCAACAAATGACAAAAAAAATATAAAGTGGAGAACATATTCTCAAAGTTATAATCAAGTGATGTTCTATTGAGTTTATTTAAGTTCTAAGTTTTATTTAAGTTCTATGTTTCTCCCTCATTGGCAATTTGAAAAAGAAATAGAAAAATATATTGCAAAGGGAACAAAACAATAAAGCAAAGAATAAACGAGATAAAAATAAAGAAAATAGATCATTGTATTAACTTGAAATTGATAATGCCACAATACAATGTATGAAAAAACATAAGGAATAAAATTTGAAACAAAGCAAAATAAACAAAAGAAAGAAGAAATTTGAAAAAGAAAATCTAAGAATCTCCTCCATCTTTGGGTTCCTCTTCTTCTTAATGAGGGGCCTCTTCTTGTGTCTCCTCCTCTTCTTCTTCACTAAATTGCCAATCTTGGAGGTTGCATTGAGGAAGACCCATGTGACCTTGCATATCAAATATGTCTTGGTGAAGTGGTCTAAAAGAGAGAGTCTCCTTAAGACTTTTTAAATAAGTCTATTGGTCTCATCTTGAGGTTGAGATAAAGGGGCAATAGGTGCTATTTGGGGTTCTTCCTCTTATGGTTGACTAGGTTCACCTACCACCACTCTTGATCTTTTCCTAGTCCTCTCTTGGATCCCAACATCTCCAAAAATATAATCATATTTCCCTTCCTTTTCTCTCAATGCCTTGGCATTGATCATATATTGAAAGTCAATAAGGGATTTTTTTTATTAGTCTTTGGAGAATGGCTATATTGGGTGGAGTAAGAGCCCCAACATGTTTGGCTATTGTAGAAATGTAGGAAGAGAGTAGAATGGTGCCTTTTTTTGTTGAAGAAAGGTGAAGGAATTGGTCTACTAGAAACCTAGCAGTTTGGATTGGTTGTCCCTTAATAAGACCATAGAGGAAGAAGAGATCTTTTTGGGAAACCTTTCATTACCATCCCCTCTAGCATTTATGGTGAGGGTGACAATCTTATAAAGAAGCCAAAGGGAAAGTGTTTTAATGTGTTTGGCTAGAGAGGATTTTGGATCAAATTTTGGTTCAATGGAAATTTGATCCAAAAAGAGTTGAGGTGAAGGGAGCAATCATTGACAATGTAGGCACCCTCAATTTGGAGACCAAAGATGTTAGCAAAATCACTACAGGAAAGCTCATAAAAGTGACCAAAAAATCAAAAATCTATTGCGTAATGGCCACGAGTAGGATGAAGTTTTTTGGGGACAACCAGGGTGGCAAGGAATTCCCTAGTTAGCTTATCATACCCATCTTCATCAACAAAAACAAACTTTCCCCATTCTAAATTTTTGAGGCAGCCAATGATGCTATCCTCAATTCCTATAGTTTTGAGACACACTAAAGAAGGTATTTTGGAGGGTAAGATGGTTTTGTCTTGGATTCTTAGGAAATTTTATTTTTCCTCTTAGGTTATTCCCCTCATGAGTTCAAGAGGAGGGTTGTTGGGAGGTTTGAACTTCTTTCCCTTTTCTAGAGGGTCTTTTTGAAGCCATTGATGGAGAAGAGTTTAAAAAGATGAAGAAAATAAAGCTTAAAAGAGAGAAAAGTTGGAAGAGAGTTTGAAAATAGTAGAATTTTAAGTAAGAAGGAGTTTGGAGAGTTAGAAGATAGGCAAAAGCTGAAATAGTGAGGTATTTATAGGCAAAAAATAGGTGAAAATGGTCAAAAATGGCTAGTTTTTGAATTAAATGCAAAAATGTCCATTGAAAAATGGCTAGTTTTGAATGCTGCAAAACTCTGAGTTGCTTTCGCGATTTACAGATTGCGAGTAGGACTGAGGGGCTAAAAGATAACGGTTATTATTTTAAATTTCATGATCGCAATTTATCTGTAGCGACCGCGAATTTTAAAAAAATAGAAATTTTTGAAAACTTTTGAGGAAAGATATATGCAATACAATTGGCATTATAGTTCAAGATCAAAATAGATACAATTATATATTCAACAAACTATGATATAGCCAATTATTGAAAATAAATTTCAAGCAATTTGGATCAAATATAACTAAAATCAACCATAAAGCAACCAAACTACATAAGGAAAAGAAAATTTAAATTTAATTGACTTAAGAGTCACCTCAATTCAAGATTTTTAATAGAGTAAAATATGAAAGATAAATGTCATAACATGCTTAAAATTTTGATGCAAATGAAAAACTTTATGTAATTTTGAAAATCTAAGGCAATGAGCTCCCATCAAGCATGCCAATTTCCCTTTTTTATGAAATTTAATCTTTCTTCATTTAGGGGTTTTGTGAAAATATTAGCAAGTTAGTTAGCTGTATCAATAAATTCTAATACAACATCACCATTTTGCATATGATCTCATAAGAAATGATGCCTAATGTCTATATGCTTGCTCCTAGAATGTTGGATGAGATTTTTGGAAAGATTTATGGCACTTGTGTTATCACATTTGATGGGAATGTGATCAATCACTTGACCATAGTCCTTGAGTTATTGTTTCATCTAAAGAACTTGAGTGCAACAACAACCCATCGCCACGTATTCCGCTTTGTCGGTGGACAAGGCTGTCGAAACTTGTTTCTTGCTAAACCATGAAACTAAACATTCACTAAGAAAATGACAAGTTCCAAAAGTGCTTTTTCTATCAAGCAAGCTACCGGCATAATCTGCATCCGAAAAACCAATTATTGTAAAAGATGAATTTCTAGGATACCAAAGCCCTAAATGCAATGTACCATGTAAATACTTCAAAATTCTTTTAACCGCATGCAAATGAGATTCTTTAGGATAAGATTGAAAACATGCACACAAACAAACACTAGACATTATATCAGGTCTAGACGCCATAAGCTAAAGAAGAGAACCAATCATACCTTAATATTTCTTCTCATCTATAGGCTTACCCTTTTCATCTTTGTCAAGCTTAGTTGATGTGCTCATTGGAGTCTTGCTACTTTTGCAACCATCCATGCCAAACTTCTTGAGAAGCTCTCTTGTATATTTAGATTGGTTGATGAAGATGCCATCTTTGCATTGCTTGAAATGTAGTCCTAGGAAAAACTTTAGCTCACCCATCATGCTCATCTCAAATTCCCTAGTCATACACTTGGCAAATTCTTCACAAAGATATTCATTAGTAGCACCAAATACAATATCATCAATATAAATTTGAACAATTAAAGTGTCATTTTTGTGCCATTTTACAAAAGTGTTCTGTCAACTTTGCTCTTAACAAAATCATTTTTCAAAAGAACTATACTTAGCATTTCATACCAAGCTCTAGGAGCTTGTTTCAAACCATACAAGGCCTTGGTTAATTTAAAGACATGATTGGGAAGTTTATGATGTTCAAAACTGGGGGGTTGCTCAACATAAACTTCCTCCTCAATAAATCCATTTAAAAAATCACTTTTAACATCCATTTGAAAAAGTTTAAAATCCATATGACATGCATAAGCAAGTAAAAGTCTAATAGCCTTTAATCTTGCTACCAGAGCATAAGTTTCATCATAATCAATGCCTTCCTCTTAGTAGTACCCTTTGGCAACCAATCTAGCCTTATTCCTAGTGATGAAACCACGCTTATCTAACTAATTTCTATAAACCCATTTACATCCAATAATGGGATGATCTTTGGGTCTAGGAACAAGTTCCCAAACTTTGTTTCTCTCAAATTGGTTGAGTTCCTCTTATATAGCAATCACCCAACTCTCATCATTAAGAGCCTCTTCAATGGTCCTTGGCTCAATTTGAGAAAAAAAAGCAAAATTATTATCTAAGGCTTTATAATGAGATCTAGTATTTACACCCTTAGGTGGATCACCTATGATTTTCTCCTTGGGATGATTCTTAGGGTATCTCCACTCCTTAGGATGTTCTTGAAAATCTTCCTCTTGTGGATTTCATTCATCCTCATGATCTTGTTGTTTTTCCACGTGGTCTTCAACTTCCTTTAGAGTCTCATCTTGATCCAATCCAAGCTTTTCAAATTCACCTACAAGATCATCAAGATTACTACCTTTCCCTAGATCAAGTTTATTAGATTCATCAAATACAACATTCATAGACTTTTTAATTACCATAGTCTTTTTGTTAAAGACTCTATAAGCTTTACTAGTGGTGGAATATCCTAAGAAAATGCCTTCATTGGTTTTAGAAACAAATTTCCCAAGGTTATCCTTAGTATTTAATATGTAGCACTTGCAACCAAAAACTCTTAGATATGAAATCTTAGGTTTTCTTCCATTCCATAACTCATAAGAGGTTTTATTCAAAATGGGTCTTTTAAAAACTCTATTTGAAATGTAACATGAAGTGTTAATGGCTTCTGCCCAAAAATAAGTTTGTAAACCATATTCATTAAGCATGGTTCTAGCCATTTCAATCAAGGTTCTATTTTTCCTTTCTACAACACCATTTTGTTGAGGTGTCCTAAGAGAGGGAAAATTATGCGAAATTTTATGTTCAATGCAAAAATTTTCAAAAAATTCATTTTCAAATTCTTTTCCATGATCACTTCTAATTGTGGAAATGAAATAGCCTTTCTCATTTTGAACTCTTTTTGCATAACTTTTGAATGCATCAAAAGCATCACTCTTATGAGTTAAGAAACTAACCCAAGTGAATCTAGAGTAGTCATCAATAAGCACATAGGCATACATTTTTCCACCTAAACTAGAAACTCTACTAGGTCCAAACAAATCCATATGAATAAGTTGAAGGTTTCTAGAAGTACTTAAAATATTTTTTGATTTGTAGGATGACTTGTGTTGCTTTCCCATTTGACAAGGTCCACATGTCTTTTCCTTTGAGATTTGATCTTTGTAAGTCCTTCAACAAGCTCATCCTTGCAAAGACTATGAAGAAGTTCCATGCTTGCATGTCCAAGCCTTTTATGCCAAAGCCAAGATTCATTGCTAATAGACATGAAACACTTGACATCTTAGTTAGCCAAATCATCTTAGTCAATCATGCAGGTATTGCCCTCCCTTTCACCCCTAAACACTACATTGTCATTAACTAAAGTGGTGACAATGTATGCTTTAGAGTCAAAGGTGACTTTATTACCCTTATCACATAATTGACTGACACTAAGCAAGTTAAATTTTAAACCATCAACCAAAATAACATTTTCAATGAGAGAAAGATTGTTCTTACTAATGGTGCCAATGCCAACTATCTTACCTTTGGCATTGTTACCAAATGTGATGTTTCCACCTCTCTTTTCTTTCAAATTTGTGAATAGGCTTGCATTTTCAACCATGTGTCTTGAACATCCACTATCTACATGCCATTTGTTCTCCTTGGTAGTGGATTTGAGACACACCTACAAGAAAAGATTAATCATCTTGTTTTAGGTACCCAAAAATACTTGGGTCCTTAGGGGTTAGCCTTGGAAGGGTCCTCAATCTTGAGTTGAGCCTTCCTTATATAACAAAATACATTTATATGACCATCTTTCATACAATAATGGCATTTGAGTTTTGACTTGATGGGTTTTTTAGCCATTTTGTCAAAAAATTTTGGACTTTACACAACATTATGACATGAATGCATACAAGGACAAGTATTCTGTTATGATTGTAGATGTCTTTGAGCATGCCTTTTTTGACACATGAATGCATGGTTAACTCTTTGAGGCTTAACTCTTGAGTCTAATGTAACCTTTTGAGTCCTTTTGGGACTTGGAGGTTTAGTGCGTGTTTTCACTTCCTTATGAATTACCTCAATGCTAAAGGTTTGAGGAGTTATAGCCTTTATGAACATAGTGGGTGAGGATGTGGATGAAGATGAGCTATCAAAGCCAAAACCATGTCTCACAAGGGGTGGCCTTTGTGATACAATAAGAGTATCCAAGGCTTCTTTTCTTTTGTGAAATTTTGAGATTGAGTTTCTTAATTCTTTAACCTCAATTTTCAAAGCATTGTTTCTTTATATAAAGAATTAAAAGAGGAGTTTTTTGAATTGATTTCCTCCAATGAGCTTTTTAAGCTAACATTGGAGGTTTTTAAGTTTAAAATAAGTTTTTCTAATTCTTTAAAATTCTCCTCCAACTTAGAATGCTTTCCCTTAAAAAATTTCATTTTTGATTTATACTTTTTGCATTTCAAATTCATAACTTCAATTAGCTCATCCTCATCATGCATATCATCATCAATATCATCACAAGATTGAGAGTTAGAGCTTACCTCATTTGATGAGTCCTCTAAGGCCATGAAACATAAGTTTGCAACATCCTCTTCCTCTTCATCACTTGAGGAGTCATCATCCCATGTTGCTTTGAAGCCCTTCTTCTTCTTCTCCTTGTCCCATTTCTTTTTCTTCTTGATGTTGGGACATTCTGTTTTTATATGACCTTACTTGCCACATTTATAGTAAGTAATGTCATTCTTCTTTTCTTTGCTTGAGTTTGAGTTGTAATTTGATGATGATCTCCTAAAGGGCCTTTTTTCTTTCTTTCTTCTCTTGATGATGTCTTTGACCCTTTTGATAGCATAACAAGTTCTTCATCATCATCATCTTCACTTTCCTCTGATTCACTTGAGCTCTCACATTCCTTTTTGCTTTTAAGGGAGGATTTAAGAGCTAAGGAATTCTTTTTCTCCCTCTCTTGATTCTCTTCCTTCTCTATCAATAGAGACATTTCTTCGGTAAGGAGTTTTCCAATAAGGACATCAGTAGGAACCTTTCCAAGATCCTCATTAGCTTCTTCTATACTAGTAATTCTAGCTCTATAATCTTTCTTTGGGAGAGTTTTGAGAATCTTGTAGTTTATATCATTCAAGGTGTATACTTTGCCCAATTTCTTCATGTTGGTGACAAGGGGTCGATGACACTTTCATTGGGTTTCATCTTGAAAAGCTCATATTCAGTTGTGCACAACTAAATCTTTTTCTCATTGACTTGCTTAGTTCCTTCATGGTAGTTTTCTAAAGATTTCCAAAGGCTAAACGCACTTGAAAAATGTTGAACTCTACCATATTCTTCTCTTAAGAGTGAACTAAGAAGAATTGCCATGTCTCTCTTATTTTTCCTATTAGCTTTTCTTTGTGCATCCACCTATTCTTCTCTAGGAACCAATTCTTCAACATCATCAACTTTTCTTGATGGAGGTTTCCATTCTTTGATTATGCAATCCCATACATCAATGACATCACTATCAAGATATACCTCCATTCTATATTTCCAATATGCATAATCGGTACCATCGAAGTGTGGCTTGAGGTGATGCATCCCTTCATTAGCCATTTGATATTTTCTCACACAATTAAGCTTGAAGAATGAGACCAAAGCTCTGATACTACTTGTTTACCCTTATGCACCAAGAAGGGGGGTTGAATTTGTGGGAAATTAAAAGATGAATAAAAAGAGATATGGAAAGAGAATGAACAAAATCAATTTTATAGTGGTTCTGGTATTAACAAACCCTACATCCACTCCCCAATCTTAATTGGGTATTCTACTACTAGATGATGCTTACAAGGAGTTTCAAGCTCACTCCAAACTTACAATGTGTTTTCAATGGCTCACACTCAACCCTTACAAGTGTTTTCCCTAAGCTTACACTTAAACCTATACAAGAGTTTTCTAATGGCTCACTCTCAAACCAACAATATGTGTTTTCAAGGCTAACACTCAACCTTTTGAGTTATTAATGCTCTTACAACAACCAAATGATAATAATTAAGAGGTAAGGCTTTGAGATTTAAAATTGCAAGAGTTTGGTTTAAATGAAAGTTGTTGGATGCTTTATAAGGGTCATTAGAGGGGTAATTTATAGATTCTTCCCTCCAAATTCCTGTTAAAAAGAGATTCCAAGAAGGATCCTCCTAATAACCATAATATCTTGCATTAAATGCACTATCAGAGCTGGGTTGCGGTCGCTAAGCCTTTTTCGCGATCACAACTCCATTTTCATGGTCGCGACTAGTATTTCATGGTCGCTATCTTCATAATCCACAACGACTAGATAACACTTCGCACCTTCTTGTTGGTTCTTCAACTATTCATTACAGTCTTGGACTTTAGTATGAATGAGGCGATCACAACAACCAATTCACGGTCGTGAATCTAGGACCGCGCCCTTGGTCACAATCGCAACTCAAGTCACAATTTGCTCTAAGTGAAATTGATTAAATTAGCTTCTTAAGTTTCTTGGTCACAATTACATAGTCGCAGTCGCGATTTCATGGTCACGATCTCGAATTCATCCTCTTGGTCGCAACTCATAAGTAATCCTAATATACTTTGAAAGATTTTGATTTCCTTTCAATTTCAATCAATAATTATTATATATCATACAAAACAAACATTAGAACAAACATTTGATAACTTTTAATTTGATTGACAAGATCAAAATAGAGATTGACTAAGTTTTGAAATAACTTAGGTCAATAGCTTTAATCGCAACTACATCCAAAGTTGAGAATCACCTTCAAAGCAAATCAAAGATTGTCGCCATTGATTAGACATTGAGGAAGAACACGAACCTAACATTGAAGAGTTTTTCATAGTCATCTTTTTCGAGTTTGTTTATCAAAGTCATCCTTTTTTGAGTCTGTTTGTCAAAGTCATCCTATTGAGTCTGTTGAAGTCATTCTTATTGTAATAGGGAAAGATGGCATTATTTAATCAAATTCCTCTCTTTATGTGTTTTTTTTCTTTTTTTTTTAACCAATTTGAATGAAACAATGAATTTTTGCACCAATAAGCAATCACATGCGAAGGGTCAAGAATTCATGTAAGGCCACAACAATTGATCATTAAAGGTAGCCTTCACCAAAATTACAATTCCTTGGAAAACATTTAGATTCCCCAAGTAGACATCCATGTCACTTTCCCTCCAAGCTGACACCCCTTTGCCAAAATTTGAATATTCTATAGAACACCAAAGCTCTCATCCTCGCTATAGGCTGGGGGCAATCCTCAATCATCTTCACAAGCAAAGTAAAATAAATAGCCTTGCTAACTAGAAAGGTAGAATAAATAACCTTCCTAACTAGAAAGGGAAGGAAAACTAGAAATCCAACTCATGATCCAAATAGAATCAGACCTTTCCAAGCAAGACAGAACAAATAGCCTTGCCAACCAAAAAAAAAAGAAAAAAAAAAGGGGAAAATTTCAAAAAAAATCAAAAATAAAAAAAGAGAGAAAATGAAAATAAAAAACAAAAAGAGAGAGAGAGAATCTCAGAAGGGCAGCTTAGAGCAAGTAAACCCATAAAGGCATCTTAGCCAAAAGATGGAATCAACTTGAAGCAACAATTCAAGATGGAGCTTTGTTTCATTCAAATTGGATTCACTATCTAGTCTGTTAGTCCTATCTCATCCAAAGATAGTCATTATATTAGTCTCACCTTTCACAAAGTCATGTTTCCCTACTTTTGTACCTTGTTAAGTGTTTTCACCATTTTCACTTAGAGTTTTTAACCTCTTGTGTCTTATCCTATCATTACCACATCAATCAAAGTCTAGTCTCACCTTCTAGTCTATATGTCCAACTTACTGAATCAACTCATAAGGTGGCATCCTACCTATCTCCTTCAAAACACCTTTACCCCTAACTCCTTGATCAAAGCCTATTATGTCTTCAAGTGATCAACCATACGATCCTTCCAACAATTATGCATCCTCGACATATTATTATCAAATTCTTTGGCAAAATATCAAAGCTTGGGCTCATCAGTGAAATGAAGGCCCACCATTATTAAAGCCCAAGTTTTTTGCCTAAACTACCTCCTTTGGGAAAACTTATAAACTCCTTTAAACTCATGGTTTGTTTATCAAGATTGGCTCAACTACTCCAAATACTGTATTGGGTCAACCATCTTTGCTCAAATCTTGCAACCTAAATTTTCAAATGATAGTTCTTGACCTAATTTGGAACCTAACACAACCTAACCTAATCCTTCTAAAAGATGTACCAAACCTACCCTTCCAATGACTAATCCTTAACCAAGATCTCTCCTTATAAGGACTGATCCTCAACCGTAACTTTCTATGGGCAAACTGAGTTGAGCCACCTATGCTATCATTCCCACACCCCTCGTCTTTTAGAGACATAACCTTCCTTAAATCTCACAACATTAAGGCCAAATAGATAGTTTTGATCTCAATTTTTCTAACATCAAAGTCGAACAAATAGTTTTGATCCCAATCCTTCTAACATCAAAGCTGAATAGATAGGTTTGATCCTAATCCTCCTAATCATCAATGCCAAACAGATAGCTTTGATCCTAATCCTCCAAAGCATCAAAGCCGAATAGATAGCTTTGATCCAAATCCTTCTGACATCAAGGCAGAATAGATAGTTTTGATCTTAATTCTCTCAAGCACTAAAGCCGAACAAATAGCTTTGATCCTAACTTTTTCAAGCATCAAAGCCAAATAGATAGCTTTAATCCCAATCCTCTCAACATCAAGGCTAAATAGATTGCTTTGATCCTAATCCTTCCAAGCACCAAAGCTTAATAGATAGCTTTGATCCTAATTTTTCTAACATCAAAGCTAAACAGATAGCTTTGATCCCAATCCACCCAACACTAGGGTCAAACAGATAGCTTTGATCCTAATTTTTCCAACATCAAAGCCAAACAAAAAACTTTGATCCTAATCCTCCCAATATTAAGGTCGAATAGATAACTTTTATCCTAATTCTCCCAACTCCAAAGCTGAAGAGATAGCTTTAATCCTAATCCTCTCAAATGTTAAAGCCAAATAGATAGCTTTGATCCTAATCCTCCCAAACATCAAAGTCAAATGGATAACTTTGATCACGATCTCCCCAAAAGTAGGGCCAAACAGGTGGCCTTGCTAAACTAGCTTGAATTTCCAAATCTCCCCCTTTTAGGTAGACCAAATCTCTAAATCTTATAGTCTGGGCTGGAAAAATAGCTTTGATTAAAATTCACCAAACAATCTTTAACTCCAACATTAAGGCTAGACAGATAGCCTTGATTGAAATTCACCAAATCCATCTTTACCTCTAACATTTAAGTCGAACAGATAACCTTAATTGAAATTTACTAAGACCATTCTCACATCCAATGTTAAGGTCGAACCAATAGCCATTCACAAAATCTCATTTATCCTAAGGGCCCCCTCCCAAAAGGTTCATATTCTTATACCATGTTTACCCTTCACATGGTTCAATTTGCATAAGCATGAATGCCCTTATGCATGACAAACACAAGCAGATGGCACAAGCCCAGAGTCTGACATGGCATAGCCTAAAATCTAATATGGCATAAGAACATATAAGCAAAAAATCTGACGTGGCATGAGCACAAACTCAAAGTCCGATATGGCATCTCTTCTCAAGGTTCACTGTCATTAGAATTGCCTTTTGCTCAAAGCCAATTCTGATAAGGAGGCAGTTGTGAAACCTTAAATTTGCACCCTTAGGATCTAACTGCAGCTTGACACCTGTTAAGATTAGTGTGCAGTGCACAGCTAGTATGGCAGTCCCATTAGCCAGTTAGCGGGAAGGGGTCAAGGGGGCAACACCTCATTGAAAAAATAAATTTCCTCAAAATTGCACCTTCATATGACTAGCACTCTATTACTAACCCATAGAATCAAATTGGGCCTAAATTGAATCAAGAACGGATGAGAATAGGCTGAAAAATGAGGTGCGACAACCTGAGGGCCAACTGTGGCAACTTGCAGTTGGCAGTGCATTTTTTCTTGATCCTACACTAAAAATTCACTATTTTGAGCTTCCAGACTCCTTTATAAATACCTTGTAGCTTCTAACAACTTCCACATACAATTACATACCTTTATACTCTCTCTAAACCCTTTTAAACCCTATTCTGAAGCCTCTCAATCATCAAAACCCTCTTTCTAAGCCTCATAATCTCTAAAACACCATTCCAAAATCTTTTCCATCATATAAAACCCCATTCATAAGCCTTTTAATCACCTCAAACCATCTTTCTAAGCCTTTTAATCAAGAAAAGATGCAATTCAAGTTCTTTCTTTCAAAGGGAATTTATGGTTCTCAAGCAATAGTGATTCAAAGTCCTTCTTTCAAAAGAGTTCTCAGTATTCAAGAGTCCTTCTTCCAAAAGGAGTGTTCATGCTATCCTTAAGCCAAGGTGAAACTTAGATCCAGTGTCAAACTTGTTCCCTACGTTCCTTGTCACCGAAAGCCAAAGGTAAAAGTTCTTTCCTTTTCCTCTTTAATTTCAATTTTAAGATCTAAATCTAAAAAGATCTAATTTTTTATTAATTATGATCTAATTAACAAATCCTTAAGCCCTTAAATCAATGAAAACATGATAACAAAGGCAATGACTTAAAAATCCCTCCTTCGCTAGAGGGGAGAACTGCGTGGGGTTTGATTCCCATTCAAAGGGATATGCAGGCATGCCGTCACTAAGGCATCAACTCCGCTAAAATTAACAACTTCTTCTCTCTATCACCTTCTTCATATAGTTTAGGGTCAAAATTGCTCTTCTTAAATGAAAGCTGAAGCTTTAGTTCTTTTTTTTTTTTTTTTTACAATTGTTTTATTACTTTTTCTTACTTTAGTTGTTTATTTTATATTTGGGGAAAGTATGCTTTTCCTAGAACTCATAAGGGCTAGAGGAAAGATCCCTAGGTTTTGATATTTTTACTAGTAATAGTTTTAAGTAGTTTTCCTTTATTGTTCACATTTTGTAATTATCATTATTTAACATTTGCCATGCATTGCATGAAGAATATTTGTTTCATGCATCATATTATATTTGTTCATGTATACATAAAAACTTCTTTTTACAAAAGCTATTTTGTATTCAAGCCAAACTGATTTCTCACATTGTTTTAACAAAACCCTAGTCCCCAAGCCCTCTTTAATCATTTGAGGACTAGTGCTTTTCCTTGGGATAAATGGTATAATTTTGGAATCAATCAAATTGGTGTTTTCCTTTAATTTTCCCAACTAAAATAAACAAAATTAAAGTGGCGACTCCTTTTTTGCAAATTACAATTTATAAAATATAATTTTCTAAACTCATAGCGGGTTCCAATCGTGATGTTTCTCCAAAGAGCATTTTTTATTCCCTTTAGCTGATCGGGATGATGCTCGGGCGAGGCTTCACAAGATCGAAATGCTCATTTGGATTTAAACTCACAATGTAACCCTCGGGTTCAGAAAAATTGCTTTTGAAAAGAGTTGCCATCTTAATTTTATTTTATTTAGGAAAAGATTAAGGAAAAAATCTAAATTTACTCAAATTAATGTCCTAAAAGAAAAGATCACTAGCCTCGAAACCAAAGAGGATTCAAAGACTAGGTTTTCAGTTTATTAGTTTGGCAATTTTAATATGAAATAACTTAAAATAAATTTCATGAATAAAAATAGAGATGATGCGTGAACAATAATATATGTGCAATGCATGACAGTTATAAAATGATAAACAAGGTAAAATATACTTAAGAATTATTACAAAAATGAAATAAATAAATAAATAAAGGATCTTGTTTCTCTAGCCTTTATGAATACTAGGAAAAGCACACATTCCTCAGCTAATTGCAAGAATTAACAAATCAAAAAGAAATAACATAATCATAGTTAAACAAAACAAAATAGAAATAATCTCATAAAATAATTTTGGAGTTGACGCCTAAATGACTAGCATGCCTATGTATTACGTATCCCTTTAAATAGGAATCAAACCCCACAAGTTCTTCCTTCTTATAAAAGAAGGGTTTTGGAAAAGATTAATTTGATTTGTTAATTTAGTTTAGATTTAAAATTAACTTTAGATTTTTTCAATTTTAGACCTATAGTACGATATAAAAGAGAATTCTAGATCTAATTAAAAAAATCTTGAAAAAAGGAATTATACCTTGATTTTGCGCTTTTTTTATGAACAGGGCAAGCCTTACTCTGGATCTAAGCTCTACCTTGGTTGAGATCTTACAAGCTGAACCCTGCACAGACAGAGTAAAACAAAACAAGAGAAACCAAGAGATAATAATAAAAATCAAACTTCAAAATTAGTTGTGAAAACTAAAGAAAATTAATTTTTGGTCTTGAAAATTGACAGATTTTAGCTTAAAACTAATAGAAAATTCTAAATTTTATCTCTGAAAGCTTATTGTCGTTCAAAATGACTAGAAGTGGGCTTTATTTATTAAAAAAATTTCAACAAGGCGCCGACAATGGAGCCACCGGCAGGGCAGGCAGTTTGTGCAGCGGCACCAAAGTCATGCTGCTTGACCCCCATGTATACCTGGATCTTTTACCATCCTATTTCGGCTCATTTTAGCCCATATTTTATTCCATTCGAGCCTGGTTTGATTCTGTGGGTTAGCAATTGTGTGTTGGTCATTCAGTGGTACACATTTGAGGGTTCACAGTTATGAATTGCATAAATTTAGGGGAAGCATTCTTAATAAAGTTATTTTATATTTAAGTTCAATTTGATTGTGAAAATCAAAAAGGGGGAAATTGTTAACTTAAGTTATTTCAAAACTTGGTCAATCTTTATTCAATCAAACTGAAGTTATCTAATATATATGTTGAGTGTCTATTTTGCATATTAAACATACTTGATAGGTTAGAATTTCAAAGATTCAAAGAATCTCTTAAAGTCATGAACTTGGCCTTTGATTTGCGACCACTATGCTAAAATCACGACTGTGACTCCTAAATCACAACCCTGACAACTCTATCGTGACTAAGACCTTCAAAAGCCAACATCTTTAATTTTTTGCCTTAAGAAACAGAATGAATCATGACCTCAGTCGTTACTGCGACCGCAATCATGGATTTATGACAGCGAATAAGGAGTTGTAACTGTGACTTTTGTACAAAAGCCCACAACTACAACGAATAGTTGAGGCACCAATAAGAAGATGCCACATATCAACTAGCCATTGAGATTTCTAAAGATCACGATCGTGAAAATGCCATCTCAACTGCGAAAAAGGCTTAGCAACCATGATATTGCTCTGACAAAGCATTTAATGCAAGATTTTATAGCTGTTATGAAGATTTCTTTCCCATACTCTTTGTAACAGGAATTTAGAGGGAAGAAACTACAAATACCCCCCTCTAAAGACCCTCATAAACATCCAACAACCTTCATTTAAGCCAAACTCTTGCAAATTTAATTCTCAAAGCGTTAACCTTTTAATTGTAATTATTTGGTTATTGTAAGAGCATTGATTGCTAAAAAGGGCTGAGTGTTAGCCTTCAAAACACATTGTATTGGATTGAGAGTGAGCCAATAGAAAACTCTTGTATAGTTTTAAGTGTCAGTATAAGGGAAACACTTGTGAGGGTTGTGTGTTAGCCATTAAAACACATTGTAAAGTTTGAAGTAAGCTTGAAACTCCATTGTAATTACCTAGTAGTAGTAGAATACCCAATTGAGATTGGAGAATTGACGTAGGGTTTGTTAACACCCGAGCCACTATAAAATCGCATGTGCCTATTCTCTTTCCCTATCTCCCTCTATCTAAATTTTAATTTCCCACCAATTCAATCCTTATTCTTGGTGCATAAGGGCAAACAAAAATTAAAAAAGAATCCTAAAAAGCAACTAGGCCATAAATTATCCAAAATTATGAAAAATAATAACAAAAATGAAAGTTATAAAAAATAATAACAAAAAATGAAAGTTATAAAAAATAATAACAAAAATGAAAGTAAAAATAAATTAATAGTAATAATAGATCGAATAAAATAAGAATTGAAAAATAACCTTAAAAATCAAGTCAATTAATATCCAAAAGTATAAAGAAAAAATAAAAAAAAAGAAAGTAAAAAAATATAAATAAAAGATAAAATAAATTTAAAAGTGAAATAGTAAAATTAAAAATAAAGTAAAAAAGAAACTTAATTAGCAACCATTTCATAAAAAAAAATGTAAAAAACAAGTTAATTTCTAAAAATTAAAAAAAATTAAGTAGTAACTAGAAATTTATATTGTGAATTTATTATTCTGTGTTGTGAATTTATGTTGTTAATTTATTATGTTATGAATTTATTATTTTATGAATTTAGTACAGTATCAATTTATTATACTGTTAATATAGTTAATTAGTTGTAACTGTATTTTTAGATTTTGGACAATCAAAAGCCTAAAAATACGGTTAATTATAGGAAAACCTAAATATTTCATTAAAAATGGCTAATATATGTAGGCTTAAACATAGATATCCATTTGATGTCTTTCTCATTGGATGATGAGAGCATGCAAAATTATCCAAAATAGACAGTTTAGAGATTTCGTTGTCTAATACAACTTGCTAAACAAATTCTATTTCATACTGTTGTTTGAAATTTCTGTTATTATCTTCTGTATCTTTTCTTGGTGCATATTGAAAAATGTTCTAATTTATGAAATTTTCATTTGGTGTACTAGGAGAACTGTAGGGAGATACTACCAAAATTTTAGCTAGAGTATAAATATATATTGTGACAATATATGGTTATATGGCAATGAGTTTCTAAATGGATTAGATTCTTACCTTATAGGCAATAAGAGTTAAAGAGGTAGAATTAGAAATTAAGAACTTAAAATAACAATCAATAAATGTAATGGCTAATATTGTCTATCATTTAAAATGCAATATGTCTCTATAACTTTCAGGAATTAGTAATGAAATCGAATAGAAATTAGATGTATTCTAGGCTTAAGGATGGTTTATTGCACCTAGAATTCTTAAATGGTATAAATCAGTTCATTCAATTCGCTATATCTTAATCTCATTTATGGATAGAAACAAAATATTAAATGTCCATGTAATTATAAAAAGTGTCAGAATTTTAGTTATTTGAACCCAAATACAGTCATGTTGCATCTTGCACAAAGGGGTTTCGTTTTGGGTTATTAAGAATGGTATTTGTACAATGTAGTAAGTGGATCTGAAACTTCAGCTGCAAATGAAAATAATTGTCCAACTGATAATATATGTATTGATGATGCTTCTTTTAGTGCATATCATAATATGATAATAGATGCAGCTAAGCCAGGGTTTGATTGGAGTGGAATGGAGGAAGCACTAAATCTAACTTCTCAAAAGTTGTATGATATGTTAAATGCAACTAACAAAGATTTTTGGCCTAGTTGCAAAAAACATTCAAAGTTATATTCCCTTGCACAACTATTGAATATCAAATTCGAGCACCATTTATCTGAAAGGTGTTATGATGAAATATTACAATGGTATAATGAGTCATTGCCTGAGGATAATACAATGGTAGACAATTTCTATAGTACTAAGAAGTTAATGGAAGGTATAAAACTTCTAGTGGAGAAGATTCATTGTTGCAAGAATAATTGCATGTACATTCACTATTGTAAGAATAATTACATGTTGTACTAAAATGATGATAGTAATTTGAAGATATGCAAGTTATATGATTGTCCTAGATATGAGCCCAAGCGTCGAGTTGCTAATACATCTAAAACAAAAGTTCCATTTAAGAAAATATATTACTTTCCTTTGACTTTGAGGCTGCAACCACTACAAGCTTCTGAAGCAATTGTCAAGTATATAAGATGGCAGACTGAGCATAAGGAGGAAGATGGTGTGATAAATATTGTTCAAATTTGGATGCATGAAAGCATTTCAATCAGATAAATCCATTGTTTGCTTATGAAAGTCACAATATTCATTTGGGATAATGCACTAATAAGTTTCAACCTTTTGGTCAATCTAGAAAACAATATTCATCTTGGCCAATTATAATCATGCCATATAATCTGCCTCTAGAATTGTGTATGAAGGAGGAATACATATTTCTTTCTATAATAGATTCTAGATAATCCAAAATAGAAGTTGGATGTATTTTTCCAATCTTTGATTGAAGAATTAAAACAATTATGGGAAATTGGGGTGGAGACATATGATGTTTCAACGAAGTAGAATTTTAATATGCGAGCTAGTTTGATGCGGATAGTGAGTGATTTTCTTGCTTTTAGTATGTTTTTTGGTTAAAGTACTTAAAGTAAACTTGCTTCTCCACATTACATGAAATATACTGATGGCTTCCGCTTCTTAAAGGTGGTGAGCAATCATGGTTTGATAATCACTATAAATTCTTACCTCCTAATCATCGTTTTAGGTGGAACAAAATTGAGTTTATTAAGAATCAAATTGTTGATGACTAGGCTCCACCTACCTTGTCAAGTATTGGGATATTAAAGGAAATCATTGGTTTAGGATTAATGAAAGTCATGAAAGTTAGGTCAGATGAGTTGAATTTAGAAATTGCAAAAGTATATGGATGTGGGTAGAAGAAAAGAAGTATAATTTGAGATTTGTCATATTGGAGTATCAATTTGATAAGGCACAATTTAGATGTCATGCACATTAAAAAAAATGTGTTTGAGAATGCTTTTAACACAATTATGAACATAAATGGCAAATCTAAAGATAATGCCAAATCAAGAGAAGACTTAAAGCAATTCTATTGCCACCCAAAGTTATAGTGGGATAATGCAATAGGGAAATATAAGTGTAACAAACTACACCCACCTCAGGTGTTTCGTGATAATTTACATGAATTTATAACTATTAGGACTAAGTGTGTGCTTTTATGAAAATTCATGTGTTATGTGATTGATGAGTATGCGGCTTGTTAGATTAGCTCTAGTATGCATAATATGAATTATTATGGTGAAATAAGTGATTTATATGAAGTGCATAAGTATAAAATAATTTATTGCACATAAATTGAATTTTCATGCACAAAGCGATTTTTAAGCATAAAATAATCTTTATGAGTATTTTAAAATATTTTTAAATAAACATTTTGGGGGAAATTTTAAAGAAAATAATAAGAAAAATATTTTATTTTTAATTGCTTATAATCATCTCCTAAATTAAATAAAAGGCCCAATTTCTAAAAACCCACAATACCAAAACACTCCTAACCTAACTCATTAATGGCAAACTTGGAATTTTACCAAAGCCCTAAATGTTTATAGCAAAATTTGGCCAGACCTAGATTAGTAGCCACCATTTTGTTATTCTTCATAATTTTTACAGAAAAATTCTTTCAAAAAATATTCTCTCAACCGAAATTCACAAGGTGCCTTCAAACCTTGCAATTTCGTGACCGTTTTCGTAAGTTTTTCTCTCCTTTCAATTTACTATTTGATTTTTATGAAACTAATTAAGAGAAAACTATTTTGGGCTAATAATTTACTATTTTTCTATTAATTAAATTTGGCTTAGGTAATTATTTTGAAGGAGAAACTGATTTTCCACCAAAAATATAACTCTTTCTTCGCACATCCACCAAAGGTGAACCCTAAAACTCAAAGTTAGAATTTTTATTCATAAATACATGGGGCACTACCAATTTGTATATGTTTGTGTTTTAAATGGACTTTTATTGTGTTTAGATGAAAAATACTGATTTAAATCATATATTTATATATTACTGTAATGATCGGAAAAGTACCAAAAGCGAGAAAATTTATGGTTTTAATCCTAGAATCTAAAGTTGAAAAATTTTCATATATATATATATATATATATATATATATATATATATATATATATATATATATATAGATGCCGATTCATTTATATTAATATTCTAAAATGATTTTTTCATGTTTACATGAAAAATATTGGTTTAAATCATGTGTTTGCATATTACTGTAATGAACAGAAAGTGCGAAAAGTGAGAAAATTCATGTTCCTACTTGATGGGTGTGTTCGGCCTACATTGGGAAATATATATATATATATATAGATGCCGATTCATTTATATTAATATTCTAAAATGATTTTTTCATGTTTACATGAAAAATATTGGTTTAAATCATGAGTTTGCATATTACTGTAATGAACAGAAAGTGCGAAAAGTGAGAAAATTCATGTTCCTACTTGATGGGTGTGTTCGGCCTACATTGGGAAATATATATATATATAGATGCTGATTCATTTATATTAATATTCTAAAATGATTTTTTCATGTTTACATGAAAAATATTGGTTTAAATCATGTGTTTGCATATTACTGTAATGAACAGAAAGTGCGAAAAGTGAGAAAATTCATGTTCCTACTTGATGGGTGTGTTCGACCTACATTGGGAATTTAATCCCAATGTTTATAATTTTAGTATGACATATTTCAATGATTATTGACATGTGTACATGAATGATAAATGATTTAATTGCATGTTGGTTGAAGGATTAACTCTAGACAAGCTTAGAGGCAATTCGGCCTACCTAGGATTTATTAACCCTATTACTATGTTATGATTAATATGTATATATGATTAAGTGACAAATGAAATAGGTCTTATGATGAGTTAATAGTGAATTAATGATTTTAAATTGACTATAAGATAAATGGTATGATTTGTTCAAAAGAGATAAGCATGACTCTTTAAGGTTATGGGTTAAGTCGATATATATTTAAAGTGTTAAGTGTACCAAGTTGAATATTAAATGGAATTGATATTAAGATCATAATATATTGTGTTTGACTTTAGAAATGTCATAGTATGAGTTATAATGTGATTTCATGTGAGTCTATGAAAGCTAAGTGTGTTAGACTTTAAAAGTCAATATGTTATGTGCAAGTGATGAGTGCAACTCTAAGTTTATGTGAATGTTATATGTGCATGAGGTAGTTATGGGGTAGGAGGGCATGATGATTAAGCAAAGGCTAAGTATTGAATTAAATATTATATTAAAGCTTGAAGAGTATTAGAAGTTCAAGGGACTACAAATACTAGGAGTAAAGGAACCATAAGGTGAGTAAACGTTATGTTCTTGTTACAAGTACAAGCCATCTTGATATGTGAACCTTTGCAATTCTTGAAACCCATGTTCTTTTCTATTTTCAATTACAACTATATGACTTCTTTGTTAAGCTTGGGTTGCTAAAAGACAACTGGTCCAAAATCATTTTCCAATGATAAGAAAGAACCTTTGTGGTTATTGTCCTAAATTATATTATTTCTAGAACTACACTGTTATTTATCTTTTGTTTGATAAGCTAAACATCTATTGTTATTGTTCCATATATGATTGCATTTCTTCAATGCTAATTTTATAAGTGTTTACCATTAGCTCTAGCTATGGTATCCATAACCCTTTTTATGCAGAAATCCTCATGCCGATGCGGATAATCATCGGAACCTGTGCACACAATCTTAACCCAATGGATAGGAGTAGTGTATCCACCTCAGCTAGAAGAGGTGATTCTAGCCGTGAAGCCTAATTAGTTTCATGCTTTTCTACATGTTAAGAGTTGGAATTTGGTATGATGCTACCTCTCCACTATATGTTCAAGTGAATATGGCAAAAGCCCTCACTCTCTACATGTTATATGTGATTTTTGCAATCCTTGATAAATTGCAAACTTTAAACCATGAGCTATGAATCATGAATTGTGAATCATGAATTACGAGTTATAAGCTATGAGCCCTTTCTAAGGAATATGTGTTATTGTATAAGTTATACTGTTTACTCATTGAGATCATCTATCTCACCCCTTTTCCTTGTGTGGTTCCAAGTGAGCATTATGAGGAGACAAGGTGATGGCTTAAGCAATCTACTCTAATTGGGAAATTTCCTTGTCAATAATTATTACTATGTCATGATATGATGAGTCTCTAAACACTCCAAGAGTACTTATATTGGGAGTTTTATTTTTCAAAATATTATTTATTTGATAGTTTTCTTGGAGTCTTAAATATTTTTTTCATGAGGATTGTATTTTAAAGAATTTTCTTTAAATTATGCTTCTGATAATTAAAATTTTCCTTATTATTGGATAATAAAGTTAATGCACGAGACTTTGATAAGATCCTAGGCAAATGTTATTTTGTATATGAGTGGGTTCTATGGGCGTAGGTGACCTTATGTCTCCTCATGTTCTAGGACTTTCATATCTTCAAAATTAGGATGTGATAAAGTTGGTATCAGAGCTGTAGTTTTTAAGTCTAGTTTAGACTTGTCTGTTTATTGGGTTGATTAAGTATAATCCTGGAGCATAAGAATTTTTCTTTCATGTCATTTGCAGTCTATCGCTAATATAGTTTTGCAAAATCCTAATAAGCTATAGTACTCCATGTCATTGTTTGAGTGCCTCACGATTCTTTTACCAGATGACCAAGAAGATTACCCCTGCTGGAGGACCACGACCTCGAGCACTGCATGTGGCATGTAAGAGGACATGGAGAGAGATGTTTGAGAAAGTTGTACCTATGATTCACTATAGGGAAGAGAAGATGCTTAAAGAAGAGGATTCCGAGGAGTATTTAGACTATGACTAGGTTTATGGTAAGATTCAGAAATTAGAGAGTGACTGCTCAGATTTGATGGAAGAAAATTGATGTCTTAGGCTCTTGGTTCATGCCTTGAGGGAGGACATGGAGTAGCTTAAGACCAAAGATGTTGAGCAAATGGATGGCAACACACCTGGAGATTCTTATCACTCGCCATCTAGGACTTTTTCCTTAATGGGTCGCATGCCGGATAAGAATTTACTTTGCTATAAATGTCATGGTTTCAGTCACATATCTGCCAATTGCCCTCTTATCAATTATATGCCTGAGCAACCCTAGAAGCTACCTAACATTTGTCCTGATGAGGGCACAATTGTGGTTTGCGCTAGTAGTGGATAACTATTGGCTTGGTGGTATAGGATTTATATGATGCAAATAATACTATTTGATTGCTTAGCAATTTACTATGGAATGATTTCTTTTATTTCCTATGACATGATTGACTTATATATGATAAAGAAAATCATGATGCTATAAGTTATATGTTGCATGATTATGATACATGATACATGCCATGATATGTGATATATGCTATGTGATATATGATCTGAGATGTGATATGATATGATGTGTACTCATGTAAAATGCATGGTAAGTATGATATGATAATGGGGTTAGATGGGTTAGAAGGGAGTTAGCACTAAATGTCCTTACCATTATAACATAATGCCTCCCAAGAAGAAAGTCTGCACAATTGCCCAACTTGTCAAGGCTAGTGAGGATGTGATATCGAACACTACATTAAATGCTACCTTTACACCTGTAAGGTCAAAAGAGAGATCTAACTCAAGGGAACCAACCATAGGCTCTAGCGAGCAAGCCTCTTCGCAAGAGGTTCACGCTATGCTCAAGGAAATGAGGGACTTACACAAGGAATTAGATGAGCTGTAAGCTCAAAGGTGGGAAGTGCTGCCAACACAAGAAAGGAATGGAGCTCCACCTCCTGCTATGGTGGCACCTGTACAGAAGGAAAGGAAATGGCTACCTGATGAAGGGATGTCCATTTCAGAGTTTTAGAAGCTACAACCACCTACCTTATGCGGTAAGGAGGGTGATGACCCTTATGAATTCTTGGATGAGATGGATAAGCTAGTTCATCGATTGTCATGCTCGAATGCTCAGGTAATTGAGTTGGTAGGACTCTAACTCAAAAATGAGGCATGGTATTAGTATGAAAGGAATATTAAGGAGCGATTATATAGAGCTAACCCATCTACATGGGCAGAGTTTAAGCAAGAGATGATGGATTAGTTCTTCCCTGAAGGTGAAAGGCAAGATAGGGCACTTCAGTTCAAGCAGTTAAAGTAGAAACCTAGAATGTCAGTGTCGGAGTATGCTAAGGAATTTAATTGACTTAGCAGGTTCGCTGTCAACATCGTTCTTACTGAAACTAGCTGCATCAACCGCTTTCTAAGAGGGTTGATCACACCTCTATTCAACTTATTGGTAGCAATTGAATTCTTGACCTTGGCTAAGCTAATAGATAAGGCCAAGATAATAGAAAAGAGATATAAGGCCAAGAGGGCCAAACGCTTGGAACGTGATCAAAAGGGTAGGCATAAGAACAAGGGCCGTGGAGGCTAGCATAAGGGAGGAGGAGGATTGAGAAAGGAATTTTCGCCCATAATCTCAACACCTAGAAAGAGCAGTGGTCAATTGAAGTAGCTTCCTACTTGTGGCCATTGTGGCAAGCCGCATTTTGGAGTTTACTGGAAGGTCTCTAGCGCATGTTTGAGGTGCGAACAAATGGGTCACCTCATCAAAGACTGCCCAATGATGAGAAATGTGGGAAATGCAACCTCAGCCCCTCTACCAACTAGACTGTACCAATCTCAAAGGCAAGGAGCAAAGAGCAAAGGACCTGCTATTGGAAACACACCGGCAGCAAACAACAAGAGCAAGGGTTGTGTCTTCGCGTTGAATCAATAAGAGGCCCGCGCTTCGCATATTGCCATCACAAGTATCATTCCTATCCAAAATTCTAGTACAAGATGCTTGATTGATTCCAGTGCTATGCATTCTTTTGTATCACCATGCTTTGCTAAAAGTCTTAGTAGAAATAAGGAATTAATGATTGAACCCTTAGTAGTGTCAACTCCTTTAAGAGAGGTGATGGAATTGAATATGTGTTTAAGGATTGTGGAGTAGACATTAAAGGACGAAAACTTCCTATAGAATTGTTAGAATTGGACGTGCTAGAATTTGATGTAATCTTAGGAATGGACTGGCTATAGGAGCATTAGGCTCATATCAACAGTAGAGAAAAGTTAGTGGAATTTCGAACTAAGGATGGGGAGGAGTTTAAGTATGAAGGAGATAGGAATGAGAACCCTCTAAATTTGATATCAGCCTCGAGAGCAAGAAGGATGTTAAGAAAAGGGTGCCAAGCATATCTAGCTCATGTAGTTGATACTAACAAAGAGGCCGTGGTGCGAGGAAAAAGCATGCTAGTGGTGGATAAATTCATAGATCTCTTTCTCGAGGATCTACCTAGGATACCATCGAATCGTGAGATCGAGTTTAATATCGAACTCCTAAGCTTTTATATTGTTTGCAAGACTTAACCCTTAAGTCTTCACAAAGACCATAACATCCTTTTAGCTTTTCATTAGGTGAAGGGGCAAAGTTCAACTTTGCTTCTTCAAATGGCGAAATAATCATTTTATCTTTTAGAGGTAAAATGGACATTTCCACTAGCCAAAAGATGTAATTGCAATTTTAACCTTAGTAGAAAATTCTCTAACCCCTAAACCCATCACACGAGCTTATAAATAGTGAATTTTCTCTAACCTTCAAATTGTCTCTTTTCCATATCACATATGGGCTTAGGCCACATCTCATGTTAAGGGTTTTAACTAAGCTTAAAATTAGGTTTTTGATTTAGTCCAAATCAATTTGCAATTTAATCTTTCTCATTTGCATGATATAGAAATTAAGATTTAATTGAATAGAAACCTTCATAAATTAAACATCAGGACATGCTAAGGTCTTTATAAATTTAATTACATGATTAATCATTTTACCACTAATCAATTAATTAAACACTTTAATTAATTATTATGGTAAACCTTTTACACTTGGAAGGTGATCACTATTGGGTGTGTGACTTTCTAGATTCATGTTTAATTAGCAATGGGAATATGAAAACATTTTTCTCTACTAATGTGAAATCCCCACTTCACACTTAATCCCATAAGTCATGAGTGACAGCTAGCATTCCATGTGATGACTACCTAATTAGAAATGAATATTTATAGTTGATAACTTTAAACATCACATGGATCATTGATCATAAATCATCATGCACTAGAATCCCTTCATTAAATATTCCAATCTCGACTAGGGTAATGGTTTATGTCAAACTCCCTAATGTGCCTCAATTCTATGTCCTTATCTCAGTTCTAATTCTTGATGAGATTAGATTCCTACTAAAAACTCTTTCTAGTGAACCTATCTGTCCTAGCCAGAAGCTTTAGTTATCAAGAATAACCAGATAGTATAGGATCTTAACCTCATTTACTCAAAGTAATGAATTCTATCTTGGCAATCATTTACCTCCATACATAACAAATTAGAACTATCACATGCCATATATATCCGTACATGAATAGTATGTCTATGTAAACAATAATAAATTCTAACTACCTATGTATAAGATATAGTATCCCTCAAGTCAAAAGATTATATGCACTATTATAACCTAGATGATAAATAATTGACAAGTAGTAAAACCTCATATTATTATCATCTAATGTCACAGTTTGACTATTCATCCTATAAATATCCACATGTTTGTATCGACATCACATGTCAAGCAGCATGACACTTACTGCCTCTATAATCATCTGTATCACATATTGATTATAGAAAACAAACAAAGGTGATGGTCTTCCGAAATTAATGATGCCCAGTCATTAATTTTATAACCATTAACATATTTAAAATATTTGTACAAGAGCGATCTATCTCTCATATTCTCAATACTTGAGAATAGATCTTCTTACAAATACTTAAGGATTATATTCAATAATATGAAACTCTTTTCACATTATGAATATATTATTGTGCCATTGGAAATTAATTTCTACTATTACATAACTATTATATGGCTCTTAAGGCACATACTACTATCAGAAATCACGTATTCCTAAATGTCCTTTTCATAAAGAGAGAGATGAGGTTCAACAAATAAGACCCTTCGAGACTCTAGACACAGTAGGAGAAATGTCCTGTAAGCTAGCTTTACCCCCAACATTAAAACATATTCACCTAATATTCCACATGTTGATGTTAAGGAAGTAGGTGCTAGACCCCTCACACATTTTGCAATCTTAAGCTATCAAGATAAATGGAGATCTTTCTTACAAAGAAATTTTCACTGTCATCTTGGACTAATGAGTTAAGAAAACATGCTTCTTCTTTGATTGAGAAGTTCTTCAAAATTCAAGGATGAATTTCTTAAGGGTGTAGAATGTAATATGTCAGGCTCATCTAACTTATGGACATTAGCTATGATGACGTAGAAACAGAATTTGAAAAATTGTTGTGCTAGTGAAGTTAAACTTGAACCGTAAGAGGCATAATTGTGCCTATTTGAACTTTTGGGTGATTGCATGAAATTTTTGGTGTTTGCAAGAATATATTGATAATGTATTTTGATAAGTAAATATAGAAATGCATACTATAGTAAGGGTAAAAAGGTAATTTCACAAAATATCATGTGTTACATTATAATTGTGGTGGGGTCCACCCACACATGCAATGGCTAGCATTGCTAAATTAAGTGGGAAGGAAAAACTTGTTTTCTTAATAAAAAAAAAAAAAATTACTTTCTTCTAAGGTCAATAGGGCTATGAAGCAGATGACTAGAGGATATGGATCCCTCGAGCAGTGAAGATGATTCACGGCAACCAAGATTAGAAACGATGAAGCTCAATATGATAACTAATTTTCTATTACCTTTTTGAAATTTTGAAATTCTCTCTTTTTTTTTTTTTTTTTTTTACTCACATGGATTATGGGTATATTTTATTATTAAAAAAATAAGTGGGATTTATTTGTATCACATCAAAGTCACATCAACACAAATTAACAGCGTTAGAGCTGTAGATTTCAAATTGATAATGTCGTAGATCTCAAATCTCATTTTGTAAAAATAAAAAATCCACGAATCTTAAGGGAAAACACATAACCACGAGGTACTCTTTTATATTTTTCTTTCATTTATGTTCGTGGTAGTAAGGGTAAATTTATCATTTAAATATTCCTTTCATTATCTTCAACAAAAGTAGGAAGATTACTTTGCCAAGAGTGCAATCATGGTCTTAAATTTCCATATATCCATGGAAATATCGTGTTTCGGAAAGTCTTGATACAAAAATAGACTGTCATATCTTTTGGCAGGATTTTGCATGACATATCAAAATATCACAAAATATCCATGATATTTTATGAAATGTTTCTATATCAGCAAAATTTTTAAAGGAATTTATGATATATCAAATATATCATGGAAATGTTAATATATTATGGAAATATATAAAAAATATCCAATATGCCAAGTATGCGAAAAATTAGAAAAAAAAAATTAGAAAAAACAAATTTGACATCTTGAATTGTAGTATAATAATGATGATTATAATGATGATGATGAGTTTTTGTTAATAAGGAAAATCAACCTTTAAGTCCATTTTATTGTGAAGCAAATTCTATTCATGCAATGCAAGATGAAGATTATGAATCGAGAAGAGGGGGACAAGAACAATGAGGAAAAAATATAAAGGTAAAAATGCAACAATTCAAAAAGTTGGTGATATCTTAGTTTTAATTCTGAGTCTTGAAGTTGGAGATACTCTACATTTTTAAATAATTATAGAATGAAATGCTCTCATGATAGTTGGTCTCAATCTCATTCATTTATGTATGAACCAACACATGCATATCCTATATCATATGGATATTAACAGACATATATGCATTTCAGTCATTGAATATTTAAGAATAATGATTATTTTTTTTATTTTCCACCAATAAGATGTCTTGCAAATATTAACTAATATGAGTATAGAATGCACATTCAACAATATGTTGCGTAACAATATTGCAAGATTTGGGAAGAAAATTGTGTGTAAATTATAAATTCTCAGCATTGAACTATAGAAGATAGAGTGGATAGCTTTGAACTATAGAAATTCAATGTAGTAATAAGGAAACTATTATTTACTTACTATTATAGGACAATAATAATATTTATTTATATTTTGTTAAAACTTAAATATAAGAAATCTATTACTTTTATTTAAATGTACCTACATAACTCCTAAGTAGATGGAGGTTTTTTTACATCAACTTCTAAATTTTGTATAAATTGGTTTTTTCTCTCATTTCTTAATAGAAGTATATATATATATATATATATATATATATATATATATATATATATATATATATATATTGAACTCATCTTTTATTTATTTTATATTACTTTACAATACATCCCGTATTTATTGATGATATTTTTATTATATCATAATTTTTTTTTTTTTTTTTTGTTTCTTAAAATTTTATACAAAATTTTCATCATTTAACATGCATTTTCTTAATTTTTTAAAAAAAGATATTGATATTTATATCAATATCCAAATATCTCTAGACTTTTTTCATAATTTTAGAACCTCGAAATGAAAATTTAAGGCCTTGTGTGCAAGAGAGTGATTTTCGCAAAATCATGGATACGACCACGTTTAGATGGCTATTAATTATTGTGTTTGATGAAGGTGGCTTTCACTTTGAAATAGAGCTTGTTGAGGTTGGAAATTCAATGCATGCAAATGCAAGCCTAATTTGCTATAAAAGCGACATAATTTTATCTTATATACTTTGTATGACTATCTTATCCATCGATACGGCACAAATTTTCATCGTTTCAGTAAACCAAAAATATCATTAAATAATTGCAAGCAAATACTATAGTTCAGCAACTTGCTCCTCGATTCTTGTGGCTACATTCAATCACCTTTTGAGGGTCTTCCACAATATCAAAGACAACTCCAACTTCTAATCACAATTTTTTTCCTTGATTTGAAATTAAAATCTACAAAGATTCAGTGAAGTATATGAACAAGCACATTGATTTCCTAATCCAACATACAAAAAGTAGAGAGAAGGGGTAATAAGACAAGGCAAACCTAGAGGGTTCTCAACTCTTGCTTTCACCATTTTGAGGACTCAGGTACACAGTCACAATGGTCTATACACTAGAAACTAACCTCCCCAATCTTCAGCCAGCAGTAGGCAAAGAAAGCACATGATTCACCAATTTTTCGGGAGTAGATTTTTTAGGCTGCAATCAGCAGCACCTGCATGTCACAGAATTACAGAATACAGAGAAATGATGAATTTTCTTTTTGCTTTGTTCAGCTACCTTTCAACCATTTTTACTAATTTTTTTTGTTTTTTTTTTTTATGATTCCTCGAGAAGGCCCAACTATATGTGCACATGCAGGGGACATTTGATTTTTGAAATTGCAGCTTCATTCTTGTCCATGCTAAAATTATCATGCAACATAAGCAAAACAGATGCTAAGCTTCGCACTTGACCACGGTCAGTCAGTTGCCAAAGGATCCCAATTTGTCCTTAGCTTCATGAATTTCGAAGGTTGTCACGAGATCTCTTAACGGGCAGCAGAAGATAATGCATCATCAGAGTCCACCTTTAGCTGAGAATAACACAAGAAAGTTGGGCAGTTCAGATCAGAAGAAGGAGAGGAGGCGGGGAGGGGGAGCAAGAAACGATAAAATTTGACACAGAAGAGCTGTAAATAGGGAATGAGTCATACAAATTTTAATATTTAAGGTTTTCCCTTAGTTACAAGAAAATATTTTTGAAAAGTATCGCACCATTTTTTTATTACAATGATCTGGAATTAAAAAAAAAAAAAAAAAAAACACACACTTTGTTATCCAAATAGTATAAATGTACAATTTGTAATCCAAATAAAATGTCATATATTGAACAGCCAAATGAACATTAATAAAAAATTTACTATTCTAAATTAATCACCTATATAACAAAATAAATAAAATACCACAGAATAATACCTAAAATTTTCAGATTACACAAAACAGAAGAGCATAAAGCCAGATTAGATGAAAACATTACGAGAAGTAAGATTAGAAATTAATGATTGAGATAATCTGTACAAATTAAAGCAATAATGTTTTTAAAATGTTATTGTAAGTTCTATTTTGAAAATAAAAATGATAACTTCTATATTACAATGGTATTCTAGGAATATTATTAACTCGTTATGAACGAAGCAATGGTCGAAGTAGATTGTAACTTTACTAAAATATTGGCCTACCTTGTAAATATAGGCAAGCCTCATGGACTTTGATTATTTACCAAAAAAGCATACTTACCAGCTTCAGATGGTTTAACAAAGCTCCATGCAATAGCCTTTTCAGCTTGTCACATTGATCAACCATGTGGCCCAAATTGATCAAGTCATCAAGTTGGCACCATAGGCGCTCCATTGTTGAGTATGGGAACCATGCTGCAAATGGCCTTTTCCGATATATAAGGTCTGATGGCCTCTGCAGTGGGTTAGTAGTTATATCTGTGAGTAAATACCAGCAGGGTAAGTTAATATAAATTTTTCAAGAATAAAAAAATTGGCCAGTTCACAGAGGAATAATGGTAAAGAAGTGAATGATACAATATAAACAAACATCTTCATTTATAGATTAATCTTCTATTGATATGTCTATCAAATACAAAAACCCGATGAACTTCAAATAGAGCACTTGAAAGTCAAAATATTAGTTCAATCCACTTTATGCAATCCTCTAATGAAAAAGTGGGTCAGATCCTGTAGTTCCGATGACCAAATGAAGAAAGCAAAAGACCACCAGTTCTTAGAAAAAAAGTTGTAGCTCCCATTGTCTTAATGATTTCATGTCCATTTGTAGTACTTAAACTTCAGGAAAGCTAAATACTTCTCAGCTTTTTCCAAATCCAGTTTTCAAAAGCAACTCCAAACTCGATCCCAAACAGTCTTCATACACTTGAATTGCTGCAACTTCTGAAACCCAGCCATTGATTCAGCCGCCCAACTCATTGAGAGTATTACCAAGTATAGGCTAGAGATATCACTATTGAGTGTAAATAAAGTAACATAAAAATAAGACAAATGCAAAAGCATTGTAGAATTTAGAAGTAACTGATTAAGTAAACTACATGAATAGAAACCTCGCTAAAAGATATGATAAATTCAAGATAATATACTTCTAGTTCAACCTTTAACTGATCTTCTACCATCCATGTACTCTTCCTCAGAAAGCTTCTATGACCATTTCAACAAGCATTTGACTTCACTTGTTGGCATCTCATCACATTCAGTAATATACACAATCATCATTTGGAATTGATTCACAAAGAAATTCCTCAAATAACTATGAAACAGATGACAGCTCCACCTAATAAGCATTTGAACCAATTTTCTTTAGATCAAATTTCTACTGCTCAAGTTTACATCGAGCTCTTCTAGGATATGTTTAACACTTCAACTATACAAGCAAAAAAGCAACCAACTGACTTCAAGTCTGAATCATTAATGTGCATTGGTTGTTGTGGTGTAAGCTTCATTGCTCACATCCAAATCTGCTCCTAGCCACTGGACCTGCCTAAATAATTTGTTTTAGTGACAATTTACAAGGCTTCTTTCAGAGACTGAACTGGTTGGGTTTAGCTTGCCCCTACTCCTTCCTCAAATATAAACTAAGCCACAAACTCTAATACCTTCATGTACAAATACAGAGACCAAATAAGCAATTACCCTACACAACTAGAGAAAAGGGAAAAAGGGGAAAAAAAAAAAGACATAGTCCGAATAACAAGCAGTTGTTGGAATGTTTGCTAGCATCAAAAAGGGGTTAAGTTGTTTATGTTGTTTAAAGTGTTTCACAACCGAAAAAATGATAGAAACAGCCATTTCAATGAGAACTCTAAATCCTCCATGGAGAAACAGGAAACAAGGTATTAGGTGCCTAAAATTCCACTTACATAATGGAAGATATGTTGCTCATTGCCCATTATTTAGTTTAGATGTCAATTACCACATAATCAGGGGATGGTTGAAATGAAAGATCATGATTTAGTGCAATGATTGTAAAATCCTTTTAAGTCTGGAGATAAATTCTATAAAACACAACTGGGCATGTTTTATAGTGATAAGCTCACTGGATACACAAGAGAATGCCAGATAAGGAATAAGTGTGCTCATTAGAAGATGGAGGTGATACAAATTGAGAGACCTGCATGCGCATTTATGAACAAAAGTAAAAAGATCCAACTATCAAGAGTAAAGAAGACAATAATTTATAAAAAAAAAGGAAAAAAAATTGAGCCAAATAAAAAAAGAGATTTGATATAACAACAGCTAGCAAAAAGCTTTGCCTGGAAACTGAATGGACTGGAAACAGATGATCCATTCACCAAACTCTCACTTGTAAGGAATGAGACTCAAGGGGTATTATTTTGTTGGGCCATTGAATGTCAGCTGCTAACTGGCGAATACTAGTTCACAGCTGATAACTTGTGACTGATAAGCAATTGGTCAAATCTTGGCTAATCATTTCCATAGAAATGTTAGGTGTACTAGTTAAATCTTACCAAATGTAAGGTGTCTTCTGTTACGTGCTCAGCAGCAATTAGCTGACCTTCACAACTGAAACAAACACCAGTTTAATTTAGCCCTCCATAAGTGCCCCATGAACTCTACATGTCTCTATTTAAACAATACTTGAAAATCCATGTCATTTTAAAAACCTAAGAAACATGTGCACTATTTTTAGTTTTAGAACATAGTGCAACACTTCCCCATACCATCTGATGCGGACTAAAAATAATCGACCTACATGGGGCCGAAACAGACAGACCAGCAAAGGAAGTAACTCGTCTGCATGACAAATGGGCTTAGCCCTTAAGCTCATCACCTACCAAGGCACTCGAGAATTCTAAGTAACTCGAGGACAACATAGTTCAAATTCTAGCTCTAAACAGCTCGGATCCCTCCCCAAGATCCTCCATCTCACTCGGATATGAGCAGCTTGCTGGCCTCATCCCAGACAAAGAGCTCCAGTAGTACCTCCATCCTAAAGAAAAATAACTCATGTCAGAATGAGGCAGCAGGTTAAGCACGCCAGAGATGTGATCTCTCCAAAAATCTTCAAGTAATGTAGGGTGTCAGAAGATTGACACAAGGGAGGTTGCTTGTCCCATCAATTCAAACTCCACCTCTCCTTTTTGCCACTATTATGCAGCCGCCTATGGACCTATCCACCTACTCCACGGGCATATTGGAACGGCCATAGAAGGGAAACAAACTCACTATGCAGAGAGGTAGAACTCCTAAGGGCTGAACTCTAGTAAGTCCACTCTCAAAAAACCAAGAAGAGGCTCGTCCTCTCTCTTAGAGGTTCCTTCATCTTTAAGCCTACTTATTTAGGCATCGGAGGCTCCCCTCGGAACAGTTCTGGGAGGGTGGTGGTCGACTCTAATCCATTCTTTCTTTGTCTACACGCTCTAAATCACTGCCCTCACATAATGGGCTCTCCATATCTGGACTGAGGTAATTTTTTTGCCTCATCACCATCCAAATTGGAATCATGTCCCTTTGCCAGCTTTGAGAGTTCCAAAAGAATCCACAGCACTTCTAGTTCATTTGAGTGTATAATTGCATTTTGTAAGCTCCCATTGAACACGTTGTCACCAATTTGTCTATTTATTTACATCTTTCGCATTTTTAGCCATAGATGTTGATTTGCCACCATTGTCCTTATGATGGCAATTGATCAAATAACCATAATGCAACTAGATTTTACAGAGTTACCGACCCCTTTCAATTTCTAGTTGCAATTAGTATTGTCTACTGATTTTCATCTCTCAGAATCCTATGACCTACAACTCATCATTGCTAAAACTAAAGAACTCTTGCTGTACACATCTACAACTATTTGATTCTCCAGTTTCAGATGTCAGCAAGAGAATGAACGCACCATATAACAAATTCCACCGTGTAACATCCATTTTCCAACTCAAAATTCAAGTACCATAATATTTGATATATAATGCTAAAACAGTTCCAACACAGCTCACCATCTTGACTGAGAAAAGCACCAAGCACCCACATGTGATGCAACACAACTCCTTGACAAAAAGACTACTCAAAATCTAGTAGTGCAAAAATTAGAAGTAGCAGGATTATGTTTATTCTTGAGAAAAACTTGGGATAGAAAAGGTTGCCATTTACCACTGATGCAAATGATTCCATATACTCGAGCAACAAATTTGTAGCTTCCATAAATCGGCCATAATCAACATAAAGTCGGAGCAAAGATGCAGGATTTGATTCTTGGCCAGTCATACCCCAGGTCCTATCCCTTCGAAAATCCTGCCACATGAAAATACAACCAAAGCAGTTCAGCAAGACATTGTATTATGACATAGCAATGAAACAAGTGCATTTCAAATTTTCAATTGTGGCGAGCCATATATCTATTTGTCCATAAGAAAATAAAAGAAGTAGGGGAAGAAAGCTGTAAAGAAAATATATAGAACTGTCAAGAAATAAGGAATGTCAATTAAGTTTCATAATTTTTTTCCTGCAAGTCCAAACCTAGACCACAAAAATATACAAACAGCAAGAGAACAAAATCTGAAAGAGTAGCACGCTACAGGGAAAAATAATCTCACAAATCTGAAAGAGTAGCACCCTACAGGGAAAAATAATCTCACAAAGCATGAGTGAGGTTTTCAACTAAAAGAATTATGGAATATGAATCAGTAACAGTGTAGCAGAATTGGAATGAAACACCTGACTCCTAACATAACCTTTTTTAGTAAAATCAACAATGATTGAGGCCAACATCAAACAAGCATTTCAACAAGCTACGATAATAATCTTGTGGATCTAACACTTCATAGTGCAAAAAGGGATAGCATGTTCCTTCCATTAGCACAATATATACCCTCAACTTTTCAAATTTATCATACTCAGTTCTTTCGTTAGCATGTGATGCACTTCAGTCCCTCATCTTCCAAATGTAACAATCTTTTAATCCCTGAATTTTTATCTATTATACGATTTGGTAATCCCTGAATTTTTATCTATTTTACTATTTGGTCATCCTAAAGCTTGATTAAAAGGCTGCTTATTTGAAAACACAGAAACTAAAATGCTATTCCATTTCAAACAAAAACAGATAACATTATTTTAATACCAGTGTTAAAGTGTGAGGATCATGAAAAGTCAGGGACGATATAATTCATTTAATTGTATAAATTAACAAATACAAGGAGATTTCCATAGTATGTAGATATATGTATGTACACATACATGATAAAACCAAAAGCTGGCTTGACATTCTCTCCAAAATGTAAATAACAGTCAGCTATTGCATTTATGGCTACTAAAGTTACCTTGAACATATGTACAAGCCATAGAGGTAATTCAATCTGAGGATCTGCATGAAGAAGTGTTTCAGCAACAGATATCGGTAATCCAGCATGAAAACCCTTATATTTTTCCTGCAGCGAAGACAATCTTCATCAAGTCTTTATCAGGTTAAATTAAAGTGTGAACCGAAGAACAATAGGTAGAAAAAGAAAAAAACCTCCTAGAAAGTCCTAAACTATGAACATGGAAAACATTTATGTGTCACTACTCACTAGTTGTTTGGAACAATGTGGCACACTGGATAGAGCCTAATCCACTTTAATCAAAAGTTGCTAACAAAGATAATATCTAAAGTTATGTCAAAATAACTTGACATCTCTTTTCTTTTGGGTACTAAAACATATTTGCAGATAGTTTCTATTCATTGATTAGTCCCACTCTACAATCTGTGATTCTTTAGGTATAAGTTTTTATCAATTCTGAGAAAATATTATGCCATTTTACTCTTGAATTTTTCTTTTCTTTTAAAAAGAGAGAATCAACAATATCTATAGCATCAAAAGCATTAATAAAAAGAAAATTCCCTGTCTACCAGAGTTCAACAAATCCTCCCTCTCAGCAGCCCCCCAGATTATGCATACATGAAAGATCCTCTCTTGGCTCTCTCTTTAGCCCTGTCTCTTGTCCCTAGGAGGTCTTCCTCCACTAGCATCCTTTTCCGTGTAAAGTGACCATAAATAATAACAAAAAAAAAAAAAAACAATGTTTTGGAACAATATATGTCCACCACAATTCACTTTTAAGTAATCTTACTGTCACCCCAAAAATACCCACATTTCATCACTCCAAATACAATGCTACAACTAATTACCATTTCAGCATCACTCTTATAGAGCTACCATCTATTTCAACAAAACCATCTTATACTTTCAAGATTATTTCCTGTCATCTTTTCCAATGTAGATAAAACACCAGCGTGCTCATCTTCCAAATGGTTTTTAATTTCCTTAAAGGCATTCTTTCCATGTCTTTCTAACTGCCTTCCAGAATTACATGTTTGGTTTTCATCGAGTATATTTTATTACTAGAAAAATTTTCCTGTATCACTTGGGCGCCTTACCTCCTCCAATCACAATTACTTTTACTACATAAGCAAGATAAGCAATCAAAAAGAGTTACATTAAATCTTTTTATGAGACATTGATAATGAGGTTTTATAAAATTTTTATGACAGGTGGCACTCCAAAGTCATTCCGAGACTATTACCAAACAAATAAGAAGAATGAAGAAATGTAAAGCGGAGAATATGGAAAAGATAAAGATGCGTAGAAATGAAAAGTATAATTTGTTTTCCATTTGCTTGTTTGGTAGGTGAGATATAAAAGAGGAAGGCAATATCACGGTTCACAAAATTTTACCAATGAACATTAAACTTGCCACATCTTGATGAAGAAAAGGAATACAAGAAAATTCAAATTCAAAGAATTAAACCTAGAATAGTGGTCAAAATTTAATATAGGATTTGATTCCTAAGTGTGATGCCATTATTATCAAAAAATCTGATCAACTCTTAATTGATCTATAACGCATGATTGAGATCAAGAGAGATTTTGAGCAACAGACCATGCATCTTGTATTGTGAGATAAATAAGGCGAAGAGATTTGCCCGTAGAACTCTCCTGCTAATTTTCTGTTAGGACCTTTCTTACATCTTAATGCACCCTTAAGATTCTATGAGGCTCAAGAGAGGGTATCAGTCAGCATTAGGAAAAGACATTGGCGCATAAAGATAATTTAGAGTCTTGGATTGTAAAATTGATCCGTACCAGTATTGGGTCAAGTGTATTAAATACCCTGACTATGATTTGTTATGTCATTTAAGTTTTGTGTCTATCTAGGGTTTAGTGTTTATCTAGGGTTTAGTTTTCATTTCTTTTAAATCCAAACTTCAATTACCAAATAATTAAGGACTAGCAACACTTACAATAATTTATCCCTCGTCATAAAAATGATACTCTACTCACTCTTTATTACTTGTTACAACCGATGCACTTGCAAAAACCAAGCAACATCCATCCTACTTCCCATATGTTTTTCTTCCACTTTCCCATGATCCCATCATATTTAGAAGGACAATGTTGCATTATCCATAGTATAAAAAGCACCTAAAAATTATTATATCTTTCATTTCTTCCCAATAAATGAGAGAATATATTTTCGGTAGTGCTCCTCTATCTTTCCCTTATTATACAAAAGATATAATCATACAGTCAATCTAGCAAGTAATAATGTAGTCTCAATAAATTCTCTCCTCTAAACGATCGACCCTAATTAGACCTAACCGACCCAAAGGCTGGTCTAGCTTATAATATGCATGGCTAGGGGGCAAATGGAGAGGAAGGAAAAAGGAAGGGAAAGAAGGGGAATTCTCCCTTCACCTTGTTTGGATTCTAAAATTTTTTAAGAGGGGAAGGGAAAATGAGGATGAGAATTCCCTCTTCTTTCCCCTCCTATAAGGTGAAATTCATTAAACCCAAAATTACAGTGTAAAAAATTTCAACTCGTGGGAAAAAAGAATATTTTGTTTTGCCTTTTCTACCCTTGTTATTTCAAAAATTGTTCAAATAAAACCACAATAGGCCCCAGAATGCATTTTGTACTTCATATTGAGTTATGGCTCATAATTATTCGAGAAGAAATTACTTTTCACTAAAGGGCCTCTGTAAAGGGGAGAAGCTTCGCAACAAGATTCAGCATATGTGATTATTATTATTATAATGGTACGGTATTGATAGTTGTGTTTGTTTTCTTTATTGCCTTTCTAAATATGCTAGTGTGTACATATGGCACTTTCTTTCTTTTCCAGTTTCTTCAATTTCAAATAAAGGGATAAAGCAATTCATTAAGAACTAATTATAGCATAAAAGAAAAGTGCAGAAGATACGAACAAGATAAAGCTCAAGAGTTTCCCATTGGCTATTCCCTCTAGACTGCTGAGATGTAGGGACCGAATCAGGTGAACCACAAAGAACCATATCTTCCACTGAGGATGTCAACAAAAGACCATGCGTCCTCAAATCATTTCTGAAAGTCATAAATCACAGTGTATACTGATGAAATACAGCCCGATACCAAGTTTATACTGATTCAAGAGAAAATAGGGATAAAGAAAAAGAAATAGAATGCAGAGAATAAGGCAGATAACACTTCTCTTACCCAACAGATGATGAGCCTATTTTATTTGGACAGCATTTCAACGACATAGCAGAGAAAACTTTTTCTAATTCCCTACACAAAGAAAGGACCAAGTCACATTCCCTAGTAATCCAAAGGAATCACTCACAATCATACTGAAATTATATTATGCAACTAAAGCAGAAGTACAACACCTCTTCAATGCAGAGCCCTTCCAGAATTTTAAAAGTACTGTAAATGCCATATCATATAAATTTGTTTGGACCAAGAGATCAACCAAATCCGACGGAGAATTGTCTGCTCCTGAAAAAACAATAAAAAATAGAGTATATTAAAAATGTGAATTAATTAAATGTAGATGAAACCAATGATATCAATAAAAAAGAAGTAAACACTCAAACTTCTCATTCAACTAAATCATGAGATGGAGATTCAAAATTTGGTTAGAAGAGAATATATCCCTTATCAAAATTATAAAATTCAGTTTTGGATTAAGACTTTGTTGGGAGGCAGCCATTTCTGTCTAATGCTAAAAGATACAAAAACATTTCAGAAAAATTCATTTAGTCATTAAAATGACCATGAAATTAGATATTCATGACGCTTACCCAAGGTTGCCTTTATCAGAGTATGCAATGAAAACAACCTTTATTGCTAAGAAGGAAAGAGGATTTACCACTGGATGTCCATTTGACATTTGCTAAAGAAAGCAAGTATTCTGCTGAAGTTACCACAAACTCTTTTTCAATTTTCTCAGCATCAATGTAAAACTGCGGCCTTTGTGGCTGAACATCACTGCCCACCACTGCAACATAAACAAAGTTAATCATTGACTCAATCGCCATTTTATACATATGCATGTATGTATTAGTGCCTCTACATTATTACAGCAAAAATTTAACCTAAATCAAGGGGATTGAGAGAGAGAGAAACGGATTACTCCAAATTGCACAAAGGAAATGAGAGAGAGATTTCTCCAAATTTCCTAAGGTTAGACATTATAATATGGTACTTGTGACAACTGTTAGAGATGCAAACAGCAACTTAGATGAAATTAGCATGCTAGAATTAGCAGTATCCTATGAGATTGATAGTATGACATAAAGAAATCAAAAGAATCAATTAAATGATTCACAAATAAGCAGAATTTTTTTTATTGCGATATTTACGCTTTTCTTTGACTGTCTTTTTGGCCTTTTTACTAGGATAATGCTCATTATGACAAGATGTTTCCCAAAGCAGAGGATCAATCCAAGCATATGCCGGATGAACAAGACGCAGTGCATTGATCGCAGCAGAAAGCCCATTCAGCCTCTCCTGGAGCACCAGTGATACATGCTGGTGATCTTTCAGAACTACTTCAGTTCTCAGACGAGTTGAATATTGGTATATGTAACTTGCTGCCATTCTCCAGTTATGCCGATGCATTTCAAATGCATAGAGCAACTTATATGGGTTCGGCTTTGTCAAGACATCTGAACGTTCTGCCTACAGATTTCAATCAATTAAATAGCCAAGACATTAGTCTATGAAAATACTATAAGAAAACAGCAAGCAGCAAAGTTCATTTCTCCTTTGCAGAAATACCTTCCAGGCAAGCTCTTGCTCTATCTTTTCAGCTAACCCTACAAAGGGTATTTGACCACCACAAAGCACCTACAGTGTATAATGTGAATTTCCAAAATAAGCTATTGATAGAAATTAGTGTTTTTATGGTCCTAGTTAATGGGGGGTAAATATCTTTACACAGACTAAAAACCATAAATAAGTTGCTATTATTTTCTGTTTTAGTTACTTAAGTTCATATTATAGTATACCTCAACACTTGCTCTAATACAAGTTAAAAGATAAACACAAATGACTTCATAACCCATATTAATGGTTACAAAAATAGATAGTCTCTCAACTCTGGCTTTTGAAAAGTAGCAAACAAGAAAGTACTTGAAACAGAATTAATTTTGACACCTTAGGACAAATGTTGAGCTAAGTTAAAAATGAAGTCTTGATAGTTTCAAACAGTTGTTCAAAATTAAATTGAACTATGCTTGTTTTCCAACTTTCTGAAGGCAGATTGTAAGAAAGAACATTAGGATGAAAAGATAAAGAATAAGAGGAACCTTGATTCCTCCACGCTCATAGAGAACGATTATGAAACGCCTCAAGCAGATATACTTGCTGTCCTCATCTGGATTAGAAACTATCGCGCAGTATGCATCATATAAGTGATTAAGATCCAAAGTAAACTTGAAGACATTCGCCCAAAGGCGTCCTTTGATGGTAGTGGCTGATTCATTGAGCATATCTCTCCCAAAGGAATCGTCTTTCTGAGTAAGAGCTTCATCTACTTGCTCAAGTGCAGCTAGTGCAAACTGGTAAGCCCCTTCACTGATGCCATATTGCTCAAATATTTGCATCGCCCATTGATAGTAATGAAGTTTCCATGCAGCTAATGATACACAACCATCTGTAAGAATGATTAAAAAGAAAAGGTGAATAAGTTAAAACCATCACTTGAAAAAATATTCTGAGAAAAATCATGATCTTACACCAAAAATAACTCACCAAAAGCAAGATATGGCAATCCTGCATCATGGGACAAATCCTGCAAAGCTTGAGAAGCTCCTTGCCCAGATGAAGCCCTAAATAGCACAATCAAAATAAACCATTAACCTGTTGGAGTTGCTCAGATTTTTGCAGAAATCATGTGATATTTTGTTGTATTAAATTATTCGTTAAGAATGAGTGTTGTTCCTTATTTTAAGGAAAATAGGTATGGTCAAAAGTATGGTGTTAGCTGTTGACAAATAACGTGTTTTCTCCCTATAAAAAAGCAATTGCTAGAAGAAGTGTGGGTGTGAAAAATGTAACAAAAAGTAGGAAAGAAAATGAAGAAAAAAAAAAAAGAAAGTAAAAAGGTATGTTATTTTCAGTGTTAAAGCTCTCAATTTCTGCTGAATTTATTTTTTGGTTGTTTGCTGGAAATGGCTTATGTTTGATCGTTTGTTCTTCCTTCAAAATAAACCAACTTGATATCAGAGCATAAATGGTCTTAGAGACCTGTGGTTGTTGAAAATTGTTACAGGCTGCATATATTAGATTAGGAAAGAATATATAATCCCTGATTCACAGGGATTGATAGGCTTGATCTTAGGCAGATTTTATTCATTCTTTCCTAGAATAGGATCCCCATACTTGTATATATTCTCATACATTCTGTGAATGAAATATATCAAAATACTACACTATTTCAGTGTTAGTTTCATGGTATCAGAACCTCTCTAATCTAAGGTTGGCTTTGGAATTAATTTGGGAATTTTATTTGAGAGTTCAGTTTGAAATTGCCTACGCGGTAGGCTTGGGATTTGTGGGTCGCTATTTTAGAGTGACACTTGATCGACACCGCCCGCACCAGAAGGAGCGCCGCCCGCCGATCGGCCATTCTGTGAAGTCTGGCCACCCATACATCAGCGCGTGAGGCTCACACGCCACCTGACCATTCTGCTCCAACCAACACGCACCGGCACGTGAGAGCGCATGCACCGCCGGGAACCCCTCCAGTCAATTCTTTCCGACTCGCCTCTTTCTATTCTGCTTGATTTTCTGCCTGGTTGGGTCTGCTCCTACATAGTTATGAGACCTCTTTGTTAAAACAGGTTCTGTTCTTTCGAATCTTAGTATTATCAATCTGTTCTGTTTGGATTTGGTGATTATTTTGAAATATGGAGGATAAAAAGGCTACTGCTGTTTCTAATGTGGTTCTGGTGATGTCAAAAATCATAGAACATAAGCTTAATAGTGCAAACTATTTAGACTGGAGTAAAACTGTTAGACTATATTTATTAAGTATTGAGCATTTAACTGAGGATCCTCCTAGTGGAGATTCGAAGAAAACTTGGCTGCGAGAAGATGCTCACTTATTCTTGCAGATTCGTAATTCCATTGATGGTGAGATAGTGGGTATGGTGACACTTTGTGAAACGATTAAGAATTAATGAACTATTTGGAATTTTTGTATTCTGGAAAGGGAAATATTTCCTGAATTTATGATGTGTGAAAAGCTTTTTATAGGGCAGATAAAGGAGATAGGTCTCTCACAACCTATTTCATGGATTTTAAGAAAACATATGAAGAATTGAATATGTTGCTTCCGTTTAGTACTAATATTACTGTTCAACAAGCTCAGCGAGAAAAGTTGGCAGTCATGAGCTTCTTAGCAAGTCTTCGATCCGAGTTTGAAACAGCTAAATCTCATATTCTCTCTGGTCAAGAGATTTCTTCTCTTCAAGATGCTTTCAGTAGAGTGCTTCGTACAAAGAGCCCTCCATATGTTCAGCTAGGTGCACGTGTTATTCAAAGGAGTGGTAGTAGTGGTAAGGGGATGAGTCACTATGAAAGACCAAGCAACTACAACATTCGTGGACCGGAATTTGGGGAAGTAGTGTGTCATTACTGTCATAAGCCAGGACATATGAAGCGGGATTGCAGAAAGCTGCAGAATAAGAAACCTCAGTTTGCTCATGTTGCATCTGCCACAGACACTTCTAATAAATCAATTATGATATCTGCAGATGAATATGCCAAGTTTGCTCAATACCAAGAGTCACTGAAAACTCAATCCCCACCCATTACTAAGTCATGTAAACCTAATACATGCCTTGTTACCTCTTCTTTAAAGTGGGTCATTGATTCTGGTGCTACAGATCATATGACAGGTAATTTCAATCTATTCTCTACCTTTGAGCCACATAAATCTACCTCTCCTGTTACTTTAGCATATGGGTCAACATCTTGTATTATTGGTTCTGGCACAATAAATCCAACAACATCAGTGTCTTTGTCATATGTACTTAATTTACCTCAGTTATCTTTCAAACTGATTTCTGTTAGTAAACTTACTACTGTTATATTTGAGCCGGATTATTGCTTCTTTCAGGATCTAATGACGAAGAAGATTTTTGGTATAGGACATGAATCTGGAGGTCTCTATATTCTTGATCCACAAATTCCAAAGTCCATGGCCTGTTCTGGGGTCGTATCACCTTTTGAAGCTCATTGTCAGTTGAGTCATCCTTCACTCTATGTGTTAAAGCAACTTTGTACTCAATTTCAGAATTTGCCTTCATTGGATTGTGAGTCTTGTCAGTTTGCAAAACACCATCGTCTTAGTTCTAGTGCTAGAGTCAATAAACGAGCTAGTACTCCATTTGAGTTAGTTCATTCAAATGTTTGGAGTCCTTGTCCTGTTGAGTCCAAAACTGGATTTAAGTATTTTGTTATTTTTGTTGATGATTATTCTCGTATGACATGGATATATTTAATGAAAATCGTTCTAAGGTGTTTTCTCATTTTTCTACTTTTTGTGCTGAACTTAAATCTCAGTTTAATGTTTTTGTCCAAATATTGAGAAGTGATAATGCTAAGGAATACTTATCATAATCATTTCAAACTTATATGCTTCAACATGGAATTCTTCATCAAACCTCGTGTAGATACACCATCCCAAAATGGGGTTGCTGAATGGAAAAATAAACATTTTTTTTGAAACTGCTAGAGCTCTACTATTTCAAATGAAAGTTCCTAAACCTTTCTAGGCTAATGCAGTTTCTACAGCATGTTTTTTGATTAACCGAATGTCATCATTTGTTCTTCAGGGTAAGACTCCTTATCATGTTCTATTTCCCAATAAAACTTTGTTTCCCATCGAACCTAAGATTTTTGGATGAATTTGTTTTGTTCGTGATGTTCGTCCTCAAGTAACCAAACTAGATCCAAAGTCCTTAAAGAGTGTCTTTCTTGGGCATTCACGTGTTCAAAAAGGTTATAGGTGTTACAATCCTACTGTTCAAAGATATCTTGTGTCTGCTGACGTTGTTTTCCAGGAAAGTACACCTTTCTTTTCGCTTAACTCACATCCTAGTCAAGGGGAGGATGATGATGATTTGTTGATTTATACAGTGAAAACAATTGTTTCGCAGCCTGCTAATCCTGTTTCTGCTAGGCCTAAACCACCCATTGTACAGACTTACTCTCGGAGATCAACTGATACATGTCCTAAACATGCTCCCTGGTCGCTAGATCCAGTCTCTAATGATTCTGCTCTAGCACCAGAACCAGTTTCCAAAGATGATCTTCCCATTGCTATTCGAAAAGAAAAACATAAGTGTACGTATCCAATGTCCTCATTTGTGTCATACAAACATTTGTCTCCCTCATCATATTCTTTTAGTGTGTCTCTTGATTCTATTTCTGTTCCAAAAAATGTTCATGAGGCACTTTCTCATTCTGGGTGGTGTGATGCTATGGTTAAGGAGATGAATGCCTTAGAGCATAATGGTACCTAGAATCTAGTAGATTTACCTGAGGGAAAGAAAGCAATTGGTTGTAAGTTGGTATTTGTGGTGAAAGTTAATCATGATGGGTCTATTGCTAGATTGAAAGCTCGACTTGTTGCAAAAGGCTATGCTCAAACTTATAGAATTGATTACTCTAACACTTTTTCTCCTGTTGCTAAACTTACCTCTATCAAGTTATTCATTTCTATGGCAGCTACCTATGATTGGCCTTCGCATCAGTTAGACATCAAGAATGCATTCCTTCATGGTGATCTCCAAGAAGAGATATATATGGAGCAACCACCTAGTTTTGTTGCTCAAGGGGAGTATGGGAAGGTTTGCCATTTGCGAAAATCCTTGTATGGCTTGAAACAGAGTCCTTAAGCCTGGTTTGGAAAATTTAGTGAAGCTGTTGAAGAGTTTGGCTTGAAGAAAAGTAAGTCAGATCATTTTGTCTTCTACAAACAATCTATTGCTGGAATTATTTTGTTGGTTGTTTATGTAGATGATAGTCATTACTGGCAGTGACACTGAAGGTATTACATCTCTTAAATCTTTTCTTCATAGTCAGTTTCATACAAAAGATTTAAGGTTATTGAAATATTTCCTGGGTGTTGAGATAACAAGGATTAAGAAAGGAATCTTTTTGTCCCAAAGGAAATATGTTCGACTTATTATCTAAGACATGAAAGTTGGGGGCTAAGCCATGTAGCACTCCAATGTAGCTTAGGAAGGATGGTGAATTATTTGAAGATCCTGAGAGATACAAGAGATTGGTTGGGAAGCTAAATTATCTCACTGTAACTCGTCCAGACATTGCCTATTCAGTAAGTGTGGTAAGTCAGTACATGTCTTCTCCAACAGTTGATCACTGGAGAGCTGTAGAGCAAATTTTGTGATATTTAAAAGGTGCACCTAGGAGAGGAATCCTCTATGGCAATCATGGTCATATTAGGATTGAGTGTTTTACAAATGTTGATTGAGCAGGGTCCAAGGAAGATCGAAGATCTACTTCAGGTTATTGTGTCTTTGTTGGAGAAAATTTGGTTTCATGGAAAAGCAAGAAGCAGAATGTTGTTTCCCGTTCGAGTGCAGAATCAGAGTATAAGGCAATGGCTAAATCCGTGTGTGAAATAATGTGGATTTATCAACTCCTTATTGAAGTGGATCTTAAAGTTTCAATACCAGCCAAACTATGGTGTGACAACCAACCAGCTCTTCACATTGCCTCAAATCTAGTTTTCCATGAACGAACAAAGCACATTGAGATTGATTGTCACTTTGTTCGAGAAAAGATTCAGCAAGTCTTGATCTCTACAGGATATGTGAAAACTGGAGAACAATTGGAAGACATCTTCACGAAAGCTCTAAATGGGGTCAGGATTAATTATATTTGTAATAAGCTGGGCATGATTAACATCTTTGCTCTAGCTTGAGGGGGAGTGTTACAGGCTGTATATATTAGATTAGGAAAGAATATATAATCCCTGATCCACAGGGATTGATAGGCTTGATCTTAGGCAGATTTTATTCATTCTTTCCTAGAATAGGATCCCTATACTTGTATATATTCTCATACATTCTGTGAATGAAATATATCAAAATACTACACTATTTCAATGTTTGTTTCAAAAATAAAATAGCAAATCTTGTTTCGAGTTTATTGTGTTGAAATCTCTATTTTTTTGGGCTGTTTAAATGATTTTTAAGAAACTTGTGTCTTGTGTTTCGAAGTCAATTACAAGTTTTCAAGTTCTTGGTCGAAGATGAAGTAAGATTTTAATCAAAGCTTGTTTGGTTCTTGATGTTTGTATGAGGTGAAAGTGTTTTCTTTGAAGGTTTTTCCTGCTTTTCGTGTGAGAATTGAGTTAAAAAAAAAAAATGATGTTTTTGCATAAATGTTTGTTCTATTTTTTAGTTTGAGTTTGATTGAAGCCAAGCATTTTCTATGAAATGATTTCTCTACTCTTTAGATTCATGGGTTGTTAAAGAAAAAATGAAGCAAAAATGTTGTTGTGAGGAGATTGGCAAGTCCAAAAAACTGCAATTACGATCTTTGTTGAGGGACCTTTGCAAGTCCATAAAACTGCAAAATCTTTTAGGGACCAACATCTCCAAAAACTGTGATAGCATAATCTTTGCAAGGCCATCAAGTCCATAAACTAAATATAGTTGTTGAAGGGACCAGCATGTCCATAAACTGTAGAAAATTGTTGTTGAAACCCATGAGCCATCTTTGAGCAAATTTAAAAAATTCCTGAGTTGCGCTCGAGGAGGAGATGCATTGAAGAAATTGTTTCTGGTTGGTGAGAGTCACCAAATAAAAGGGAAAAAAAAAATAGAGGTTGCAGATGTCTAGAAGAAGAAAATTGCATATTCTTCCAAATTGGAGGAGCAAAGCTCTAGGATGAAGAAGTTTGAAGACTCCAGCAAAAATCTCAACAAGGAGGACTATTTTGGAGTTGCTAAGATTTTTGCAGAAACCATGTGATACTTTGTTATATTAAATTATATGAGACGAATGAATTTTGTTCCTTATTTGAAGCAAAATAGGTATGGTCAAAAGTATGGTGTTAGCTGTTGACAAGTAATATGTTTTCTCCCTATAAAAAGGGAACTGCTAAGAGAAGTGTGCATGTGAAAAATGTAAAAGAACAAAGCAGGAAAGAAAACAAAGAAAAAAAGAAAGAAAAAATGTATGTTATTTTCAATGTTAAAGCTCTCAAATTCTGCAGAATTTATTTTTTACTTGTTTGCTAGAAATGGTTTTATGTTTGATACTTTGTTCTTCCTTCAAAAAACCAACAAACCCTTATACAAAAAAAAAATAAAAAAAAAAAATAAGGGAGTATAGGCAAAGATTTACCGATTATTCTGGCAGATAGTTTAAAGAACTATTCTTTTGAGAAATGGTAGGCAAAGCGCTGTCACAAACAGCAAATGCAGGATCTATAAATTAACCTCTTAGGGCAGTGTGCCATTCATTTCTTTAGAGCTTATATAAAGATTTAGTTCAGTTAAATGATTTTAAGTACAAAAGTAGCTTGTAGCCATGCTTTACTTTTCTATCTAGACCATATTTAACTTCATCTCCCATCTACGCCATACTTAAAATACTTAACACTCGACTCAGCTGCACCTCTCTCCTAACTGCACTAACAGATTTGCTAACTGACAGAATAGGAAGACAAGGAAGGCAAGAAATTTCAAATTGAAGGACTCAATCTTAGAATTATGGTCTACATTTAACACGCGCTTTATTGGGAGAATATAAAGTAATTCCAGCCCTTTTAAACAAATAAATGCAGCTTCTGGTCCATTACTTTAGGTATCAATGGCAATTCTGTCCCAATTTCTTTAGAAGTCTTATTTTGAGTCTTTGTTGGTTTAGGAAGAATTTATTCCTTTTTAGTTTATTTTAGGAGTCCAAACTAGTTTTGAAGTCCAGTACATAATGGAGTAAGAGTTATTTGAGTCTATAAATACCTAGTCTTGTTATTGAATAAAAAAGCCAGCACTTACGCCATTTCGAGTTGTGTGATACATTTCAACCCTAGGTGTGGTGCCATTGGATCTTGGGCGTGATATCCAAGAAAGTTTAGGTGTGAAACTTAAAACTATTTTCTCTTACCTGTTTATTTGTGCTACTGTTTCATCCATTTACTATTCACTGGTACTGTTCACAGCACCAAAACAGCCCACAACTCTTTGTTTTGTTTTGTTTTGCATCTCAAATCCCTATTTACAAAGCCCAGCCTTCCACATATAGTTTCTACCCATCCCTGGCTTTCATATAAGCCTAAAATTCACTCTTTACAACCAGCCTTCCAACTCGTCCTGTGTCACTAACACTTAAAACTAATCTGAATTCTAGATTTCCCTCCAAAAACATCATACAACTAGACTGCTGTCACAGCAAAAGTGTCTCAGCCTTCAATATATTCCCTAGCTAACAAGAATAAAGAAGCACATTATCTTGTAAACGCAGAAGAAATCAGAAGAAGTACTATTAGCCCGTTTGGCATCGCGTTTGAAAAAAAAGCTTTTCAACAAAAATTTTTATATTTTTTTAAAAACTGTCTTTAAGCAGAAGCACGTAAATTGATGTTTTTTCCAAAAACAAGTTTGAAAAAGACAGTTTATAAAAAATAATAAAAATCAAACAATAAAATCAAAAAAATTCTAAAAGCACTTTTTTAAACCCTAACAGCAATCCCAAACACACCCTAAAACAGAAATACATAAAATTTTTGGATGGTGGTAAAATAACTTCATTCCAGCAAAATTCATTTGTTCTACTTCTATGCAATTCAGAGTCCCCAAACTCTTAATTTATATTTGTACCTCAGAAAAGCAAAACATCCAACTGATATGAAGGTATAGTAAAGTGGAACAGGTGGAATACTCAGTTTGGACGCTTGTCTAATAGCCTCCATGGGCTACACACTGAATGATATATATATATATATATATATATATATATATATATATATATATATATATATATATATATATATTTCAAATAATCAAGCAACAAAGTTTTCAGATTATACGTACCGGAAAAAACAGCGGATAGCTTCACAAACTTTTTTCTCTTTCAACATTCCATGGAATCCATATCGCGCCTGAGCAAGGAGGCAACATCCCAACAGATGCTGAAGTAAACACCAATCACCATCAGTATCTTGAATTCTTCTAAATATTTTCTCCTTCTGTGAACTGGCCTCCACAATAGTTAGAAGGTACTGAAAAATGGAAAATAGAGACACAAATGGAGAAAAAAATTCAGTTACATCTCTCAAATGTTAATGAAATTACTCCTACTAGGAAAAGGGATGCACATAAACAACCTCAACAGCATCATACTGGCTATGCCTAAGAAGAATCAGTGCAAGCTCAGTTGATCGTTTTAAGAAAGAATTTGATTCTTCCCCTGATTTTCCCCAAATAATCCAGCTTGTAAAGTCCCGCACTGAACCAAGGATTTCTTGAGGATTTGGGAGATATCGTGAAGAAGGGTGATTTGGGCGTCCATACGAGATTTGAATGCTTGGCAAAAGTATAAAAGCCAATGTAAAATCACATTTGCCCAGTTTCTCATTCCATGATCTTTTATCAGTGCTGCCATCTGATTTAGTGAACAGAAAAAAGAAAACAATTTAGCTAGTGCAACATCAGTCTGGCAGCTTCAAAAGACAAACAAGAATTCAGTGATGACACAGTACTTGTTTGACATCCAAATATAGCAGAAAAACGAGAAAAATGCAAGAAGACGGAAAAAATGATTCCAATACTTTTACTCAAATAACTCCTATAGATATGTAATTCAGCTTTCACAACCAGAATGCTGATGAATTTTAGGCATATGACCAGTTTAAAGAAACTAATAACTCTTACTTTAATAGCACTCTTGTTTAGATTACTATTGGAGATATTTCACTGTCCTCTAACAAAACCAAAATATTGCTAGCAATAACAATTTGCTAGATAACTTTAAAATAAAATTAACAATTTGTATAAACTTTGATTTTAATTAAATAACCAGCTTATTAAACACTTAGTGAAGCGACTGATGTCTGTTTGCCTTCTAGGAAACAAGAACTGGCCTGAAATAGAAATTTTGGTAGAACACTATCACGCTAACCCACCAATTTGCAATGATGAGAGTTCGGAACTGAAATCTTCAATTGCAGGAGATTCAGATGGTACAGTGCAAAGAAAATGAATCATCAGCCACTCAGAAACAATATCTTGAATCATCTGAACCAATTCAAGTTGTATTCTGGATATATCATCAGGCAACATATTTATCTGCATCGAAAAATGCATCAAAATCATCTCAATAATGTTAACTAATGCCTACACATGAGCAATAAGCATACAATACCACAAGACATCAAAAGGACCACGCCAATTGGGTCACAAACTATAAAAACTTTAGAACGTGGAAAATTTTGCACATTAAAAATCCACCCCCCGCCATTTTGCTGCATTTTAAACCAAACTGAATATAGGGACATGATGAATCTGTGTTGTTTGCACAGTTATGCAATGAATATCCAATTTGGAAACCTAGTCTTAAAGCTATTCCCTAAAAGGAAAAAAAAAATTCCAAATAGATCAAAAAACAAAGAAATGCAGAAATAGATTAGGTCTGAGACTCACTTCTAGTGTGGCACACGATATATCATGAAATATCGCTAACTTTCATAATGTATTGTAGCCAAAATTTCCAGAAAGAGTCAGAACTTTTTGTCTCATCACCGCGCACCATAGGATACACTCCAATAGTTGCAAGCAAGAAAACTTATAAGTTTGTGGTAGATAGAGGTTAGATAAGGACTCAGGCTTGACATGTAAAAGGACACAAGCAAAGCTTCAGAAATTTCTAAAATTGATATCCGTTCATTAATTTCTTCTACTGAACTAAAGCTGTTGGATTTACAATAATAAATGCAGACTCCCAAAATACATAAACCCTGATAGGACTTGAAATCCTAAATAGAATATTTCTAATAACACTAATGAGGGTTAGTTACTATTTAGTCCCGAGATTTACCCCTAATTCATATGTCAGGACCGCTATTTTCAAAATTGAATCAAGTGGTCCCTATAATTTAATTTGTCAACATATTGGTCCTGTCAAATTTTCCATGAAATACTTGACTTTAAATTTTCATTCATAGCCCATTAGATCAACCATTCCATCAAAAACCTAAAAAAGACATTACCCTATCTATTACTGAATTTCTTCTTCACCACAAACCCAATTTTCATCAATGTCTTCAACATTTCTCCACAACCAAACAATAACAATCAATAAAATATAAGAACTTTTCCATAAAATTTTGAAGTTCCATTCCAAATTTGATTTTCATTTTCATTTTCATATTTATGAATGGATGGAATTCTCAACAATAAAATTTATATGAATCTAATTAAAAATAAGAGAGTTTTTTTTTTTACCTATTTACTTTTCAATTATCTCAAACAATATATATATTGACAGAGAATCAAATAAAAAAATTCCAGCTAAAAAATACAAGAATGGTTCCTAAGCATATTGATTCCTTGAATTCATGTCAACTGCATTCTCAAGTAGCAACATGATAATATGGCAAAATTTCTTACATTAATTAATGGCAAAGTTTCTTACATTAATTAAGTACAATATTTATGCAATTAAAGAAAAATGAAGGTTAAAAAAAAGCAACAAGGTTGTGACAACAATTGCAGCAAAATGAAGAGAAGAATTGCAGTCTATGTTAGATGCCAATTTTTTGCTTAAGGAATTTATCATTTTCTTTCACTCTCCATTGTTATCTCTCTGGCTCTCTAAGCATCACTCATGGTAATTTTTACATCAATCCACCCCCAAATGAAGGCAGGTTGCAAATGTATCGTTATTGGTGGTGGTTACTAAGTTTAATGGGTTTAAGATGGTGTTAGGTGGGGTTAAGAGGGTTAAGGATATTTTGGGCACTACATCAAAATGATTCTCAAATTCTATTTCCCTGGGCTGCATCACTAAATGTTTCTTGAGAGATCCATAAGAGGTTCACTATATTTTAATAAAGGACCACACATCTAGATCTATGTTTCCTGCAACTGAAGAACTATTACAATGTATACTTGCGTTTAATCCTTTCTTTCCTCACAACTGAATATTCAACTACATGTGCAGCCTAAGTCACCCCTGTACCAAACCCAAACCCCTTCTCTATTACATATGCCAAAACTTGGAAAAACATGACCCAAAAAGAAAGGCTTAATAAATTGCAAGCACAGTAGGCAGTCAGCCTTTAGCTTGCATGAATCAGAGCTAACCAAATGATATAATCAATTGCTACAATTTAAGCCAATTTCAGCCAAAGTAACATCACAACAGCTCAGAAAATCACAACCATTAACTAGCATTTAAGTTAACAAGAGACCAAGTTGCTATAAGATGAGGAGCAGAACCAGATAAACCACCATTCCAAAATGCAACATAAAGTTTATATGGATATGTAGATTGCTGGATTAGAAATTTTTTTTTTATGTAATAAGGTATCAAGATAGCAGTTAATCAAGGTAAATTGATCTAATAAAGGCTACATTACCTAAATAATTCCTGGATTTTGGATGCATTTTCAATTTTTGTGAAGCTTTTAGTTTCATCAATTGTGATTCAGAACTTAATATCAGTAATAATTGTGGTTGATTTAGTGAGCAATGTACGCATGGAGATCATGTAGCAAGTTCAACTGGCACAAATATATATATTTATTGTTTTGCAGTGTTGATTAACACGATAATACATTTTTATTTTCCTTCCGCAAAAAGAGTTTTTCAATGTTTGATAAATAAAATAATTTTTGCAAAGAAAGTAGCATTTTATCCTATCCGCAATGCAAAGGAATTGAAGGAAAAACAATTTTTTTTTTTTTTTAACAATGAACTTGTTACATACATTCCACATTTATATTGCCACATTCCCCTCCTCAATTAGTCACAATTTTCTAGCAGTGTCTTTTTAGATTTAATTAAATTAAACAGAGGAAAACTTGACTAAAAGAGCTTTTTGGTCATTTTTTCTGTAATAAAAGCTAGATGTGATCTTAGACACACAAGCTGACAACAAACAGATGACTTCTAGACCTGAAGAACTTTGACTTGGATATGTCAACTAGGGGTGTAAAATGAATCGAGTTGCTTGAGCTTGATCCAGACCCAGCTAAATTTTTTGCTTGTTTGAGTTTTTTCACGTTTCCAACAATCCAAGCTTGATCATATTTCAAAGCTCATTAAGAGATCAAGCTGTGCACGAGTGAGAAAGAGCTCAACTCTGAATGTGATGTAGGACAGCTTTAGGTAGTTGTTCAAGGTTATTTTTTAGCAGAAAATAAAAGAGGTAGGACTATGTACAGGTCAATTTTCAGAGAAACTCAGACCTGAGATAAAGGAAAAACAGGAAAAAAAAAATTCTAAGAGTCGGCGCTTGGAAAACCTAGGAGTCAGCACCTAGGGCGAATGAGTAGGAATGGCAATATTAAACACGACACAAACCCAACACAAAATTAGCGGGTTTAGATTAGGGGTCATCATTTTCGGATTGATTTCATGTCGGCCCGATTGTAACATGAAAATAATTGTGTCGTGTCGCGGGTTGACTCGTTAACTTGAAAACGACAAGTTTAACCCATTAACAAATTTAACCTAATATATTATAAGATTTTTATAATACATATATATAAATATTGTTTTTAATCTTCTTTATAAATTTATATATAGTTAGTATATATAGCTGTATATTAGTTGTATATTTATTAGCTTAGCTGTATATTTATTAGCTAATTAGTTATATTCCTTTTATTAGCTGTATATTCCTGTACTATTTCTTTCCTTAAATAGGATTATGTACTTGTATAAATACCTTTGAAATATATGGAATAAGATAATTCAGCCATTTATCAATTTGGTATCAGAGCCTAAGGCAAAAAGAATTCCGCTACCTTTCTTAGGCTAAAACCCTAGCCGTCATCTCTTGCAGCTTTCCTATCTTCCTACCAACCTAACCCTAACTCGTTACCCAGTCTCTAATCATGTCGAACAAAGTTGACACTGAGATTCCTGACAGCAAGAAACTCTCCACAATGACCATTCATGAGACTTCTTCACCAATCCATATTAAATTGGATGGTACTAATTATCATATTTGGTCTAAGATTTTGGAGATGCAGATTGCGGGTAAAAAGAAGAAAGGTTACATTACAAGGAGAAAAGTTGCACCTGCAGTTGATGATCCGAGCTATGATGAATGGGAGGCTGAAGATGCTTTCATCAAGTCTTGGCTCATTAATTCCATGATTGATAGTCTGATGTCTCACTTCGTACAGTGCGGATCGACTAAGGAGGTTTGGGATTCTGTTAAGAGGAGTTATCTCGATGTTTCTGACTCTTCTCAGGTTTATGAACTAATGAAGAAGTCCTCTTCAATTACGTCAGGGTGGCCGGCCTCTCGCAGATTACTATAATGAATTGAATTCAATCTTCATGGAACTTGATTATCGAAGGCCTAATGATATGACTTGTGCTGCTGATATTGAGAAACAAAGGAAGCATATTGCTGAGGATCGGGTTTATGTATTTCTTGCAGGTCTTGATCATAGCTTGGATCAAATTAGTAGTCGTGTTCTAGCTACATTTCCATTACCAAACCTGGAGGAAGCCTATTCACTAGTCCGTCGTGAAGTGCAGAGGCAAGATACCATAGGAACAGATAATCATTCTGAGGCTTCAGCTCTAGCTGTCCAAAAGAGCACTTCTCAGTTGGCTCCTTCTGCTCCTACAGATTTTAATGCCTCCCATTCTCATTTTTGTACTCATTGCAATAGAAATCTACTCATATGGCTACTACTGAAACTATTCCATCTTCTGCCTCTCATGTTTCTCGAGTGTCTTCTCAAGAAGGTAATTCTGGTTTGACCTTTACTTCTTCTGCTGCTAACACCTAGGTTATTGATTCAGGGGCTACTGACCATATGACTAGTAATTCTTCTGTTCTTGATTCTCTAACATCCTCATCTGTTAAGTCTGTTCAGGTGGCTAATGGAACTTCTATGCCAGTTATAGGGGCAAGAAATGTCTCTATTTCTCCAAAATTTTCTCTGTCGTCTATCTTACTTGCAGCCAATCTCTCTAATAGTCTTCTATCCATTAGCAAAATTACCAAAAGTCTTAATTGTTCTGTAACATTTGATCCTACCCATTGTGTATTTTAGGATATTCTTACGAAGATGACGATTGGCACTGGTAAGGAGAGAGGAGGCCTTTACTACTTGGACGGGGTTGTAGAATTGAATTCGAAACCTATTAGTGGGTTTCAAGTAGAGAGAGAGACATCTGATAGGAAGAAGATTCTTTTATGGCGTTGTTGTTTGGGACATTCATCGTTTTTTTATCTAGAACGTTTATTTCCTCAATTATTTTGCAATGTTTCTATTTCTAGTTTAAGTTGCGTACAATGCATTTATGCTAAAAACCATCATGTGCCCTTTAGAGTGAGTTTCAATAAAAGTTCTATTCTTTTTTCATGTGTTCATACCGATGTTTGGGGTCCTTTTTTTACTCCTACTTCTGGACATAAATATTTTCTCTTTTATTAATGATTGTACTAGAGTGAGCAGGATATATCTGATGAAATCTAAGGGTGATGTTATACATGTTATTCCTCAATTTTGCAAAATGATTGTCACACAATTCCATACTCAGGTTTAGGTCTTTCATTTTGATAATGGTCGTGAGTTTTTAAATCAGTCTCTTTCTGATTTCTTCACAAAACATGGCATCCTTCATCAGACAACGTGTGCTTACACACCACAACAAAATGGCATAACAGAGCGTAAGAACCGCCATATCCTTGAGGTGGCTCGGGCCTTATGTTTTACCATGCATGTCCCTAAACATTTTTGGGCTGAGGCTGTCATCACTGCCGTTTTTCTTATTAATTGAATGCCTGCTCGTATCATTGACTTTCAAACCCCTTTAAGGATGTTGTCACGATTTCATTCTATCCCTTCTGGTCTAAATATTTGTCCTAAGGTTTTTGGTTGCATGTGCTATGTTCATGTGCATTTTATTCATAGGGATAAACTTGATCCACGAGCTCTTAAATGTGTCTTTCTTGGCTGCTTTAATTCCCAAAAAGGGTACAAGTGCTTTCATCCTCCTACAAGTAAATATTATGTGTCAATGGATGTTTAATTTTGTGAATGAGTATCTTATTTTTCTGGGGATGTAGATATGGCTCCTCTTCATGGGGAGATTAGTAGCAAGGAAGAGGAACAAATATGGTTAGAAGAGATGAGGTTATGGATTGCAGGTAAGGGGGAGGATTCAGTTGTAAGAAATGAGAAAATTGCAGGTAAGAAGGAGGATTCAGTTGTAAGAGAAGAGGGGTTTTCAAATGCTCCTATTAATGATGAATCCGAAACTGAGGAAAGGCGGGATGAAAGACCAGCCCATTTCTTTCGAGAGAGTTATATTAGGAGAAAAAAGGATGCTACTACTATTGCAGTCCCACCTAACTATAGTGTCTCTCTTGATGATTCTACCATGCCTTCGGATGACTCTTCCTTGCTTAATCCTAAGGTATGTATTCCATCACCTGCAATGCCATTTTGTGATACAGATTCTCATCCTATAACTTTTGCAAATACTATCTTAAATCCGCAAGGTGGTGATCAGGGTAGGAGGTATCCCCTTCGGGAACATAAAGAACCTGATAGGTTGGGTTTCTCCAAATCTTCTAATGTTGTTTATCCCATTTCTGATTTTATTTCTTATCATCATTTGTCTAAAAATCACTTAGCTTTTGCCCATCAATTGTCTTCTATGTCTATTACTAGTCATTTTCAGGAAGCCCTTAAAGATCCTAAGTGGAAGGGTGCTATGGTAGACGAAATGAAGGCTGTCCAGAAAAACTCTACTTGGGAGATAGTTGAGCTACCACGGGAAAAGAAGACAGTAGGATGCAAGTTTGTGTTTACTGTGAAGTATAAGTCATATGGGATGATTGAGAGGTACAAGGCTAGATTGGTGGCCAAGGGTTACACTCAAACCTATGGAATTGACTACCAAGAAACTTTTTCTCCCATTGCCTAGATGAATACGGTTCATGTCATACTATCTCTTACAGTCAATTTGAACTAGCCACTACGACAGTTTGATGTGAAGAATGCTTTCCTTCATGGTGATTTGACAGAGGAGGTGTATATGGATCCTCCCCCGCGATTTCCCCTAAAAGAAGGTAAATTGTGTAAACTGAAAAAGACGACGTAGGGGTTGAAACAATCACCAAGGGCATAGTTTGGCAAGTTGAGCCATTCAATGGTATGGTTTTAATCAAGCTCTAGCATATCACACTCTCTTTTATAAGAGAGATTGTGATGATATTACATTGCTCATTGTTTATGTCGATGATATAATTGTTACAAGTAGTAACACTAGTGAGATAGAGAAGCTTCGAAACTATTTGGCCAAAGAATTTGAGATGAAGGACTTCAGAGTTCTAAAATACTTCTTGGGCATTGAAGTGTCTTGATCGAAACAAGGACTTTTTCTCTCTCAACGAAAGGATATATTAGATCTCCTAGCTGAAACTAGTAACTCTGCTTGTGAACCTATAGATACTCCAATTGAGGTGAACCCTGGTCTACCTATATATCCTGATCAAGTCCCAACCAACAAGGAGAGATATCAGAGACTAGTGGGGAAATTGATTTACCTAACCCACACTAGACCTGACATATCATATGCGGTAAGTGTTGTAAGTCAGTTCATGCACAACCCGAGTGATTGACATATGAATGCAGTTAACAGGATTGTAGCTTATTTGAAGTCTTCTCCAGGTAAAGGTATTATGTTCTCCAAGCATGGGCATTTGGATATTGTGGGGTACACAGATTCTGATTTTGCTGGCTCTAAATTAGATAGAAAATCTGCCTCGGGTTATGTATCATTTGTTGGAGGCAATTTGGTAACTTGGAGGAGTAAGAAACAGAATGTGGTATCATTGTCTAGTGCAGAAGCTAAATACCGTGCTCTTCACCATGCAACTACAGAGCTTACTTGGCTGAGGATTCTCTTAAGTGAACTTGGGTTTGGTCCAAAGAAACCTATGCTGTTGTTTTGTGATAACACTGCAGCTATTGAGATTGCTAATAATCCCGTACAACACAATCCAACTAAGCATGTTGAACTTGACAAGAATTACATCAAGGATAACCTTAATTCATTAAGAGCGCAGATCAGTTGGCTGATATAATGACTCATGCTGTTACTAGTGATCCATTTCATTCTTCACTATCCAAGTTGGGCATGTGTGATATTTATGCACCAACTTGAGGGGGAAAGTTAGTATATATAGCTGTATATTAGTTGTATATTTATTAGCTAATTAGTTATATTCCTTTTATTAACTGTATATTCTTGTATTATTTCTTTCCTTAAATAGGTTTATGTACTTGTATAAATACCTTTGAAATATATGGAATAAGATAATTCAGCCATTTATCAATTTATATAATTATATATAATGTAATAATAGAAATTAATAGGGTTAATTTAGTAAATTTGATAATTTTTAGATATTAAGATAAAAAAATAATTTTAAATTTTAAATGTGTTATTCATGTCGTATCTTGTTACCCATTAATTAAATTGATCATCTTCATGTTTATATTTTTTACGCAATAAACTAATCATGTTGTGTTCATGTTGACCTACTTCATGTTAACTCTTATCATGTCATGGGTATAGGTCAACACAACCTATTAACCTAAATTGCCGCCCATAATTGAGTCACAATTCTTGGCAGGAAAATTATTTTTATTGAATCTGAAAACTAAATAACAATTGATACAAGCCTAGGTATTTAAAGACTTGAAACTAATCTTGATCATACTTGGATTAAGAATCCTAAACTAGAACTCTAGGACAATTATAAACTAACTAGGAAATACTAATCTTACTAGAACTCTTAAATCATACTTAAATAAAATAAAGACTCGGTAAATAAATTTTAGGGGAAAATACAAAAAATTACCTATGGTTTGACCATTTTACACTTATGGGCCTGTGGAATTTTTTTTTTTTTTTTTTTTTTTTTTTTTTTTTTACAAAGAGGAGTCTGTGGTTTGATTTGTTAATACTTTAGGATTCACAACCTTAACACCATTAATCAAAGCTGACGTGGCATAGGCAACACTAACATAGTGCTTGTGGGTCTACTTCTTTATTTTTTTAGATAGCCACATGGATTAAAAAGATAAAAAATAAAAAAATAAAAAAAAAAAGTGAGATCCACAAGTGCCATGTCAAACATGGACTATGCCACATCAGCGTTGACTAACGATGACAATGACATAGACCCCAAACTGCTAACGGACTAAATTACAGACCGCTTTTCGTCAAAAAATTCAATAGACCCATAAGTGCAAAAAAGGTCAAACCGTAGGGTACTTTTTTGTACTTTCCCCTAAATTTTAACTACAGTTCTAGCTTTGCTGGAAATTACAGAAACATCCTTCAGGTATTGAAATTGTAAATATTAGACCAAAATTCTAAATCTCTTGATTCTTTGAATTTTGTTTTTCTTGATATTTTCCTTGTCCGCATCAGAATGTTCACGAGCCAAAGAGTTCTTAAGTGTTGTATCCAAAAGCTTTCCTAGTAATGCTAAAGGTATTTGACTGAAGATTTACACGAGGCATGTTCTCAACGTTTTATCTTTTCCCTTATGCTTTTTTTTGCTAATGTGCAACCCAACAAATCTGCATCAACTAGAGTTAAATTAAGAGAGAAAAAATAAAATAGAGTAGAGATTCAAATCAGTTAAAAATAAATTGTAGAAATTTAATTTTTATTAAAAATATTCAAGAATTATTCATGATTTTAATGCGACATGGTAATTTCACCCTTAAAATAAAATAAAATTTTCAGTTATGTATGGATTTGAGTTATTTTAATTTTGATTTTATATTTTATTTATGATTTATGATAATAGAGGTGAAATTTTGTTTATATTATACTTAAGATGCATTTGGGATTTTGCTCTTAGGGATTAAAAAAGCGCTTTTAAAATTTTTTTGATTTAATTGATTGATTTTTATTATTTTTTATAAATTGTTTTTTCAAACTTGCTTTAGAGAAAAGCAACAATTTTACCTGCTTCTGATTAAAAGCAGTTTTATAAAAAGTATAAAAATTTTTGTTGAAAAACGCTTTTGGGAATCCCAAACGAGCCCTTAGCATGTTAGTTCTTTATTGTTACTCCTTTTTTTGCATTTATTGCTAGTTCATATTATTTTTAAGTTTGCTGTTAGTGATTTTAACGTGGGAAAGTTTTATTTGCAAGGAAAATTTGATTATATAGTGTCAAGTCAAATCTCCTAAACTTATGGTTTAGGATAGCTTCAACTGGAGTATTGAATGGACAACAGTTTTCAGCTTATATCAAGTGAGCCAATCAACCTGAGCTCAAAATAAGTCATCTATTAAGAGCTGAGCTTCATCATCATGATTTAAAAACAGCTTAAGCTTGAGCCAATTACAATCACTAAAATAATTTAGCCAAGCCGAGCAAGAGTATTCAACTTGACTCAAATGGCTTTCAGTCCTAGCTTTGATGAAAGAATTTCATTCAAAAATCGTAGTACAATAAAAACTCGCAAAAAGAGAGGATTGGGGGGAAAAAAAAAACTGACCTGTCCACTGACATTGAGAAGATAGCTCACAAATAGAAGGATGTCAAACGCAGAATCAAACATTGACTTTGCAATTTGAGAAGCAGCTTGGACTAAAACAGAAACATTTATATCAAATGACATTCCATCATCTAGTTTTTGCATGACCTTCTGAGGTACAAGAAATTGCAGATAGCTTTCAATGACATTCAAAATTTTGCCCCATGAATCAGCTTTCTTGGACAAAGCATGAAGAGAAAATAGCATATCAATGGAGAATTTCCTCAGATTTCTGTGATCTGCTAGTTCCTTCTCCAAAGCAAAATCACCTGCAAGATTTGATGCATGAAGTGATGACAACGATGAACTGTATCCAGTTTCCAGAATCTTCAGTAAGCGAGGAATGATTTCTTCAGATGAGATAATTGATGTGCCAACAAGTGATTCATAAAATATAACAGAAGCTGTTTTCCCCAATTGTTGGCTCATGGTAATAATGCATCTGAGCACTTCCATAAGAATCTCACGTTCAGAATCATCATCATATAAGTCGAAGCCAAAGCTGATTGGATCAACAAGTTCATCAGAAGAACCTATTAGTAAAGGAAAACATACAAGTAAGAAGCAGTATAAGGGACACGCATGAAAAGAACAGAAATTTTATGCCTATACTCCAAATAATACCAATCTCAATCATACCATCAATAAGCACCTCAAATTTTTCCACATCACGAAACAAAGATATTGAATTCTTTCTGACTAAACCAATAACACCTGCATAGGACTGAACTAGAAAACCACAAGGTGAATTCTGCTTGCACCAATTATGGAAATAGCGTGTACAGAAATGTTTCCAGGAACAAAATACTGATGTTGGACTGTCATTGACACCCTGACAAGAAACATACAGAAAATCAATCTTGCTTACAATATTCAAATTCTCTCCTACCCTCACCAGAGAGAGGAAGAGGAAAAGGTTAAAATAATGTTAACCAGAGAAAGCACGCATATGAACCAATAGAGTGAGGAAATAACTGAAATTGTGACTAAAGAGGAAAGGAAGCACCTCATGTTCAATCAGTGAACAGATTTCTTTCTTCAGTCCATCAACCGTTAAGGACTGGAATTCAGTGTCAGTCCAGTGCTTGTTGTAATCCAGAAAAGTTGAACGGAGAACGGTATTATGATGAACCCCAGGGTGAAGCAGCCTACGTAAAAAGATAGAAGAGAGAAAAGGCACAACATGATCCTGTAAAAGTTTTAAAGTCAAAAAACATGGATGGAATACACAGGGACATGACCCAAAAAGCAGAATAAGCCAAATAAATCGCAAAAGACGGGCATTGCATGATGGTGATTATTAAATAAGACTTCTCGGCAAAAAAAAAAATTACGTGGTATGATAATGTATGAGTATTCCAAAACCCAAACACATAAACCATAATGGAATAATCTTAAGTATCACATGAATCTTATGTGGTTTAAAAAAAAAAAAGCAGAAGAAGAGCCAGTAGAACTCTGAATATATAGCTACCCTGTGAAATGGCAGTCTTTTTTTTTTTTTTTTTTTGACAAGTGAAATAAAGTATTCTAGTACTGAATAAATAAAGTGTCTACCAGCCTCTAGTACGAATTGAGTATTAAAGGAGATTTAAAAAAGAAATTATTGTATATCTCATCTATATGGTCTACTAATTTGCAAAATAAAAGCTTATCCAAAATTTTGCTTATTCCAAAACCTTAAAAACAGGCAAAACAGAATGTCTTTCAATTTAGAAAGAATACCAACAGAAATATTAAGAAGTCATAGGAGTTCCTTTGGATGATCATTATATTCTCAACATGTTATTTTCTGGGCCAACCTTACATATTTACACCAATTGAGCAGGTTGGTATCCCAAATGATCGAGCTAGGTGCTAGAGGATGAAAACAAGTGACAGAGCATGATGGCAACATGTTTACAAACGTCGTGCCAAAGAAGTTCAAAAGCTCAAGCACTTGTTTGGAACATATGGGATGATGGGGAAGCTGAACAGGAAGTTTATTAGGTCTGATTTAATGCAGGAATTCCAAATTATTAGGACTAAAGATATTTTCGGTAATTTCCAGAATTGCTGGAACAGTAGAGTTTTTTATTATTGTTATTTTCTGCAGTTTTTATTTAGGAGTTTTAATGGGTTTAGTATTTCCTAGTTAGTATCAATTTGTTTTTCTAGTTTGGAGAACTAGTGTAGGATTCCTAATCCAAACATAATTTGGATTAGTTTCAACTCTATAAATACTTAGGCCTGTAACCATTATTATTCAGCTTTCACATTCAATAAAATAAGTCCTGCATTATTGCTAAGTGATAGAAATTGAATTGAAAGGGTAGAAGTGATTTGAATGGGTGCATATTAAACCCACAAATGAATTGGATTTAATGAGTTTGAGTTAACTATTACTCAAAAGTTAGACCTAACCAATTAAATAGTCAAGCTCGAATCATTATATATCCATTTGTTTTTAATATATTTTCCTAATATGGGATTGATTCTTAACACTAAGAATTGTGTGACTCAATTCAACCCTAGGTGTGACTCATAGACCTTCTAAGTGTGACTCTTAGAAGTTTTTTTTCCCCTTTTCCCTTCCTTAATCCCTGTCCAGATCTGGATTCTTATAAAATCAACCCTGGATTTTCAATTTTAACCCTTTAATTTCTGAAAAATTCAGAGTAAAACAGATTATCTAAATTTGTCCTACATCAATTTGGTATTAGAGCTTCAAGATCCTTGAAGTTATTGATTAAAATTCCGCAATAATGGTGACTAATGCTGAGCTGAATTCAAGGGCGATGCAAGCAAGTTATGAGACAACAACTGCAGAATTGTGAACTGAATTACGTCAATTGATGGAATGAACACAACTAAGAACAGACTCGACGCATTGGAAGCTAGGATAGATGAAGTGGTGAGAATGCTTCAAGCTTTACAAAATGTTGTCCAAGTTATTCCCCAAAGACCTGCTGCAATTATTCATCAGCCACTACTGCCCCTCATAGGAATGATGAAGAACAACACCAAGCAAATCAAACAGACAAAATCAAGGACAAGATACAGCTAGAGATATCACAAAGAAAGTCAAGGTAGATGTCCCAGATTTTGAAGGCAATGTAAATCCCACAATATTTTCAAATTAGTTGCATGGTATCAAGTCATACTTTGATTGGTATGATATGGACGATAATCGAAGGGTGAGGTTTGCCAAGATGAAACTAACGGGATTGGCAAAATTATGGTGGTATTGTGTTGAGAATGAATGGCAAAGCACAGGACAGCCATTAATAATAACATGGGATGAGATGAAGAATAAATTAAAAGAAAAAATTTATGCCTTTTAACTATCTTCCAAAAATGAGGAAACAGCTGTACGCATTAAAGACAAGGCAGCATGTATGTGGCTGAATATATGCAAAAATTTGAAGAATTAACACTTCGTAGCCAAATTATGGAAGATTCTTTGCAAATTATGGCACGGTTCAAGGCTGGTTTACGAATGGACATTAGGAAGGAATTGATTAGGCAGCAACTAACATCTTTAGACCATATATATCATGTGGCCCTTGATGTAGAAGAAAGTTTGAACCAACCCACAACCAGAAAAATTGGATTTCAAGCAGTGGAGACAGCAACTAAAAGAGGATTTGGGTAAATCGCAGCGATAAACTTACTACTTCACAACCACCTAATTGCTTCAACAACTCAAAACCTTCTTCCTCCAATGCTACAAGTGCAAAAGGCAAAGGTATTGAATGCTTTAAATGCGGAGAAATTGGACACATGGGGTATCAATGTCCAAAGAAACAAAACTTGCACATAGGAGAAGAACTCATGGATGAAGACTTATCACAAGAAGATTATGAAAACAATTTGGGCGACTTTGGAAATTATGTGGATGATGATCTACAAGATGAAGGCATTGATTACACATTACTTTTAGTTGTGAGACGCATTTTATCCACTGCAAAGGTGGAAGAAGAAGAAGATTGGCGGCACACTTCAATATTTCAGACCTTGGTTCGTTGCGGTGATCAAGCAAACAAGTTAATCATTATTGATGATGGAAGTTGCATGAATGTAGTGTCCTGGTTGAGCATTTGAATCTTGTAGAAAATCCATGGGCCTTAAGAGTGTTAGGCCAAATGATATCAATGGCCATATAAGTGGGGTTGGAACTTCATATTGCACAAAACCAATTGGCTTGTGCTAAGGCCCAATCTACTCCACATATATTCCACTTTATATTCTTATATTTTTTCCATGTGGGATTATATTTTCCAACACTCCCCCTCAAGTGTAACTAGGCCTAGACCAGTTATTACTTGCTAAAGATGAGTCTACTCTTGGAAACCCATCACAAACACACCTAAGCCTACTCTTAGAGGCCCTAAGTCAACAAACGGGTCTAGACTCCTCTGGCTAGCCCAAATTCCAGGTCTTTAAATACGAGCCCAGGATCATCCGGCCATTAGGCCATCTTCAGCTCTAATACCATGTAGAAACTCCATGGGCCTTAAGAGTGTTGGGCCAAATGATATCAATGGCCATATAAGTAAGGTTAGAACTTCATATTGCACAAAACCAATTGGCTTGTGCTAAGGCCCAGTCTACTCCACATATATTCCACTTTATATTCTTATATTTTTCCCATGTGGGATTATATTTTCCAACAAATCTCATAACTAAACCAAATCCACATCCTTATAAAGTGGCTTGGATCAACAACTCCACTATCCCGGTAACTTGTCACTATCTTGTTGCTTTTAAATGTGGCGGTTATAGTGATTCTATACTTTGTGATGTTGTTCCAAAGCAAGTGGCTCATATTCTTCTTGGTCGACCATGGCTTTATGATCAAAATGTGAATCATAAAGGAAAAAAGAACACTTAATCTTTTTCCATTGGAAAGAAAGCCTTCGTCTTGAAGCCGATGAGTTCTCTTGATATTAGGAAGTATGTGCAAAGCTGTCCATCCACAACCAAATCTCAAAATGAAAGTCAAAAGAAACAACTCCATATTCTAACCAAGAGACGGTTTGAAGTGGAAAGTCAAGATACCAAAATTATGCTAGCTGTTATTGTAAGAGAAGTGAAGGAAACAGCAGCTGAAAAAGTCCCAAAATTGCCCCTAGAAGTGACTAATTTATTGCAGGATTTTTCTGATGTGGCGCCGGAAGAATTGCCTAACAAGCTTCCTCCTTTACGCACTATACAGCATGTAATTGATCTCATTCCAAAGTCTCAATTGCCAAACTTGCCAGCATATCATATGAGTCCTAGCGAGCACAAAGAGCTTAAAAGGCAAGTGGATGAGCTACTTTCAAAGGGGTTTATTCATGAAAGCTTAAGTCCGTGCGCTATCCCGGCTTTACTCACACCAAAGAAAGATGGTAGCTGGAGCACATGTGTTGATAGCCGAGCCATTAATAAAATAACTGTGAAGTACAAGTTTCCTATTCCTCGTCTTGATGATATGCTTGATGTCATGGTTGGTTCTACTATCTTTTCAAAAATAGATTTAAAGATTGGGTATCATCAACTACGAATGAGGCCCAATGATGAATGGAAGACCGCATTCAAGACCAAGGATGGCCATGCCATTTGGCCTCTCTAATGGACCAAGAACTTTCATAAGGTTTATGAATCAAGTCCTTCAACCTTTCATTGGTCGCTTTCTTCTTGTATATTTTGATGACATTCTTATATATAGCAAGACTAAAGAAGAACATCTCTCTCAACTACAACAAGTCTTGAGAGTTTTCCGGCGTGAGAAGCTCTATATTAATTTGAAGAACTGTTCTTTTATGACCTCAAGTGTTGTGTTTTTGCGATTTGCGGTGTCTTCAAGGGGTGTAGAAGTGGATGGTGATAAAGTTAAAGCTATTCAAGAATGGCCAATTCCTACTACTTCGCAAGAAGTTCGAGGGTTCCATGGTTTAGCAACATTCCATAGGCGATTTATAAGAAATTTCAGCACCATAATGGCACCTATTACCAACTATATGAAGAAAGGTCAATTTGAGTGGACCAAGGAAACTTCTAAAACCTTTGAAGAAATCAAGAAGAGGATGACTGAAGCTCCTGTTTTAAAGCTGCCTGATTTTTCTAAAGTGTTTGAAGTAGCTTGTGATGCTTCTCAAGTAGGCATTGGAGGAGTATTAAGTCAAGAAGGCCACCCTATTGCTTATTTTAGTGAGAAATTAAATGAGGCAAAGCAAAAATATTCAACCTATGACAAGGAATTCTATGCTATTGTTCAGGCTCTTCAACATTGGAGTTATAATTTAATTTCTAAGGAGTTTGTTTTGTATTCTGACCATGAAGCCTTAAAGTACATCAACTCCCAAAAGAAGTTAAATTTTCGCCACGGCAAATGGGTTGCTTTCTTGCAGGAATATTCTTTTGTGATCAAGCATACATCTGGAGTGGAGAACAAGGCAGTAAATGCACTTAGTCGGGTGATGCTGATTCTTACTTCTATGGCAATTCAAGTTGTGGGCTTTGAGTTACTTAAAGACAATTATCCATCTTGCAAGGATTTTAGCATTATATATGCAGATTTATTGGCTGGACAGCATGCTAATCATCCTAATTTTCACTGCATGATGGATATCTCTTTAGAGGAACACAACAATGTGTGCCTAATACTTCTCTACATGAAGAGATGATTCAAGAATTGCATTCTGGTGGGGCAGCAGGCTATTTTGGACGAGATAAGACCATTGCTATGGTGGAAGATCAATTTTATTGACATAGCATGAAGCGAGATGTTGCTAGGGTCATTGCTAGGTGAAGGATTTGTCAACTATACAAGGGCATGAGGAAAAATACTGGTTTTTATACCCCATTACCAATAGCACATGCTCCTTGGCAAGATTTAAGTATGGATTTTGTACTTGGGTTGCCAAGAACTTTAAGGGGTCATGAGACTATATTTCTGGTGGTTGATCGCTACTCTAAAATGGCTCATTTCATTCCCTGTACCGTTGTACAAAGACCACTGATGCACTTCACATTGCTAAACTCTTCCTCAATGAAGTTGTTCAACTTCATGGATTACCAACAATTGTTTCAGATCGCGATTCCAAGTTTATGAGCTATTTTTCGAAAACTTTGTGGAGGAAATTAAATACAAAGCTGAAATTTTCTTCCTCATTTCATCCCCAAACGGATGGACAAACTGAGGTAATTAATAGGAGTTTGGGTGATCTCCTTCATTGTTGTGTTGGTGACCACATTCGTAATTGGGATCAGATTCCTCCTATTGCTGAATTTGCTTAGAACAACTCCGTCAATCGCAGCACAGGGCACAGTCCTTTTGAGATCGTTATTGGGGCTCTTCCGCAAAAACCAATTGACTTGGTTTCTTTGCCTATTGACAGTTGTCCTAGTATTGAAGCTGAAATTTTTAGTAGGCACATCAAGGATATACATGATGATGTTCGAAGGCAAATTGCCATGAGCAACGAGGGATACAAGGCACATGCTGATTTTAAATGCAGATTTGCTGAATTTCAAGAAGGTGATATGGTGATAATTCGAATCAAGCCTAAACGGTTTCCTCAAGGTGTTTTCAAGAAGCTTCATTCAAGGAAGGTGGGTCCTTTCAAGATTTTAAAGAGAATAAGCTCAAATGCTTATGTTCTTGAGCTTCCTCAAGACATGAATATCAGTAATATTTTCAATATTGAGGATCTTACTTCATATCATGGTCATGAAGATGATGATGATGTGCCTAATCAAGAAGTAGCTAGGCTCCCTCCATTACCTCGTCTAAAAGACAAAATAGAAGATATTGTTAATTATCAAGTGGTTTCTACTAGAGGAGGTGGTTATCAAAAGTTTTTGGTCAAATGGGTGGGTCATCCACAATCTAATTGTACTTGGATAACCAAAGAAGCACTACAAAGGCTTGATCCAGACCTTTATGATCGTTTTCATACTTTTAACTCGACAGGATCGAGTTCTTTCAAGCCAGGGAGAAATGATAGAGCATGATGGCAACATGTTTACAAACGTTGTGCCAAAGAGGGTTCAAAAGCTCAAGCACTTGTTTGGAACATATGGAATGATGGGGAAGCTGAATGGAAAGTTTATTAGGTCTGATTAATGTAGGAATTCTGATTTATTAGGACTGAGGATATTTCTGTAATTTCCAGAATTGCTGGAACAGTAGGGTTTTTTTATTATTGTTATTTTCTGCAGTGTTTATTTAGGAGTTTTAGTGGGTTTAGTATTTCCTAGTTAGTATTAATTTGTTTTTCTAGTTTGGAGAAATAGTGTAGAATTCCTAATCAAAACATGATTTGGATTAGTTTCAACTCTATAAATACTTAGGCCTATAACCATTATTATTCAACTTTCAGATTCAATAAAATAAGTCCTACATTATTGCTAAGAATTGTGTGACTCAATTCAACCCTAGGTGTAACTCCTAGACCTTTTAAGTGTGACTCTTAGAGGTTTTTTTTCCCCTTTTCCCTTCCTTAATCCCTGTCCAGATCTGGATTCTTGTAAAATGAACCATGGATTTTCAATTTTAACCCTTTAATTTCTGAAAAATTCAAAGTAGAACAGATTATCTAAATCTGTCCTACATCAACAAGAAAATTAAATATGGAAAGCTTTCATAGTTTTTTTTATGGAAAAACCAGAAAAAGATTCTAATTTTAGGCATCTCTAAACTAGAGAATCCAACTCCTTAAAAATCCTTTTGTTCCTTTTGATAGGTAATATTGTCAGTTCCAACTTCCAAGACTTGAAGCTGGTCCATTATGCCATCAAGAACACCAATAGTGTGACAGAAGACACAAGTCTCAACATGCAACACTTGAATTTTTAAACAGAATTCTAAAAGAAATAGTAGCATCACCTTGGAATTTGAGAATATTGAATGGATAATCAAAAAAAGATCATCTGAAGAAATTTCAGAACTTTGAAATAACTGTTCAGCAACAAATTCAATCTGCAGAGCATAGCAGCGAGATTCTTCCCTGACATGCAAAAAAAAATAAATAAATAAATAAGTTTATACACATGTATGGACTTAGATAGAGACAGAGATTGAGAAGGTTTGCACAATCTGGACCAAAGATAGAGAGAGAGAGAGAGAGAAAGAGAAGGTTTGCACAATCTGGACCAAATCGGACTGAATCTACCACCATGAATTTTTTAAAAAATCAGCCAAAAAAAAAAAATCAAATCAAGATCAAACTAAACATCACAATAATCTTGTAGATAATATAGTATTGCCGGAAAAATCAATTCAAAGAAATAGTTTATTATAAAAAAAAAATTGCTATTATAAGGAACACGTTGTGTATGAATGTGTTGACATACAAAAGTAGTTCAAAAGGTTTATATAAAAAAGTGACAAATAAGAGGTGATGGCTAAAAGAAATAAAAATTTTGAAAAAATGATTGTGTTAAAAAGTATAACTTAACTTTCATTTTAATATATAGGAATAAAAGTGACAATCCAAACCTAAATGAAAGCCTACTATGCACTAGGCTTCCCCATTATACATAAAGGCTGCAATATGAAATTAAGAACTTAATTTCCACTCTCAGTTGATGGATTCTATCACCCCCAACCGCCATTCCTCCTCCTTAAGGTTCGAAAGACGAACAATAAAATAAAAAAAGATCTAGAAATCCAAATAGGCTTCCCTCTATCGAGGTATAACCCCCACCCCAACCTCCCCCTCCCATCTACTCCTTCACCAGCTGTTACTCTCCTTGCATTTCAGTGTGTAACGGCCATTATATATCCAATATGAAAGTGTCACGGCATGAATAGATAATCCCAATGTAACAGCAAAGAATGTATTGAAGAGCATAAATTCCAAGACATAATATAACAGCTGCCTTTTAAACCCTCACACATAAACTCATATCTGAAAACAAAGTATGAAAACTCATGAGAAAGAAATTCAGGTTATAGAACTATAAATGGTCGCAGTCAACCACTTTAGATGGCTGATATTACAACAAATAGGAGAAAGAAGAAATAAAAAATTCAGATGGAAAAGAAAAAGAAGCAAGGATCCTTAAGGATAAAGTTCTAAGGACAAGTGAAGTGAACAATAATATGCACATGGTCGAACATGGTGGCAAAATTTTGGTAGTGAATGCACTTCAAAAAGACATAACTTAAAAATGAATACAAGGAATAAACTTACACATTGTTATCCGTTTGAAATAAAGTATGAGAAATTAATCCATTGTCTTTCAATATCCAAATTTTTTCTGATGTAAGTTTGACATCAATGCACTCCCCCTGAAAATAAGAGCATTAGCAAGAATGTAATCGACCAATTTTTATCTTGAACAAAATAAAAGCATAAAAAATATAAGGACTGCAATCGCAAACCTCCTCTAGAGGAATATTTTGCACTGGAGATTCTACTGACAAACTGATCCTGTCCACTGAACTGCAGTAAAGCTTAAAAACGTAGATCATCTCCAAGCTAACTTCCTTCATAGTTGGCCAAGAAATTAATCAGCAATATGTCATGAGCCAAAATAAGAAAAAAGCAGCTTTATAATCAATTACTGCCAAGAGAAACATACCATCAGAATCTGACATAGAAATATCATTTTCAATACATAGTGCAATTTTGTGACCCACAATACTGCTACTATTATTTTCAGTTTATGATAGTTTAGTCATCTTCAGTAAAATATAAGACCAACAGCAAATATAGACCAAAAAACAAATTAAGTATCATATTTAATTAATCAAAACACATGTTTTACAGCTACAAATCTGCATTCTCTAGAAACCTAGAACAAGTATCCAATCAAATGTCTTTACCACCAATTTATTACCTGGATGAAGGTAAGGTAGGCAGGAACGCCTGGATAGGGGTACCAAAGAGAGCCTTGCCATTCCAAGGTTGAAAAAGATATTTGAATAGGATTTGTAACATTGGTAGGACGTGAGAAAGTTTTTCTTGAGTTGGCTCCCCTAGATTAAATATGCCCAACCTTATAAAGCAACAATTAATCTTACAAATGTTGTCTACATTTTTATATTAATTAAATGGATTCAGAGGACAATATGGGAATTTCAATATATTGTTCATATGAGTTCACAGAGTTCATATATCTGCCCTTAAATTAAGTGCAAAAATAAAACAACACTACTGAACTCTCAAATTCATGAAAGAGCAAACTTAAAAGACAAAATCTGCTCTGCAAATTATTACCTTTTATAAGGTTTTGACAAAATGTGCTGCGTAATAACGTGTAACAACCCAAATTTTATTTATTTTCACTTTATGCTCTATTCAATTACCATGATTTCTTATCCTTTTAACTAAGAAAATGAAACATAAAATATGATTTTTGGCCAGATATTTGTAATGCAAATGTAAAAAACACTTAATTTGTTTTCAGTATGCTATTTATTATACATGCTGTAAAATGTCGATTAAAATTTTTTGCATCCCCCAACCCTCTCCCTACATTATAATCCCAGTCCGTCCCTTACGGGAGGTATATTTGAAACAATTCTCAATACAGATGCGTTTCCCAGCTTCACTTGAGACCAAAACCTAAGTTATAATTTGCTAAACATAACAAGAGCATAGTTAATGCTGTTGTCATATTTGATGACAGTAATCAGAAACAAATGTGGCTGTAGCTTATCACACAAGTAGCTATGTAAATGTAGAACTGAAGGGAATCGTTAAAATATAAGAAAATGAAGTTATCCTTTGGTAAATACAACAGAAAGCTAACACTATTTTCTTACTAATGGAAGGTAAGTTGCTAAGGCTAGAGTTGACACTGCTAAGTTATAACAGTTGCCTCTTTTCTTTTCCATATAACTAAATATAAAATGAGTCTCACATATGTTTCTGTGGGAATGGTTGGGGAAAGATACACTGTTCTGTACTTTTGCTCTCATCTTCCAAGAATTTATTTGCTTCATAAGGCACTCATTTCACATTTTCTCATTGTTAGTGTAGAATTTGCTTCCTACTTGCGTTTTTCCCAAAAATTTAAATGATAGGGAAACAATTAGCCTCATCTTAATATACTTAATTCCTTTTAGCGTCTCCTAGACTAACTAGATTTTGTTTATTGATTTTGAGGTGTTCTCTTGAAAGTCCTTCCATACTGATTTGAAGTTCTTTCAATTAATCATGTTTAGAAGGCTAAGATACCATTAAAAGTAAGGGTTTTTGTCTAGTCAACAATTTCACTTACTGCAAATGAGAAAACCTAGGATGAACCCATAAATATTTTGTGAGCTATAGGATAATCAGCCAAATATGTAACTCTCCCTACATTCCTCTGCTTGGCCTCTTTAGAATCAACTCTGATATTTTTTAGGAGAGTTGGAAGCTGCCTAGCCAGCAATTTTGAAGGAGTTTATAACAATAATTTTAGGAGATTTTGAGTATTAGAAGGGCCAAATAAGCATAAAGGTCATGGATTGTATTGTTTTTGGCATGAAGGCTATTTGGCTAAGACAAATTATAGAACTTTAAGGCTCAGTTTGGGAATTTTAGATGAGTGAGAAAGGAAAGGATAATTTTTAATCCACGGAATAGGAAAATAAAAGAAAGGAAATGATTAATTACTATTTCATGCTTGGACTTTGAAGCGTAAGAAAGAATATCAAGTATTAGAGGTAAAATAATCTTAATAAAAAATTATTACTAGTTATAAGTAAGGGATAATATACTATAATAAAAATAAACTGTCATTTAATAGGATAATTAATCTCTCATTATTCTTTCTTATACCAGCTTATTGGAATCCCAAACAAAATTCTTATTGTACCCTTTTCTTCTATTCCTTTCCTATTCCATCATCCAAACTAGGCCTATAGAAATAAATATTACCTTGCCAATTATTGAGCTATAAATTTGTTTTTCTACTTCACTATGGATGTCTTATCTGCCTTAGGACCTATTAGAAGCAAGATTTTAAATAACAGAATTGAAAATGGTAATGGCGTCATAGAATTGGTCTAAATCAGACTGAATTGGTTAGAATTGGCCATCGCTACCATGAACTTTTAAAACCATTAAACACTCAAATCAACCATAAACAAGAATTCAATAAAATGTAAGTTCAAAATAAAGAATATAATAAATATTATTAAATTAATAATTAGATGAAACATAAGAAATGGTTATTCTCATTTTCGTCTATTGTTTCTTGGAGATTGGCAATTCACCCATAGAAAAACAGAAAATAAAATTGTAGTGTAAAATTCCATTATGAAATGGCTGTTATTTAAAAACCTGTTCAGAAGGTGTAGCTAGTGGATATCCAACATAATTGCATGATTGTTCTTCATCCATTTTCCTTTTTTTTTTTGTTTTTTTTTTTGCCTTTTTTATGTTCCTCTATCATCAATTAGAAGAGGATATCTTACCCTCTCTTATTCTTTTCTTCTTGGTTTTTAACAAATTCTTATGTTATCAAAATTACATAATTTGAAATGGGACAATTCATTAATTAACTAAGAAATACGTCATACAGCAAAGGATCAATTTATTCAGTAAGATCAATTCATATTGGACCCAAATGAATGAGATTGATTTGACCTCTCACTTAGATGTAATATTTCTGCTACCAACAAATGTCAATGCCACATTTCATGATTAATTTTAAAAACCGTCCCCTTAAAATTTGAATTTTCCCAGATGTAGATAAGTTAGGGCAAAGGAGCAATTAAGATATGCAATACCGCATTTCCTAGTTAATGGAAGATACTGTCTCCCTACAAATTTTGACACTTCCTAGATGTTGACATCTTGGAACAAAGGAGCAATTAAGATGGTTAGGTCATGCCAGCATAGACCAGTAGGGGTGCATTTAGGGTTGCTGTTAGGGGTTAAAAAAACGCTTCTAGAATTTTTTTTATTTAATTGATTGATTTTTATTATTTTTCATAAACTGTTTTTTCAAACATACTTTTGGAAAAAGCATCAGTTTACCTCTTTTTGCTTAAAAGCAGTTTTAAAAATATATATATAAAACTTAACTGCAAACAAAGCCTAGATGTACCAGTGTCCAAGACTATGCATAGCATTGCCAAATAAGAGGTAGAACGAGGATTACAAGAGGAGAAATGGTTATGAAGGACTTAGTATTGTTAGACCTCAATACAAATGTAACTCCAATCAAACTAAAATGAAGGAAAAGATCGACATAATCAACCAAAAACAAACTGGCCTATATTGGCATTGAAGTTTAGTTGATTTGATTAAATTTCAGGAATAAGGAATCAAGTGAAAATAAGATTTTAGAGATTCAATAGAAGTAATAAAATTACTAAACACCAAACTGAAGCCCAACCAGATCTGAATGCATTGGAACAAAAGGCTGGTGTGGAATTTCAACTGGACAAGAAACCATCTAGAATCTCTCCCCCCCACCCCGGCAACCCAAGCAAAAATATAAAATAAGATATAAAAAAATCGCTTATTAAGAATCCCAATAGAACAGCTAATAAAGTTAAATAAAAGCAATAACATGCTTTGTGTTCTAGAAAACAACTTAACGATCATCACTTAGTTTAGAGATACATACCACAATATGTCTCCACAAGATGGCCAAGGGAATTAAGCTTGAATTGTCAGTACCTTCACCCACCCATAACCTTACAGTTGTTGCACCTGAAATAAAACATAGAAGGTAAAACAAAATAGTGTAGATGGCAAAATTTCAGATTAACAAATTCATAAAATCTAAATTTTCCATCACCAAGGAACAAAAACTTAAGTAGAGAATAGTAAAAATCATGGAACTTCCTTTACATAACGTTAAGCAAGTGGCTTCTACACTTGTGGATAAGCATGCAAAATAAATTTGAAATAAAGCACACCAAGGAGGAGAATTATGTAAGAACCCCAAAAACAAAAAGGTCAAGACAGCATGTGTATTCACAAAGCAGAGAGCAATATGCCCTAAACCAAAAATTGAAAGAATCATATCATGCTGCGTATCAGTCAGCTAAGAGAGACAAATCCAACCCCTAACCACCAACCTGTCTAAAAAGCCCTTCTATTCCTATCCATCCATAAAATCCAAAACATAGCACCCACACCCGTCACCGTTGCAAAAAATTAAAAATAGAATAAAAGAAATCATTTGCATCTGACCACTAGATCTGGTAAGTAAGTTTGTAGCACCACTTTAGCTACAACTGCAAGCCAAATGGCAATTTTAATCAAATTAGCTCATTCCTTGATGATTGCCATAATTGTGTTTTAAGTTCTTTTATTGGAATTCAAGCAACAACTACTTCAGAGTCTACTTATAAAGGTGATGATCTAATGTTAGGGAATAGCTTGAACTGATGAGTAGTTCAAAAATTCATATCACAAAGAAAAACTTGATAATATTCTTAGAAAGAGATGCAGGATCTTAGATCGATCTATATTTTATTACAATCTTTGTCCATTTAATTAGGAACCAATAATCAAAATCACTCCGATCTCAATCTGTTTTTCTTTCAGAACATGATCATGAATTTGCAAAGAAATGCATGAAGTCCTTCCAAAGCCTAGTGTGTCTAATACTAAGCTAACAAGGCCTTTTCATTGAAAGCTATTATTAATTACCACGTAACAAGGCTTTATGAAAAACAATTAAAAATATAAGTACAGATTTTAGAAGCTGCAAAAGCAAAGTGATAGTATTGCCTTCTGAATTTGGAATGCTCACGGAGTGACTTAATATCTTGCTGCGATGTGACAGATCCCATACTCGCAATACCCCATCAGAATGGAGCACAAACAAAACTTTTACCCCATGCAACTCCCGTATTACCAAATTCTGTACAGCCCCTACCATCCTACCCCTGCATTTGGGAAAAAGGTACTGCAATCACATTGAAATAGGAAACAAAACAAATAATAGCAGAGATATAATGATTTCCAATTATACAACAGGCAAGATAGCAACATTCAAGTGTTATAATAAATTTTGCTTTATTTTTATTTTGAACTTGATAATAGAGAATTTATGTGTTATGAGTGCATTTTATGTTCCTATACTTTTCATCATCAAATTTGCAAATCAATACACTAGATGCAATTTCCTATTGTAAGAACTTCATTTCAGTGGACACAATCACAACTGCAACAGTTAAAACTATCTTAAGAACTAAGCATCAGATCAAGTAATCTACAAGTGAATGCATTTAATTTTTCAGAATTATTTGTTAAATTATCTGGTTCAGAACTCATCAATAGGTTATCCTTAAAGCTAAATTAGGGCCATGCATTACCAATACTGAAGAATCTGAACTATATTGTTAAAATCCAAAGTATAGCCCAAAAATGTGCATTTAGTCACTGCTAAAGGTACTTCACCCCATCATGTGGACAATAACTTCAATTTTAACTCTGAAAAAGTAACAATTATTTGGTTTTCACAAACCGACATATGATGACTTCTCATGCTTAAGCAATGAATCAACAGTAAAAAAAAATATAATATTTTCTGAAGTCGTTCTTGGTAATATACAAGAATAAGTGCAATGTTATGCAGTAAAAACTTCTTATATAGTTATAGCTGAACAGTTTAACAAATAATAATGAGTACCTTGACATGAAACCCCACAGACGACTGATGCCCAAATCATCATGCAGCTCATACATAAAACCTTCGAGGCACCAAAAAAAAAAAAAAAAAAAGAGAGGGTATTATCACCAACTGAAGCAAAATACAACTCAAAAACAAATTCCTTGTATATAGAGGAGCAAAACATGGTAGAGGTATGTATTTTCATAGTCAAATAGCCAAAATTAGCAATTGAAATAAGAAGATTAAATTTATTGACCAAAGAAAAGGATAATATAACAGAGAAGATAAGATGTGAGGAAAAAGAACCATAAAAGCAAATGGAAAATGAAACATAAAAGCAAACAGGAAATGAACCATAAACACAGCAATTAAACAACTATGACCCTCCAATCAAGCTGAAAAACATTCAATTACACTCCTCAGAGATTCCATTGGCCTACAAAGAATCAAATAAAATAACCTTTATCCCATAACAAGGTTAAACAACAAAGACTGATTTTCAAAATGCAAGCATTTCTATCCAAATACCCAATTCACCAAACGAAAAAATTAAAAAAAGGCACTCTAGCAATTACAATATATTACTTGCATGTTTGACAAAAAATCCTCTCCCCACTGTTCTATCATCAAACCAGGAGTATCATTAAACTAATTGCCCAAACGAGCAGAAACTCACTAATTTTTTGGTTGTAAGTTAAAGAACGTGTTTTATGGAGCCGAAGAAACCCAAAACCAAATTTTACAGCTTTCAAAGCCCCAGAATCAATGAACAGCGTCCATAATTATGTAATTGCATTTAGTATTAAAAAAAAAAAAAAAAAAAGGAAAGAAGCAAATAAAAACAGCGACCATAAAATAGCAGAAGAAAACATGAGAATAGTGACACAAATAGCAACATACCAGGAGCAGTTTGGTCCCGTAAACCAAGTTGGAAACAAGCAACAGACCCATCATGTCGCCCAACCACAAGGCATCCAGCAGTAGCAGCTACACTAGTTATTGTAACATTATCAAAATAACTCTGCAAATTAAACTCAATAACCTCACCCTGTGGAAATGCGACACAGGAAGTGTAACCAGAAACATTCCTGAGCTTGAAACTGTAAGCAACTCCGGAGATAGTCAATGCATAGAGCAAGTAGGAGCTCACTGGAGGACCAATCTGCATTTCCATTTAGATAAATTGAACAATTAAGTTTTCAAAATTTCTAAAACAAAATGCAGAACAATATACACTGGCAAACCTCGCTTTTGCAGATACAAGCAAAAGGGCAAAGAGCATCAGGAAAGGTAATACGAAGTCCAATTCTGGCAAATTCTTTGTCAGACGAGAGCTCAAGCACCTCAAGAGTACGAGGCAGGTTCTTGTGAACCCTCCTGTTGCAACCGAAAATATGTATTGTACATTCATTAATAGAAGTTTCGATTTGGCTGCGTTGACTGGGTTTTGAACTTGAGAAGGAGAAAAAAAAAAACTTACCAAATAACATAGAGCGGGGGATCTCCGATTAGGGAGCAGGAGGAGCAATCCTCAGTGAGAGGGGCCAAAGGCGGAGGAGTGGTGGAAGAGGCGGTTGAATCACAATCAGCGACGGAGAGTTCGACCCATTTGATGGAATCGCTGCCTGTTATGGGGACTTCGATCCCAGCCAAGGTCGACCTGCTCGCCATATTTCTCTTTACTTTTTTGTTTTGAAGTTGATCGCTTGAACCCTAGTATAGCACAAATAGGTTTAAAATGCCAGAACCCGCCACAGGATTTTATTTTTTTTTTTTTTTTTGCCAAAAAGCCTCAGAAATAGAATGGTGTTTTTTTTTTACATGGATTTTAATTTATATTTTTAAATCAGTTTAAAGAAAACTTACAGCCCGTTTGTATCAAACTCCATAATTGAAATTGAAATGGAAAATGGAATAGAGCAAAATAGATAACGGAATAATAAAAAACAAAAAAACAAAAAAAAAAAGTGTCTAAATTTGGCACGAACCAAGAAACAAGTGTCTCAACTATGGGTGCGATTGAGATTAAGTTTTTCAAAAGCTTTTTCAACAAATTTTTTCAGGAGTGTTTGAGATTGTGTTTGTCAAAACCACTTTTCAATAAAATTTTTTGTACTTTTTTCAAAATTATTTTTAAACGGAAGCAAGTAAATTAATATTTTTTCTAGAAACAAATTTCAAAAAGCAGGTTATAAAAAAATAAAAATCAATTAATTAAATCAAAAAAATTTTAAAAGCGTTTTTTTAATCCCTAACAGCAATCCCAAACACATATTTTATAATTTTTTTCGAAACTGCTTTTAAGGAGAAATAGATAAATTAATGCTTTTTTCAGAAGCAGATTTAAAAAAGCAGTTTATAAAAAAAAATAAAAATCAATCAATTAAATCAAAAAAATTTTAAAAGTGCTTTTTAATATCTAGCAGTAATCTCAAATACACCCTTACAAAACTAAGAAATAAGCATCTGAAGCAGGTTAATAGCTACAAATAAATGCTTAAATCCAGTTTTGTGGTGGTAACCTCATATTATAAGCACACGTGGACACCACATTGGGAAAAATTAACACGCTAAACACTACATCAGCAGCAATTACATTAGCAACACAAACAACAAAAAATAGTTGCTCTCTTCAACAGTAAAATGGATTGAAGTTTTGGGGTTTCTTATATTAGGGATTTCATAAATTCAACAAATCTATGAAATTTTCTCTGCAATTGTCTGAATCTCCATCCATTTTTTCTTAAATTTGAATGATAGTCAATGATTATTCTTCGTTTCGCTACTTCAAATTGGAAGAAATGGAGGAGTATGGTGTTCTTAGGAAGTGTTACCAACATTGCATGCTTAGGACATCATTTCATACAAATTTGGGGAGAATAATGGAGGATGCAACTTTTTCAAGTGGGTTGATCAAAGGATTTGCAAAAGACCGAAGCAAATTATATAGGGTTTGCTGTGAAGATTGAATGCTCTTGAAGCTAAGAATTTGGCAAGAAGGAGGAGGGAGAAAATGTTATGGTGCTGGGTAATTCTTTTGATTATCTTGATATTTTTGAAGTGAACAGGCATTGATAGGAGGTCTGTCGTGGGGTTTTTACTAGGGTGGGACTGTAATGGCCTATTGGCTTATTTTGTGTTGCTACCAGAATAGTGAATCACTATTTTTTTTGTATCTAAATTGATTGTATTGTTAAATGTCAGTTGTTGTGTTAATGTAAAAGCTATGGGATTGCATTTTTATGCTCATTTGTTATTGTTAATTATGGTTGTTGTTATGCTTATAAGGTGCTCGACAAAGTCCCTCAATGAAATCTGGTGCAAAATATATTCCAGTACTGCCAAGTTATGCCATAACACTTACAATAACTAACCTAATCAACAATTATGGACAACAACACACAACTAAAACTCATTTATGTCATTATTTGAATAAACAACCATTTGGGCAGTATTGCCAGAACCAACAAGCCATTTGGGCAGTATGCTATGCTCACAACCACTACACATACATATGAATTGAGAAAAAAATGAAATGAAACCAAAGTTTAGCAATAGATCATAACATCTTAATACTAACATTGCCATAAATAATACAAAAGAAATCTTGAGTCATATAAAATGATCCCAACTAAATTAGCCTAACTGAGATAAGTAGCAAAATGTGACACTTTGGCCTATATAGAGAACACCATTCACAATTTAATCCTAACTATTTATAGTACCAAAAACAAGTTTTCAATTAGGTCAAATAACTAAAATGGCAGCAGAATCAACTCTATGCTCTAAAATTGTTGTCATATTTACTCTTCTGTTTCTTTTTATTCTTGGATTTATCTCAATTGGTTGAGTTCCTTTGCCTCTTACTTCTAGCTTTGGTGGTGGCTTTGACCCTCTGATTCCTCTTGTTATTTTCATCTTCATTTCTTTCTGCCTATCAGAACTAGTAGATATATAGATAAGTAACTATAAAGGTTTGATGCTCATAAAAATGAGTAACAAATAGCATAAAAAACCAAAATAAAATACAAATTGCAACTAACTTCTAACTAAGATGTAGAAACAAAATGCTTTTGCCACTTTTTGAATCCTTTCTATTAAATCTTTCCTTGAGATTGAGTCCATTGAGTCTTGTCCTCCTGAGTTTATATTTCACCTTCTAGTCTTATTATTTAATGTAATACATGATGAAACTTTTATCAGTAATAAAAAGTTTAAACTTTTTTATTTGCTTTAATTTTTTCTGAGTCATCTTTGAATGGGACATCTAAAAAAAAGAAAAAAATTTTGAAAATGAAAAAGGCAAAAGAAAAATTAATTATGGCACAAAAAAAATCAAAATCATCACATCAACTATTCTGCTTTGAAACTCAAAGACTTGCCAAGGACAGATCCAAGCATTAGAGTTCACAAGATCAAGACCTACATACATAAGAAGCATGTCCAGGAGAAACTACAGAGAGTATATTAGAGGGCATTATGACTAGTTAAAGGCCATTGATAAAAAGAGAATGGATGCTCTATATGAAATTCAAGGCTATCAATAGAGACTTGTCAGGCACTTTAGCAAGAAGGTGAAAGATAAGTGTTTACAAGGAGGAAACGATCAAAGCTTCTATTCATGATCTGAAAAGAAAGTTTAGACTAAATTAGGCCAGATCGTGCATGCTTAAGAAGATCCTATCTGACAAAAGTGTCATCCTCATGAACATAGATGACAATGAACTCTCCCATCCTTTCAATCTAAATCAACTGAAGCAATACTTTCTCTAAAAATGACACTTGCATTTTATTTATGTTCTCATGTATATGTAATCAGAACTACACAGACTTGATTCTCCCTAAAAGAAATGACTTAAAAAAAGTGATGTAATGGATATGTAGGTAGTCCAAATTGGGTGTGGTCCAAATCATAATACAAAATATTTTGTTTGCATCGCATTCTCATTTTCTTTGTGCCTAATACATCATTCACTTAATTTTTTTTTTGCCTAAACAAAGAAAAAAGAAAGACAAAAAAAAAAAGACCAAAAGAAAAAAAAAAGAATGTTCATTAAGCTTAAAACTAAAAGGGCAGCTTAGGCAAAAATTAAAGTAAAAATAAAAGATGTCTTATTTAATGATGATCAAATCTTTCAAAATACAAATCCATCATTATGACAAAAAGGATAGCCCTTTCAATGTTGTCTATAGCATATCCTGTATCGTGTAGTATTATTAACCTATATGTTTCCTAAACATAAAGAAAAATAGTCATTGTTTAGCCAATCGTTCTCTACCTCCTAAGGTGCACATCTCTTGTGCCCTCGTTAGAATTAGAGTCTGCCACAATATTCTCAAATGAGCACACTTCTCCTTCCAAGTTTTGTGGCTCTTTTTACCACAACAATAGAAGTACCAATAGAATTAGAACTACTCATCACAGTAATATTAAAAACCTTCTCTTGAGTACCAGTAGTTCTAAAACTGCTATAAAAAAATCCTCCTCTGTAGTTTAGAAACTGCAGTGCTCCTTTATGCCTTAACTATAATATCTCTGAACCACCATTGTGGTGTCATCCTATCCTCACTAGAGTTATAGTCTCTCTTTTCACCGCCAATGCAGTTTAAGTCACTATTGCAACATGTGGTGTCACACTTTTAGTAGATTTATGAGTCTCCTTCAAAGATAGAATCACTCCTATTTGTGCTGTAGTCCTCTTGTTGCCAGTGGCTCCTCCTATAGTCTCTCCCTCCTTAGCTGCATCACCCTCTATTCCCCTTAGTAAGGCAGCCTGTTACTCTCTCTCAACTTGCCAAACCTCCTTTATCAACCACTCATTATACCTCTCTATGGTTCTAAGTGAAATTCCAAAATGAATAGCGTAATAACTCTTCAACCAGCCACCCTCGACAGCTCTGATAATGAAAGCTGTGATTCGCACAAACTCCGAGAAAAGAAACTATGGGACACCCATGGCCCCTAGTTATCACATCCCAACTTCTGAGATATGACGATCCTAGAACATGGGGAGACATAAGGTCACTGACGCCCATAGAGTCCACTTATACTTATACAAATATTGGCTAGGATTATACCAAAACCTCTTACATTAACTTAAATAAACCCCCCTTTTTTTAAATGAAAAACCTTAAGTTGCAGAAGCATAGTTAAAATATACTTTAAACATAATCCATAAGGAAATAATATTTGGAATCCAATTAAAACATCGAAGGATAACATTTCAAAATAAATATTCTTGGAGCATCTAAGGATAACTCTTTATGACATATTAAACTAATTATCCTGGACAAGGTATTCCCCCAAGCGAAGTAGAATGCTTGAGCCATCACCTTGCCTCCTCATACTACTCACTTGGAACCATACAAAGAAAAAAGGGAAAGATAGATGATCTCAATGAGTAAACAATATGGCACATACGATGACACATATCCTTTTTTTTTTTTTTTTTAAGGAAACTCATAACTTATAACACATAGTTCATGTTTTACAATCCATGAATCAAGGTTTACAATTTAACAAGGTTTGCAAAAATCACACTTATAACACATAACATATAGAGTGAGGGCTACTACCATAATCACTCAAACATATAAAGTGAAGGTTATTGTTATAATCACTCGAACACATAGCCGATGATTACTCATATCGGTACGAGGATCACATAGCCGATGATTACTAGCGTCAGTATGAGGATCACATAGCCGATGATTACTCATATCGGTATGAGGATCACATAGTTGATGATTACTCGCATTGGTATGAGGATCACATAGCCGATGATTACTCGCATCGGTATGAGGATTTCTGCATAAAGGGTTAAAGGTACCATAACTAGAGCTAATGGTAATCACTTATAAAAATAGCATTGAAGAAATGCAATCATATGTGGCATAATAATAATAGATGTTTAGCTTATTAAACAAAAGATAAATAACAGTGTAGTTTTAGAAAGAATATAAGTTAGGGCAATAATCACAAAGGTTCTTTATTATAATTGAGTAATCAAGAATGGTTTTAGACCAAATGTCCTTTGGCAACCCAAGCTTAGAAAGAAATCATTTAGTCATAAATTAAAAGTAGAAAAGAACTTTGGTTTCAAGATATCAAAGGTTCACATAACATGATAACTTGTACTTGTAACTTGAACATAATGTTTACTCACACAGTGTTTACTCACCTTGTGGTTCCTTTGCTCCTAGTACACGTAGCCCTTTTGAATCTCTAAAGCTCTTCAAGCTCTAACATAATATTTAATTCAATACTTAGTATTTATTTAATCATGATGCTATCCTATCCCATAACTACCCCATGCATATATAACATTCACATACACTTAGAGTTGCACATATAAGTACACTTCATCACTTGCACATACATGTTCACTTCAAAAGTCTAGTACACTTAGCCTTCATAGGCCTATATGAAAATACATTATAATTAATGTCAATACCTTTCTAAGGTCAACACAATATCATTATCTTAATATCAATTCACTTTGACAATCATTTTGGTACACTTAATACTTCCATATATGTCAACTTAACAAATAACCTTTCAAGTCTCATGTTATCTCTTATGACCAAATCATTCAATAAATCTCTTCATCAATTCAAGATCATTAATTCATTATCAAGTCATCATACAACATTGATAAGCACTTGATCGACTACACTTTACCCCTTGTTTTTAATAATATTTTATCCTTAAATTGAGTTTGATTAGTTTGTTTAGTGCTTTTCTAGAGTTCTTTTAGTTAATCCAGTGCCAAATGATGCCATGAACCAAATGTGACTCAGAATGGTGAAAGATCCAAGCCAAAATGCTAACTTTTAGAAGAAGATGGGCAGACACGGATGGAGGCACTACTGAGATTTCACTTATGGGACAGACACCACTGAAATCTCACCTGGGATTCCACCCGTGTGATAAGAGCAAATTAGGAAAAAACATCCAGTAGCCTCCCACAGGTGGAGCCACCACTAAGGTTTGACCTGTGGGCCCTTGGTGTCGTAGCCACCACTGGAACCCTAGTGGTGGCTCTAGTGAATTTAGCAATATAAATCAGATTAGGTAGCATTTTAAGAGAGAGCTGCCACAGAGCAAAAATAGAGATTCAAGAGGGTTCGCTAAGTCCTAGAGTCATGGGAAAAGTTTGAAGGCTAGAGATATTGAGGATTTAATCAAATCAAAGATCAAGATCCAAGTCGATGTGAAAGATTAAAGAGAAGATTTCAAAGAACATCACTTAGATTTGTTTGAGATTTCCTCCTCCTTTATTTTTCTGCATCTTTGTTATTCAATTTTAATATGAACTAATTCTATTTGTAATGAACCCTAGTTTTGATTGTATAGATTGAAGAATTTAAACTTTAATCAATTCATCTTTGGTTGTTTTATTTTCATGATAAATCTTATTATTCCAATTAGCAATTGCTAGCTTGTTGATTAGATATTGTTTCTATATTGGACGAGTAGAGATACCCTAATATGGATAAATCACTCATGGGAATAAAGAGTTGATTAGGATACTAGAGATAGACCTACAAAACTTTTTTGGATATTAATCTCTTAAACTTAATGCTGCTCCTATTTGATTATAGGTTGAGAAGAGATTCCCTATAATACTTAGGAAATTAGGGATTTAATCACTTGAGAAAGGTTTTTATCTAATTTAGTGAGAGTCCAATTCAATCCATTATTTGATATGCATAAGCAACTAGGGGGATTTATATTTAGATTAGCTTTGCCTAGATTATTTCCATCAATATCATTTACTTGCTTTCTTAGGTTAGCTTAGTTAATTTAGCTTATTTTAATTAATCTTCATCTTGATTACTCACTAGAAAATAGTTGAAGTTTGTGCTAGTACTTATATACTATCTTCGTCGAGACGATACTCATACTCACTACTTTATTACTTGATAACGACCTGTGCACTTGCAGTTTGTTAGTGTGCATTTCGGTACATCAAGTTTTTGGCGCTGTTGTTGGGGATAGTTTTATAATATTAGCAATATTAATGGAGATTATTAATCTAGTTTTTATCTTTATATTTTTGTATTTGTTTTTGTTTTTGCTTTCCTCATTTTATTTGTTTTATTTTTACTATTTTATTTGTTTTTTCTATTTTACGTTTTTGTTTTGTTTTAAGTTTGTGTTTCCAGAAATAAAAAAAAGAGAAAAAGAAAAATTTCTTCATGGCTGATCAAAACTATCAGGATTGGAACTTTTACCCAAATACAGAATGGGGATACCAGGGAAATCAGTATCACAATCATGGGTACATTTATCACACTGATTTCTTAGAGGAATATGGATGGGAAGCATCAACAGAGAAGTCATCCCTTGAGCTTGCATTAGAAAGATTCACGGCATCTACAGAGAATTGGTTTGGGGAATTGGACAAAAGAAACAAGGCATTAACAGTTGGCTTCCCAACTCAATTTAAAATGGACACTACATTAGAGGATGACGAGCATGCACAAGAGGAGCAAAGGTTGAAAGAGATGTTTGTGACTTTAGTGGGAGCTATAGAGAAAAGATTTTAGAGCATCAAGACATCTCTGGAATACCAACAGACTTCTCTTCACAACTTAAAAAATTTTGTTGGGCAGATTTTGGAATTGCTAAGTGAGAGATTTGAAGGCAATCTACCTAATGATACCAAAGCCATTCCAAAAGAGCAACAAAAGACCACGACCATCAATTGGTTTTGGGATGATAAAAATGAAGAAGACGAGAATGGTGAGGCAAATTTGGGAATGCTACACAAAGAAGTTGATAAGGATGATTACTTAAGTAAGCAACCCCATTTCCAGTAATGGGTCATGAATGGAGTGGAATCTAGTGTTGAAGAACTCTCTTTTGATGATAGTGAGTTATGGGAAAGCATGGAGGGGGAAGCTATGCATGCTGAAAATCACACCTCCCCCATTTTTTCAGCCCTCCCATTTTTTAAAGAGAATGATAATAACCCACTCATAACCCTGATACCCACCCTTCCTTTGCCCCAATTTCCATCAAATGAACACCTAGCCACACATGATCCCACACCTTTGCCACCTTTCTTTAAGTGTGTATTTGTTAGAGAATCAAGTATGTGGCTAGTACTTGTAGTCTCTAAATTTTCTTTGGAGAGGGAAATCTGTTTTATGGAGGTGTTAAAGCAAAAGGTTAGTGAATTTGGATGGAGCATCTTGGAATTGCAAAAGGTGGCTGCCATTGGTAATGTACATGCTTTTTTTGGTTCCAAAGCTAAAATCCCTACACTTAACCTGTGGGTAAGATTGTTCGATGTTGGTTCTAAACCAGGCAAGCTTCAGTTTGCACATAATGGAGAATCAAAAATAATTTTTGTTGCTGAATGAAGGCTGTGCAAAGGCCACAGCCTTTGCATATTCTTCTTTATCTTAGTTTATAGAGGTAGACAGCATAAGGAAACCTTCGAGCCATTGGTGGAATATGAATAACGATAACGTCCAGCTAATATGACGTTAAAGAAGTGCTGAATGAGAGGCAACCCATTGATGGTCTATTTTAGTTTTTATTTTTATTTTATTTTTGTTTTGTTTTGTTTTTATTTTACTTTGAATAGATCTTATTTTGGTTGTAGTTCAATTTTTCTCTATGCAAAAACATTGATCATGGCACATTCTCACTGGAAGGAGCACCGGCACGATTCATATGGTTCATCATTCAGGGCAGTTACTTCTCTCTTTTACTTTTTCATTTTCCTTGTTTCTAACACATTGGGGACAATGTGTTACTTAAGTGTGGGGGAGAGGTATATTATTGTGCCCTGTCTTTTATGAATCTTGCATTTAAGTGAATTGAGTTGTGGCAATAATTTGATTTGAAATTAACTCTCTCTAGTGATAAATTGGTCTAATTTTGCTATGACAATGACTTGTTACAGTGTGGATTGAATGTGGCGGTCATGATTAGGAAATTGAATTTTTGCAAATCTTTTTGCCTGAAATTTGAAACTTTAGTTACACTTTTTGAGCCTATTTTATTTCACTGTTACTTTTGTTCTAGTTTAGTAGAAATGCTTAATACCTTAGGTGGCTTGACTATTTTTCTTGAAAAAAAAAAGAAATAAGTATATATATATATATAAAATAAGATTATGCATATAAGCTTTGAAAATGTTTACATATTCTACTATTCTTGACTCTTGAAACACAAAGGATTAAGAATATGAATAGTGCTAGTAGCCATTTGAAAGTGTGATTTTAGTTGAGTAACTGGAGGCCGGCACCACAAGTGTTTGCATTCATGTAAAAAGGCTAGGATGACAATTCAAACAAGTCAGGCTCCTTAGTTAATTAAAAAGAAAACATGAATTGAAATGTACAATTAATGAAAAGTCGAGTGAGTAGTCAAGCACCTATAGGAAAAATCCTTATAAATCAACTTTGCTTGAACTTTTATTTCTGTGGAATTATTTGCTCAAACCTGTAACTTTAGAATTTAGGTTTCAGATTTTTTGAGATTTGTTTTAGAGATTTCTTGATTTGGCTACCATGTTTGAGCCTTGCTGATTTCAAGTTGTTGCAAATCTTTTTGAATTTCTTTGACTAGAGAGGGTAGGTTTTATCTCTTACTGTTGTTATAATTTAATTTGCTTGAGGACAAGCAAATATTCAAGTGTGGGGGAATTTGATAAGCACTTAATCGACTACACTTTACCTTTTGTTTTTAATAATATTTTATCCTTAAATTAAGTTTGATTTGTTTGTTTAGTGCTTTTCTAGAGTTCTTTTAGTTAATCCAGTGCCAAATGATGCCATGAACCAAATGTTACTAAGAATGGTGAAACATCCAAGCCAAAATGCTAACTTTTGGAAGAAGATGGGCAGACAGGGGTGGAGGCACCACTGAGATTTCACACGTGGGATAGACACCATTGAAATCCCACCTAGGATTCCACTCGTGTGATAAGAGCAAATTAGAAAAAAACATCCAGTAGCCTCCCACGGGTGGAGCCACCACTGAGGTTTCACCTATGGGCCCTTGGTGTTGTAGCCACCACTGGAACCCCAGTGGTGGCTTTAGTGGTGGGAGGTTAAAATTCAGCAATATAAATCATATCAGATAGCATTCTAAGAGAGAGTCACCACAGAGCAAAAATAGAGATTTAAGAGGGTTTACTAAGCCCTAGAGTCATGGGAAAGGCTTGAAGGCTAGAGATATTGAGGATTTAATCAAATCAAAGACCAGTCGATGTGAAAGATTGAAGAGAAGATTTTGAAGAACATCACCTAGATTTGTTTAAGATTTCCTCCTCCTTTATTTTTCTGCATCTTTGTTATTCAATTTTAATATGAACTAATTCTATTTATAATGAACCATAGTTTTGATTGTATAGATTGAAGGATTTAAGCTTTAATCAATTTATCTTTGGTTGTTTTATTTTCATGATAAATCTTATTATTCCAATTAGCAATTGCTAGCTTGTTGATTAGATATTGTTTATGTATTAGACAAGTATTATAGGTTGAGAAGTATTATAGGTTGAGAAGAGATTCCCCTATAATACTTAGGAAGTTAGAGATTTAATCACTTGAGAAAGGTTTTTATCTAATTCAGTGAGAGTCCAATTCAATCCATTGTTTGATATGCATAAGCAACTAGGGGAATTTATATTTAGATTAGCTTTGCCTAGATTATTTCCATCAATATCATTTACTTGCTTTCTTAGGTTAGCTTAGTTAATTTAGCTTATTTTAATTAATCTTCATCTTGATTACTCACTAGACAATAGTTGAAGTTTGCGCTAGTACTTATATACTGTCCTTGTGGTGACGATACTCATACTCACTACTTTATTACTTGATAATGACCTGTGCACTTGCAGTTTGTTAGTGTGCATTTCGGCACATTACAACCTACTTCCATATTATCCAATCACATTCACATATTAATCACAACTTAAGGTTAAGATACCTTAAATATACCAAATTGCCTCTAGCCTTGTCTAGAGTCATTCATTCAACTAACATGCAATTTAACTATTTATCATTTATGAATACATGTCAATAATTAACAAAATACATCCCATAAAAATTATAGACATTGGGATAAGAATTCCAATATAGGCTGAATGCTCCATTAAGGGAAAAACTGAATTTTCTTACTTTTCGCACTTTCCATCTATTACAGTAATATGTAGAAATATGGTTTGAACTAAAATTTTTCATGTAATAAAAAAAATCATTTTAGAATATTAATCCATAGGAATTGGCACATATATAAATGCATATGCGTGAAAATTTTCTAACTTTAGATGTTAGGGTGAAAACCATAAACTTTTCTTATTTCTAGTACTTTTTAGTCATTATAGTAATATGTAAACATGTGGTTTAAATCATTATTTTTCATTCAATCACAACAAATATCAGTTATGAACATCAATATGTACAAATCGGCAGCCATTGATATGTCTTATACATGAAAATTCTAAGTTTAGGGTTTAGAATGAAAATCATGAGTTTTCTAACTTTTCGGTATTTTCCGATCATTATAGTAATATATAAATATATGATTTAAATCATCATTTTCCATCCAAACATAACAAATATTAGTTTATAATTCACAAACACACAATTCAGTGGCCATATACATATATACTCATAGAATTTTCCAACTTTCAAGTTCTAGGACAAAAACTTTAAATTTCCTTGTTTTCTAAAACTTTTTGATCATTACAGTAATATGCAAAAATATGATTTAATCCAATATCTTTCATCTAAACACATCAAAAATCAGTTTGGAATAGAAGCAAGTAAAAATTGCCCCTCCCTGGTAATGTTTATGCATTGTATGATTCATCTTTGGAAAAATTGCGTAGAGAGGTTGGTGATTTCAATAGAGAAATTAATTTCTCTTTCAAGAATTCACCCAAACTAAATTAAATCTATAAAAATCAGTAAATACTTAGTTCAAAATAATTTTCTCATAATTTATTTCATATAAATCAGATAGAAAATCAAAAGGAAAGAAAAACTTACGAATACGGTCAAGAAATGTAAAGTTGAAGGTGTTTTGTGAATTTCGGTAGAGAGAATGATTTTGGATGAATTTTTCTGCCAAAATAATGAAATAACAGAGTGATGGCTACTGGAATGAAGGGCTAGCGAAATTTTATGTATTTATGTGTAGGGTTTTAGACAATTTTCAAGATTACCTTTAATGAGTTAGGTTATGAGTATTTTAATATAGTAGGCTTTTAGGTATTTAGATTTTTTAATTAATTGTGGGGCTAATTATAAGTAATTAAAAATAAAATATTTTTTTATTATTTTCATTAAAATTTCTCCTGAAATATTTATTTAAAAATATTTTAAAAATACTCATAAAATTAATTTATGCTTAAAAATCGCCTTTTTGCCTGAAAATTCATTTTATGAAAAATAAATTATTTCATGCTAATGCATTTTATTTAAATCATTTATTTCACAATAATAATTCATATTAGACATATTAAAATTAATCTAACATGCCCCAAACTGATAAATCACGTCACATATAAATTTTCATGTAGTCATACAATTTGTCACAATAACCCTAAATTCAAATAATTTTCACTAAAACTCATAAGGTAGATGTAGGTTGTTACACTAGTCATGAGAGATCTAATCCTTTACCATTAGCAGTGCTAAAAATGTGTCCTCTAGAGGCAAGCTATAAGCAATCATCCTATATGATCTCTGACCGAGTCTCAGTAAGGCATGTGTAGACTGAAAAGTAGAGGGGACCACCTAAAAATGACTCATCAGCCACACTTCCAAGATACCCCAAAACTTAAAACAAACACCCACAAAACACCCCAATAGAAAGGCAAAAATAGACAAAATTTTCTCACCTGGTGAATAACTGGCAAGACAATTCATCTCTTAAATCCCAAACAAAGTAATCGAGCTTTATTAGTGTCTCTGCCAGCACAGCTCTAACTAGAAAATGCCTCTATTTCATCTGTAATATCAATTCTACCACTCTGGCATCATCCCAATCAACGGATCCATAAAATAGGTATCTGACTCTCAAATAGAAAATCAAGGCCCTCATTTTTAACCTTTGTCTCCTCATACCTCTCTAGTCATCAAAATCATAGAACTTCTCAATCACAGCAGTCAAATGTACTTGACCATCACTAACTACCATTTGGCCTGCAACATTCTAAGGCAAGTCCAAAAATTCTTCAAAAATGTATAAAATGCCAAACTTTGAACTCTGGTACCACTAAGTTGCCACCGAATTTTCGCCAAGCCATTGCATTGAACTTCCCAAAGATGGGACACAACTTCTCTTTAGTAACACCAAAACATAAATCATGGGCCATAAGATCCAAAAACCTAAATTAAGCCCTCAGAAAAATCTCAATCCACTTAAATTTCTCGTAATGCCACTATCGCAACTATTCCATACTAACCTAAGTTGAGTTTCTCAACCTTGTTGAGTTTTTTAGTCTAGAAATGCATGTCTCTACAAACACAAAAGTCACATGAAAAAATTATATTCACAAAGCAAATACGTGAATACACCTTCATGCATCCATGCAATCATCCATTACAGGCATCATCACAAGTCAGGTATGACATAGAAGTTAAACAAAAGGTCCATGAATCCTAAAACACACATATATAAACATGCATCATCTATGCATCAAAACTTATGTAGTCATGCACCATCATGCATAAGCTGAGCCAATAGCCTTATCGGCATCTCTTAAAGCTGACAAATATCTCCTCGAAGCTGACTGACACGTCCTAGAGCTGGCTTGTGCCTTTTTGAAGCTAAATGATATCTTTCCAAATCTAATAAATGAATTGTAACTTCTAGAGTCCCTTTAATCCTAGTAAAGTTTCTTTAAGCCTTCCAAAAGGCCAAACCCCTCACACTCAGAAGTCCAAATTTCTTCGATGTAACCAAAATCCTATCAAAATCTCTCGAGCTGACTCGTCATAGGTTGAGGCTCTCCTTTTATTAAAATCTTTTCAAAATCTTTTGAGCTGACTTACCATAGGCCAAGGCTCTCCCTTTACATAAATCTTATCAGAATCTCTCGAGCTAACTTGCCATAGGTCGAGGCTCTCTTTTTACTAAATTGTCTTGTTTATAATACTCTTTCACCCATAAGTGTTTAGAAACGATCACCTAAACATCTGTGTGGTTCTTTTTTCCATCTCTTTTATCCAAATCCATCAATACCGCCCATAAATGTCTAGAAACAATCACCTAGATATCTATGTGGTTCCTTTTTCATCTCTTTTATAAAAATCCATCAATTTCACCTATAAATGTCTAGAAATGATCACCTAGATATCTATATGGTTCCACTTTCCATATCTTTTACTTGAATCCATCGATTCACCAAAAAATATCTAGCCACTAGCTTAAATATCCCTTTGGTTCATTTTCTCGCTTCCATTTATCAGCCCCACTTTCCACCCATAAATGTTTAGGAATGATTGCTTAGACATGCCTATGGTTCTTTTTACCATCTTCTTTTTTTAACCATGTCTCTCACCCAAACATGTTTAAGCATCGACCTAGACATCACTTTGTTTCCTTATACCATCCCAACTTTTAGGTTCACTATCATCAAAATTGCTTAATAGATAAGACAATTTTGATGAGAGGTAACTATGAACCCTTAATTTTGTACCCTTATTATCTAACCGCATCTTGGCAGTTGCTAAATGTAATGCACTATATGGAGCCATTAAGACAGTTTCGCTAACCGATTAGGATGTGGAGGTTTGAAGACAATGCCCCCAAAACAAAAAATTTTTTAGCCTTCAATTACATTACTATCCAGACATCCAAATTTTCTAAACCCCAAACCAACAACCAAGCTCTTAAAAAAAAAAATGCAATATCAGCTGCTGCCGGAATAGCCTTTCTGGTGACTAGTCCTCCTTATGCCCTCTAAAATTTCAATTTTGCACTCTAGCCTAATTTTTTTTAGCCTTTTTAGTCTTGTTATTTTGTTCTTTTCACTTTTCCATTTTCCAAATTACCCTCACCCAAATTTTCTAAAAATATCCCCTTCATTCCTCTATTTCTCAACACCCCTTGAGTTAGAGTTAATAGCTATCTTCTAATTTCTCTCTTCTTCTCCTTCCAATGACTCTCTAATTAATTAATTAATCTTTTTGATTAATTAATTATCTTACACTAACTAAGTTAATTAATCTTTTTAATTAAATTTTTTTAAAATTAATCACTCAATTAACTAATTAATCTTTAATTAATCAATTAATCACTTTTTAAAATCAAATTAATCCTTTTTTTAATCCACTCTTCATACAAATTAATTAATTAATCATTTTAATTAATTAATCCATCTATCCATTTCATCACATTAATTAGTTAATTAATCATTTTAATTAATTAATTAATCACTCAATCAATTCAATTACTCGATTATGATAAAATGGGACTTCGATTCAGTAAAACTCTCTGCCCACCAAAAACAAAGGTATCAGCCTTTTCTTTTCACTCACAAATCTAAATCAAATCAATTAATCCAATTGACTTTTAAACCCCTCTACTTAATTATGGAATAAACTACGTGGGTTTTGATCCCCATTCAATGGGGTGCATTGGCATGTTTAGAATTAAAATCCAAACCTCAAATCTAATCCCAAAATTAATTTAACTTTCAATTTGCTTTCAATTATAATCAATTATTTATTTATTTTTGGAATTAAGGAGTGATTATATGGTTCCCCTGGAATCCATAACGACTAGAGGGAACACTCTCCTTAATTTGTAAATGATTTACTTTATTTGCTCTGCAATTTTTCCATGCATCCATATTATGCCATGGTCATACATTTTATTTATAATCATCATCTTATAAATGTCATCCATGAAATTAATTTTCAAGTCAAATTAAACTTAAGACCAAAAACCTAGTCCCCAAACTCAACCTAGTTCGAGGTTAGTGATTTTGTCCATGGGTAAATTATTTGAAAATTAATGAATTGGAGTCAATTAGGTTTTTTCCTTAATTTTTCTATTTAAAAATAAATTAGGGTGGCGACTCCTAAAATCATTTTCAAAATCAACCAATTCGAACCCAAGTGTTCCGTCGTGAGTCTAAACCCCACTGAACATCCCGATTCCCTTTAGTGGATTAAGCCAATGCTCTAACGAGGCCTCACACAAATGAATGAGACATTAGGCACAAAGGAGATAAGATTGTGATGCAAACAAAATATTTTTACATTATGCTTTGGACCGCACTTGAGTCAGACTGCCTATGTATCTCTTATAGTTATCATCATCAATTTTTTATCACTTTTTCAGGGAGAATCAGGTCCATATAGTTCTAATTACATTTCTCTAAATAGAAAAATAAAGAGAAAAAATGTAGATGTCACCCTTAGAGAAAATATCTTTTCAGCTGATCCAGATTGTAGGGATTGGAGAACTCGTTTTTGTCCATGTCCTCGAGAATGGCATCTCTGCTAAAAAAAATCTTCTTGAGCACATATGGTCTGGCCCAATTGGGTTTAAACTTTCCTCTTGGGTCATGAACTGAGGTCTGAATCTCTTTCAAAACCAAATTCCCTTCTTCCAAACCCTTATCCTTTACCTTTTTGTTAAAATGCTTGGCTAGCCTCTGTTGGTAGCCCTGGATCTTATACAAGCCATACATTCTCTTCTCATCAATGGCATTCAATTGCTCATGATATCCTTTGATCCACTTTGCCTCACTAAACCGGCTTTCTCTCATTACCCTAGTAGATTAAATTTTCATCTTGATGGGAAGGACAATCTTCATTACATAAACCAAGGCATATGGGGTTGCCTTTGTTGGAGTATGAATGGTAGTTCTGTATCCCTATAATGCAGTAGATAGTCATTCATGCTAGTCCTTATGTTTCTTAATAACTTTCTACAGAATAGTCTTGATGATCGTATTGGTAACTTTAACTGCACCATTAGTCCATGGTAAGTAAGGAAAGGGGTAGTGCTATTGAATCCTTTTTGTTTGAAGTAGATGAACTACCACCTTTTGAAAGTGGAAGCCATTATCTATGACTATCTCGAAGGGGGTTCCAAATCAGTAAAGGATGTTGGTTTGGATGAAGTATGCCACTTTCTTTGCATTTAAGACTTGATATGTCTATGGCCACTAGAATGTACTCATGTCCACTAGAGGACTTCAAAGATATCCTTCCAATGACATCTATGCCCCAGGTAGCAAAAGGCTATGGTATTGCTATCGGATTTAAAGGAATAGGGGGCCAATGTTGGAGCTTGGCAAAGATCTAACATTTATGACATTTCTGCACATACTCTATATAGTCCTCATTCATGATTAGCCAAAAGTAGAGTAGATTCGCTATCTTTTGTGCCAAAGCTACATCATTCATATGTGGGCCTTCCTTTCTGCCATAGATCCACTCCATAATTTACTTGGCTTCTTCTTTAGTCACATGTCACAGATGTATATTGTCCCAGGCTCTCTCATACAATATATTACCATTGGGTATAAAACCAACATACAACTACCTTAGGGTTCTCCAATATACTTTTAAGGCCCTTTTTGGATACTTACCATTCTGGATAAAATTGAGGATGTCCTAAAATTAGCGCTTAGAGTCAGCCACCTGAAGATTCATGTACATAGTGTAATATCTAGGCTACCACTTTACTTCAATGACAATAGACCTGTGTATCTCATTGTCGCTCATGTCTATCATTGAGGCTATGATGGCTAAAGCATCAGTGAATTGATTCTTTGCTCTTGTAAGTAGTGAAAAGAGAGTTCATAAAAATTCTTAGCTAAGTCATTCAAGCGTTGATGGTAAGAAACCAAATGCTCTTCTCTATTTCCACTTACCGAGAGCTTGGGAAACACTGAGGTTAGAATCACTATAAACCTTTAAGTAGTTTATTCTCATGTTAATAGCCACCTCTAGACTAGCTATACATGCCTCATAGTCTGCTTCATTGTTGGTTACTTCAAAGGCCAATTTGATCGCCATGGGTAGATGATCTCTTTTAAGGTGATTAGAACCATACAAATTCTGTAGCCTTTACTATTGGAGTCATTATCGAAGAACAAGTTCCATACTTTAGGGTCTATGATTATGATGACGTCATTCAAGAACTCTAGCTCAAATACTTCACCTTCCATAGGGGCAATAGCCAATTGGTCAATGTTTCCTTTAATTGCTTTTCTTAGGATATACTTTAGGTCAAATGCTACAAGAACTACCATCCATCATGCCATTTTGTTGTCAATAACCGGCCTCTCCATAAGGAATTTCAAGGGGCTCCTATCATATATATGAGCAAAAGTAATGCTAGAGCTTGTGGAATATATAGACTAAGGCTAGGCATAATTACTCAATATGGTTATACCTAAGCTCATAAGCCAGCATACATTTACTTAAATAGTAAATGGCATTCTCTTTGTACGCGTCTGGAGCATTTTGGGCAAGTATCGCGCCTATAGCTTTTGAAGTTACTGATAAGTAGAACAATAACGGCTAACTTGGCCTTGGGGATTGCAATATTGGTGGGTTCAAGAGGTATTTCTTAATTCTGTCATTGGTGTTTTGACATTCTTCATTCCACCGCTTAAAGGCTCCTTTCCTCAATAGCTTGAAAATTGGTCCACAGGTATCTGCAAGTTATGCAATGAAATAGCTGATATACTGTAAGTGACCTAGGAAACCTTTAATCTCCTTTTTAGTTTTAGAGGGAGGCATTTCTATAATTTCCTTTGAATTAGCTTGATCTACTTCTATACTTCTTTGGTTGACCAGGTGTCCTAAAAATGCACCTAAAGAGGCACTAAAAGGGCACTTAGCTTAGTTCAACCTAAGATTGTACTATCTAAGCCTAGTAAAGAATTAGTCCAGGGCTTTAAAATGGCCCTCAGGAGTTTAGACTTTATAAGCATGTCATCCACATATACCTCGACATCCTTATGCATTATGTCATGGAATATAGTAGTGGCCATTCTCTAATAGGTTGCCTTGACATTCATCAAATCAAAAGGCATTATCCGATAATAACAGGTGCCCCACTCTATCACAAAGGATCTTTTTTCCTTAGTAGGGGGCATGAACTTGGATCTAGTTGTAGCCTGCATAGAGATTAGTCAAAGAGACCACTAATGCACCAACCATGCAGTCCATGAGCAAATGATATGAGGCAGAGGGAAATCATCCTTTGGGTAGGCCTTGTTGAGGTCCCTGTAGTCAACATACATTCAAATATTTTCATCATTCTTGGGAATGGGCACTATATTGGCTAACCATGAGGGGTAGGTAATGGGCTCAATGAACCCATTATCTAGCAATTTGGCTATTTGCCCCCTGATCTTCAAAGACTATTTTATCTTTATTTTTCTCAGTTTCTACTTCACAGTCTTCACATGTTCATAAGTTAGGATCTTATGAACTATTATGCTTAGATCTATGTAATAACCCACACCTATCCTACGAGTTTTCATGACCAATTTGCTTGAAGTTAGAACTATTAAGACTAAGTATGTGCTTGTATAGAAATTTATGTACTATGTGATTGATCAGTATGTGGCATGCTAAATAAATTTTAATATGCATAATATGGGTTATTATTGTGAAATAAATAATTTATATGAAGGACATTAGTATAAAATAATTTATTTTACATAAAATGAATTTTCAAGCAAAAAGGCGATTTTTAAGCATAAAATAATTTTTATGAGCATTTTTAAAATATTTTTAAATAAATGTTTTGCGGGAAATTTTAATGAAAACAATAAGAAAAATATTTTATTTTTAACTACCTATAATCAGCTCCAAAATTAAATAAAAAGCCTAAATACCCAAAAATCTACTACACCAAAACACACCCAACCTAGCTCATTAAGAGTAATCTTGGAAATTGTCCAAAACCCTACATATATATTATGAAAATTTGGCCAGCCCTTCATTCCAGTAGCCACTAGTCTATTATTTCATTATTTTAATAGAAAAATTCTCTCAAAATTATTCTCTCTACCGAAATTCTCAAAATACAGTCAAACTTTGCGATTTTGCAACCATTTCGTAAGTTTTTCCTTTCCTTTCAATTTGATATATGATTCTTATGAAACTAATCATGGAAAAGTTATTTTGAACTAAATATTTACTGATATTGATCAATAAAATTTGGCCTAGGTGAATCATTGAGAAAGAAATCAATTTTTCTATCGAAAACACCAATCTCTCTACGTGATTTCTCCAAAGGTGAATCTTATAACTCAAAATTAAAATTTTCATGCATAACCATTACTAGGGGGCAATTTTTACATGCTTCTATTCTAAATTAATTTTTGAAGTGTTTAGATGAAAAATATTGAATGAAATCATATTTCTGCAAATTACTGTAATGACCAAAAAGTTTCAAAAGACAAGAAATTTCAAGGTTTTCATTCTAGAACTTAAAAGTTGAAAAATTCTATGATTATATACACATATGGCTGCTGATTTGTGCATGACGAAATCATAAACTACTATTTGTTTTGTTTGGATGAAAAATAATAATTTAAATCATATATTTACATATTACAGTAATAATCAGAAAACACTAGAAAGCTAGAAAACTCATGATTTTCAATCTAAAACCCTAACCTTGGAATTTTCATGCATGAGAATTGTCCATGGTTGACTAATTGGCATGTATTAGTATTCTAAGTTGTTAATTGTTGTGATTTAATGAAAAATAATGGTTTAAATCACATATTTACATATTGCTGTAATTATCAGAAAGTACCAAAAATAAGAAAACTCATGGTTTTTCATCTTAAAACTTAATGTTAGAAATTTTAATGCATATGGATTTATATATGAGCCAATTCTTATATATTTATGCTATAAAATGACTTTTGTTTTGATTACATAAGAAATGTTGGTTCAAACCATGTTTCTACATATTACTATAATGGACGGAAAGTGTGAGAAGTAAGAAAATTCAATTTTGTATTTTAAAGGGCATTCAGCCTACATTGAAATTCTTATCCCAATGTCTATAATTTCTGTGTAATGTATTTCAATGATTATTGACAAGTATGAATGAATGATAAATAGTTAAATTGCATGTTGGTTGAAGGAATGACCTTAGACAAGCCTATAGGCAATTTGGTATACTTAAGGTATCCTAACCTTATGTTGTGATTAATATGTGAATATGATTAGATAATGTGGAAGTAGGTTGTATGATATGTTAATAATGAATTAATGATCTTGAATTTATGAATAGATTGATTGAAGGAATTGGTCATAAGAAATAAGCATGATACTTTAAAGGTCATTTATTAAGTTGACATATATGGAAGTGTTAAGTGTAGTAAGATGATTGTTAAAGTAAATTGATATTAAGGTAATGATACTAGGTTGACCTTAGAATGGTATTGACAAGATTGTAATGTGTTTTCATATAGGCCTATAAAGGCTAAGTGTACAAGACTTTTAAAGTCAACATGTTATGTGTAAGTGATGAGTGCACATCTTTATACAACTCTAAGTATATGTGAATGTTATATGTACATGGGGTAGTTATGGGATAGGATAACATCATTATTAAATAAATATTAAGTATTGAATTAAATATTATATTAGAGCTTAAGGAGATTTAGAGGTTCAAAAGGGCTACATGTATTTGGAGCGAAGGAACCACAAGGTGAGTAAACACTGTGTTCATGCTACAAATGTGTGTAAACATCATGTTTCAAGTTATAAGTGCAAGCTATCATGTTTTGTGAACCTTTGATATCTTGAAACCTAAATTCTTTTCTATTTTAATGATTTCTTTGTAAGTTTGGGTTTCCAAAGGACAATTGGTCCAAAACCATTTTTGATTATCTAATGATAATACCTTTGTGATTATTGGCCTAACTTATATTTTTTCAAAACTACATTATTATTCATCTTTGTTAAGTAAGTTAAACTTCTATTACTATTATGTTACATGTGATTGTATCCTTCAATGCTACTGTTACATTTATATGTTATGAATTATGTTATGAGTTATATGTGAACATGTCAATAACCTTCACTTTACATGTTATGACTTAGGTGTGGACAAGGCAACAGTCTTCACTCTATATTATGTTATAAGTGGACAAGGCTGTAGCTTTCACTCTATATTATGTTACGAGTCAACAAGGCAACAACCTTCACTCCATATTATGTTATGAGCGGACAAGGTAGTAACCTCCACTCTATATGTGTTATGAGTTATAAGTTGATTTATGTAAACCTTATTAAATCACAAGCCATGAACTGTGAATCATAAATTATGAACTATGAGCTATGAAACCTTTTAAGGGATATATATTATTGTATAAGTCATATTGTTTACCTATTGAGATCATCTATCTCACTCCTTTCCCTTGTGTGCTTCTAGGAGGCAAGGTGATCGCTCAAGCTACCTACTCCGCTTGGGAAATTCCCTTGTTAAAAAAATTATAATAATGCCATGCTATGATGGGTCCTTAGATGCTCCAAGTGTTATTATAGGAATTTTATTTTAGATTATCATGTTGGTGACATTATTTGAAGTCTATTATTATTTTCTTATGGATTATATTAAAGTATATTTTTAGATTTTGCAACTTAGGGTGGTACGATCCTAGCCAATTATTGCTTATGTATGAGTGGGTTATACGGGCGTGGGTGACCTTATATCTTCCTATGTTATAGGACCATCATGTCTCCGAAAATGGAATGTGACAAAGTTGGTATCAGAGCTGTAGTTTTTAAAGTCTAGTTTAGACTTGTCTAATTATAGGGTTGATTAAGTATAATCCTAGAGCATAGGAATTTTTTCTATCACATTACTTATAGTCTATCGTTGTAACAACCCACATTTACCCTAGGAGTTTTAGTAACAAATTATTTGAATTTAGGATTATTGTGACAAATTGTGTGGCTACATGAAAATTCATGTGTGACGTGATTTATGAGTTTGAGGCTGTTAAATTAATTTTAATATGCCTAATATGAATTATTATTATAAAATAAATGATTTGAATAAAATGCATTAGTATAAAATAATTTATTTTTGTAAAATAAATTTTCATGCAAAAAGACAATTTTTAAGCAAAAAAATAATTTTATGAGTATTTTAAAATAATTTTTAAATAAATATTTTGGGGGAAATTTTATAGAAAATAATAAGAAAAATATTTTATTTTTAATTATTTATAATCAGCCCTAAATTAATTAAAAAGGCCAAATACCCAAAAGCCCACTACACCAAAACACTCATAACCTAGCTCATTAAGGGTAAACTTGGAAATTGCACCCCAAACCCTAATATTTAATGTAAAATTCAGCCAGCTCATCATTCCAGCATCCACCATTCTCTTATTTCATGATTTTAGCACAAAAATTCTCCCAAAAATAATCTCTCTATCGAAATTCACAAAATACTTTCCAACTTTGCGATTTCGCGACCATTTCGTAAGTTTTTCTTTTCCTTTCAATTTGCTATTTGATTTTTATGAAACTAATCTTGGGAAAATTATTTTGAACTGAATATTTACTAATTTTTACTAATAAAATTTGGGCTAGGTTATTCCTTGAGAGAAAATTAATTTTTCTACCAAACACCAACCACTTTACGCGATTTCTCCAAAGGTGAATCCTGTAACTCAAAATTGAAATTTTTATGCATAAACCATACCAGGGGGGTGATTTCTGTATGATTGATTTCTAAAATAATTTTTGATGAAAAATATTGGATTAAATTATATTTTTTTTATATTATTGTAATGATCAAAAAGTTTTAGAAAACAAAGGAATTTAAGATTTTTGTGCTAGAACTTAGAAGTTGGAAAATTCTATGATTTCTTGTACATATAGCTGCCTATTTATGTGTGGATGGATTCTAAATTGATATTTGTTTTATTTAGATGAAAAATAATTTTTCAAATCATGTGTTTGCATATTACTGTAATGAACGAAAAGCGCAGAAATGACGAAAACTCATGATTTTCACTCTACAACCCTAAACTTAGAATTTTCATGCATAAGATATATCAATGGCTACTGATTTGTACATATTGATGTTCATAACTAATATTTTTTGTGATTAAATAAAAAATAATGGTTTCAAACACCTGTTTATATATTATTGTAATGACCAGAAAGTACCGGAAACAAGAAGAATTTATGGTTTTCACCCTAAACACATAAAGTTGGAAAAATTTTATGCATATGGATTTATATCTGTGCCAAGTCCTATATATTTATTCTCTAAAATGATTTTTATTTTGATTATATGAAAAATCTTGGTTCAAACCATGTTTCAACTTATTACTATAATAGACGGAAAGTGCAAAAAGTAAGAAAATTCATATTTTCTCTTTAATGGGGTATTCGGCCATTGTTGGGATTCTTATCTCAATGTTTATAATTTTTATGCAATATATTCTAATGATTATTGACATGTATGAATGGATGATAAATGCTTAAATTGCTTGTTGGATAGAGAAATGACTCTAAACAAGCCTAGAGGCAATTTGGTATACTTAAGGTATCTTAACCTTATGTTGTGATTAACATGTGAATGTGATTGGATAATATGGAAGTAGGTTGTATAATAAGTTAATAATGAATTAATGATCTTGAATTTATGAAGAGATTGATTGAAGGAATTGGTCATAAGAGATAAGCATGATGCTTGAAAGGTTATTTGTTAAGTTGACATATATGAAAGTATTAAGTGTACTAATATGATTGTTAAAGTGAATTGATATTAAGGTACTGATATTGTGTTGTCCGTAGAAGGGTATTTGACATGAATTGTAATGTGTTTTTATATGGCCCTATAAAGGCTAAGTGTACAATACTTTTAAAATCAACATGTGATGTGCAAGTGATGAGTGCACTTCTATGTGCAACTCTAAGTGTATGTGAATGTTATATGTGCATGGGGTAGTTATGGGATTGGATAGCATCATGATTAAATAAATACTAAATGTTGAATTAAATATTATATTAGAGTTTAAGGAGTTTTAGAGGTTCAAAAGGGCTATGTGTACTAGGAGCGAAGGAACCACAATGTGAGTAAACACTGTATTTATGCTACAACTATGAGTAAACATTATATTTCAAGTTACAAGTGCAAGCTACCATGTTTTGTGAACCTTTCAAATCTTGAAACCCTAGTTTTTTTCTATTTTAATGATTTCTCTATACACTTGGGTTGCCAAAGGACAATTGGTTCAAAACTACTTTTGATTATCCAGTGATAATATCTTTGCGATTATTGCCCTAACTTATATTTTTCTGGAACTATACTGTTGTTCATCTTTTGTTAAAAAAGCTAAACTCTTATTGTTATTATGTTACATGTGATTGTATCCTTCAATGCTATTGTTTCCTTCATATGTTATAAATTATGTTATGAGTTATATGCGAACATAGCAGTAGCCTTCACTTTATATGTTATAAGTTATGTATAGACAAGGCAGCCGCCTTCACTTTATATTATTTTATGAGTGGACAAGGTAGCAGCCTTCACTTTATATTATGTTATGAGTGGACAAGGCAGCAATCTTCACTCTATATTATATTTTGAGTGGATAAGGCAGCATCCTTCACTTTATATTAGGTTACGAGTGGACAAGGCAGTAGCTTTCGCTTTATATTAGGTTACAAGTGGACAAGGCAGCATCCTCCACCTATATGTGTTATGAGTTATAAGTTGATTTTTATAAACCTTGTTAAATTGCAAGCCAAGTGCTGTGAATCATAAATTTTGAACAATGAGCTATAAAATCTACTAAGGGATATATGTTATTGTATAAGTCATATTGTTTACTCATTAAGATCATCCATCTCACTCATTTTTCTTTGTGTGGTTCTAGGTGAGCATTATGAGTAAGCAAAGTGATCACTTAAGCTACCTCCTCCGCCTGGGGTATTCCCTTATCAAAGCTATAATAATACCATGTTATGATGAGTCCTTAGGTACTCTAGGAGTTGTTATGGAAACTTTACTTTAACATAATTATGTTGGAGAATTTATTTGGAGTCTTATTCTTGTTTTCTTATGAATTATGATAAAGCATATTTTTTTTAGCTTCCGCAACTTAAGGTTTATTATTTATAAAAAGTTTTATTAAGTTAATGTATGAGGTTTGGTAGGATCCTAGGAAATTTTTGCATATGTATGAGTGGATTCTATGGGAGTGGACAAGGTAGCAGCTTTTGCTCTATATTATGTTACGAGTGGACAAGGCAGCGGCCTCCACTCTATATGTGTTATGAGTTATAATTTGATTTCTATAAACCTTGTTAAATTGCAAGCCATGAGCTATGAATCATAAATTTTGAACAATGAGCTATGAAATCTACTAAGGGATATATGTTATTGTTTAAGTCATATTATTTACTCATTGAGATCATCTATCTCACTCCCTTTTTCTTGTGTAGTTCCAGGTGAGAATTATGAGGAGGCAAAGTGATCACTCAAGCTACCTACTCTGCTTAGGAAATTCCTTTTTCAAAGCTATAATAATACCTTGTTATGATGAGTCCTTAGACACTCCAGGAGTTGTTATGGGAACTTTATTTTAAGATAATTATGTTGGAGAATTTATTTGCAGTCTTATTCTTATTTTCTTATGAATTATGATAAAGCATTTTTTTTAGCTTTCACAAGTTAAGGTTTATCCTTTATAAAAGGTTTTATTAAGTTAATGTATGAGGTTTAGTATGATCCTAGGAAATTTTTGCATATGTATGAGTGGGTTCTATGGGTGTGGGTGACCTTATGTCTCCCTATGTTCTAGGACCATTATGTATCAAAAGTTGGGATGTGACAAAGGTGGTATCAGAGCTGTAGTTTTTTTTTTAAAAGTCTAGTTTTGACTTGTCTGTTTATTGGGATGATTAAGTATAATCATGGAGCCTAGGAATCTTCTTGTCATGTCACTTGCTGTCTATCACTAGTTTAGTTCTATGAAATCCTAATGAGCTATAGTACTCTTCGTTATTGTTTGCTTATGAGCCTTATGATTTCTTTATTAGATGACCAAGAAGATTACCCTTGCTCAAAGACCTTGACTTAGGGCACTGTGAGTGGCATCCAAGAGGACATGGAAAGAAATATTCGAGAAGACCATGCCTGTGATTCACCTTAAGAAAAAGAAGACTCTTACGATACAAATAATATTATTTGATTTCCTAGCGACTTAGTATGCATTGATTTCTTTATTTGCCTATGGCATGACTGATTTATATATGATAGGGAAATTCATGTTATTATAAGTTATATGGTACATGATTATGATACAAGATACATGTCATGACATGTGATATATGCTATTGTGAGGCCTCACCCGAGCACCGGTCCAATCTGCCGAGGAATCGAGATGCTCTTCGGGAGAAACTCTACAATTGGAACTTGTTGTGAGTTCAGAAAATTGATTTTCGTAATTTGAAAGTTGAGAAATGAGTCGCCACTTTAATTTAATTGTTTTAATTGGGAAAATTAAAGAAAACCCAACATTATTAACTCCACAAAATATTTGATTTATCCCAATGGAAAATACACTAATCCACGAGTGACCAAAGAGAGCTCGAGGACCAGGTTTTGATAATTACGCAATTGAGAAAATATGATTTTCTTTAGTTTGGCTAAAAAGTGCAAAATAACTCTTAAAAAGGAATTTTTGTGTATGCATGAGCAGGAATATAATGATGCATGAAACAGATATATATGATAAGATGAAATGATAATTATAGATCAATAAGCAAAATAAATCCTATTTAATTATTACAAAGCCAAAATGATTAAAATAAAGAGGATCTTTTCTCTAGCCCTTATGGGTACTAAGGAAAGCACACATTCATCAACTAAGTTAATACAGAAACAGAAAATAAAGGATTAATATAAATAAGTCAAAGTAAAAGGGAAAAAATATTAATAAAAGGATTTTGGAGTTGATGCCTTTCAGAATGGGAGCCTGTGTATCCTATTAAATAGGAATCAAACCTCACGTAATTCTTCCTTCTTACAAAGGAGGGGTTTTAGAAAAAAGGGTTGGTTTGTTTATTAATTTAATTCTGATTTTTAAATTAATAAATTTTAGATCTTTTCTATTTTAGACCTAAAGAGAATTATAGATCTGAGTTTAGAATTTTGAAAATGGAAAAGGATTATACTTTTGCTTTCCTTGATTTTCGGACGAATGGAACGAGCCTTGCTCTAGATCTCAACTCCACCTTGGATTCACAAAACTTGGAATCTGAATCTTAACAACAAAAGATTAGAGGAATAGCGTGATGAATGTAAATCGAAATTGAAATTGAAACAACAGCTCTTTTGTATCAAATTTCAAACAGAACTTAAACACATCAAGTATATCAGTATGAGAGATAATTTCTGCCTTAGAATTCCCCCCTCAAATGAGCTTGAAGGAGGCTCTATTTATAGAGTTGTTGAGGAGGGCACTGGCGGTATGGACGGCGGCACCGACATGTCACCGGTGGCACGGGCGGCACCGGCGACACGTCGGGTGTCCGAGCGGCATGTTGAGCGTGTCGCCCTACCACTGACATGCATTTTATTCTGCCTATGAGGCGGCACGGTCGGTGTGTAGCCCAAAGCAGTGGCATGCCTCTTGTGCGCTGGCGAGCTGGTTCAAATTATTTTCTGCTTTTTCATCCGTTTCGGGTCCATTTCAGTTTCGATTCAAGCTTGGTTTGATCCTGCGGGTTCGTGACTAAAAAGCAGTCGACTAAAGGTGAAAGATTAAGGAAATTTATTTTTCAACGGGGCGCTGCTCCCTTGACCCCTGCTTACTAATCAGCTAGCGGGACTGTCGTATGCATAGCATACTATTCTTAGTAGGTGTCAAGCTACAGCTAGATCATAAGGTGTAAATTTAAGAGTTCACAGCTACCCCCTCATCAGAATTGACTTTAAGCAAAAAGGTAATTCTGATGACAGTGAACCCTAGGAAGAGATGCCATGTCAGACTTTGGGCTTGTGCTCTTACAACATCAGATTTTTGGCTTATATGTTCTTTTGCCATATCAGATTCTAGGCTGTACCATGTCAGATTCTAGGTTATACCATGTTAGACTCTGGGCTTGTGATATCTGCTTGTGCTTATCATGCATGAGGACATTCATGCTTTTTGCAAATTGAACCTTATAAAGAAGGACAAATATGGTATAAAGATATGAACCTTTTGGGAGAAGGCCCATAGGATAAATGAGATTTTGTCAATGGCTATTAGCTTGACCTTAGCGTTGGATGTGAGCATGGTCATGGTGATCTTCAATTAAGACTGTATGTTTAGCCTAATTATTGGATGTAAAGATGGTTTAGTGAATTTTAATCAAGGCTATCTGTTCTGCCTAGACTTTGAAAGATTTGGAGATTTGGTCCACCTAGGGAATTTAAATTGGTTTAGCAAGGCCATTTGTTCAGCCCTACTATTAGGGAGATTATGATTAAAGTTGTCTGTTTGACTTTGATGTTTGGGAAGATTGGGATCAAAGCTATCTGTTTGGCTTTGGTGGTTGGGAGGATTGAGGTCAAAACTATTTGTTCGACCTTATTGGTTGGAAAAGTTAGGATCAAAGCTATATGTTTGGCTTTAGTATTAGAAGGATTGGAATCAAAACTATCTGTTTGGCTTTGGTGTTAGGAGGATTAAGGTCAAAACTATCTGTTCGGCCTTGTTGGTTAGGAAAGTTGGGATCAAAGCTATATGTTTGGTTTTAGTATTAGAAGGATTGGGAATAAAGCTATCTGTTCAGCTTTGGTGTTGGGAGGATTGAGGTCAAAACTATCTGTTCGGCCTTATTGGTTGGAAAAGTTGGGATCAAAGTTATCTATTTGGCTTTAGTATTAGAAGGATTAGGATCAAAGCTATTTGTTTGGCTTTAGTGTTAGATTTAGAGAAGGTTACCTCTTTGAAAGACGAGGGGTGTGAGAATGTCAATATGGTTGGCTCGACTTGATTTGCCAATTGAAAGTTATGGTTGACGATTAGTCTTTATAGGGAAAAGTCTTAGCTAAGGAGGGTTGGTCTGGTTAGAAAATCCATTTGAAAGGCTCAGTCTAATTTTGCCTTAAAGGAGATGCTTCATAAATGAAGGTCTTTTGGGAGTGAGCTTCATGGTGAAGGCTTCGTGGTTTAGGCTTTATGGTGAAGGCTTTTGGGTCTGGGCTTCATGGTGAAGGCTTTTGGGTCTAGGCTTTATGGCGAAGGCTTTTTAGATTTAGGCTTCTTGATGAAGGCTTCTAGATTTAGGCAACATGATGAAGGCCTTTGGTTTAGGCTTCTTGATGAAGGCTTTTGGGAGATATGCCTCGACTTCTAGTTTTGCTAAGGAAACTAGATTTAAAGATGATAAGCCCTGATAGACTTGGGAATTTTAGTTCTACTCATTTTAAGATTATACCAAGCAATGGATGGTATGTGGTATGATTTGCCAATGAGGCTTAGGATGGAACAATATGATTTCATAAAATTTGAGAATGGTTTGAAGGTAGGCTGAAACTTTTGAAAAGAATGATGGAGGTTGTATGATTTTGCTTTTTGTAGCCTGAATCATGGAAAAGAGCAAGTCAAGCTTTTCTTACTGTTTGAGATTGAAGAGACTCTTGGAGTGACACTTAATTGTAAATTGCACTAGTTGAAATAAAGAGCCCTTAGGAATGGCTAAAGGGCTAGCGGAGGAAGATAAATTGGGGATCATACTTTCAAATGAGAGATAAGAATGTGATAGACTAGAGATATGTATGAGGGATTGTGCCTTAGCTCTTTAAGCTAAGCGATAAGATGGATTGATAATAGATGATGACTTAGGAAGACATGCCCCCTTAGAGAATGAACCTCTGGTTAGGAAGGATGATGGATTGATTAAAGATAATTTGACAAATTCATACATAAGGGAAGATGACTTGGATGAGCTCTCTCTCTCTCTCTCTCTCTCTCCCCCTCTCTCTCTCTCTCTCTCCCTCTCTTTCTTAGCTCTAACTTTTGCCTAAGCCGCCTTTTTTGGGTTTTCAGCATAGCGAGTTTGCATTTAGGAGAAAACATTCCACCATGATTTAGGCTACTGCTTTGAGGGGCTCTGGCCTTTGAATTCTAGATTTGACAAAGGTTTTTTCTGAACTTGTTACCTTTGTTGAGGTGTATTGTTTGATTACCTAATATGCAATAGGTAATTCCATTTACTTGCTCTTTATACTTCAACTATTTGACCTTCTTTGATTAGGTGCAATTGTTGATGGCACCTCAAATTCTAACATGTGCTAATTGTGGTGGATTTGACTGTTTATTCATTTCTCTCTCTTTCTTTTTCTTTTTTTTTTTTATTTTTTTATGGCTCATCCATGCTAGTCTAAGCAAGAAATATGAAAAGAAAATGTATGTACATTACTATAAAGAAAACTTTATTGCAAGATGACAAAAGGAACCATTATGGTCGATGAGAATAAAGACGATAGACTACGACTTAGATTTGGACTCAGACTTTTAAGATTCAGACTTAGACTCAGGTTTAGACTTAGAATTCAATCTCAGACAGGTCAGATTAGCTGAACTTGAACTAGTCCATGACATGCCTTCTGGGGCTGAGGTAAGGTGGGGTTGAGTTAGAACTAGATTCCTCATTACTGTTCAAGTTGGTGGTGGGGAATTCTGCTTGAAATGATTGACTTTGGATGCAATCTTCAACTTTTGATGCAGTTGCAACTAAAGCTCTGAAGGTGGGTAGGTATTGTGTTAACAAATAGGCTTTATAGGCAGGAAGTAGATTCTTGACAATGATATCTACTTGTTCTTGCTCGATTGGCCTGTTTACCATTTGAGCAGCTTTAGCCCTCCACCTTGTAAGGAACATGGAAAAGGACTCATCTGGAAGTTGCTTTGTGGTCTCCAAATCCTTTCTTGTAATGTCCATTTCATTATTGTAGTGGTACTATTTGATAAATGCCTTGCAAATGTCCTCCCAAGTTTGTTTTTAGGTATCATCTAAGTTAATAAACCATCTTAGGGTAGTATTCGTAAGTGTTTGATGAAAGACTTGAGCAAGGAGCTCATTGTTGATACCAAAGGGATGCATTGCCCCCACATACATCTTTAAATGGATTTTGGGGCAAGTAATACCATCAAATTTGTCCAAATTCGGGATCTTGAACTTTGGTGGAACTCTTGCATTGGGAAATAAGCTCAGTGAGTCTGTATCAACCAGGTCCTCTTTTTTCTTCAAACTTTTTATCATTTTTTCCATGTGCTTAACTTTTTCCATCATGGCTTTGATTTCAGGATTGACTTCCTTCCTTTAGAAAGGATTCGCTGGTCAGAAAGTGAGAGTAGGGGTAAAATTTGGTGGTTGAATTGTCATGAGTTGGAAAGGTGAGTTATTTCTGAGGAATTCAAGTGGTGGTGAGATGGTGTCAGTGTTTGGAGGGCTTTTGTCTCTAGAGTTAGCTCTAGAAGTGGATCCATAGATAGGATAAAGAGCAGGTCTTGGGTCAGATTTGAGTAGTTTTAGGTTAGTTGAGCTTTAGACCAAGGAGGTCTATTCCATCATGGTAGGGACATCCTCTATGATAGCCCTCCTTTGAGCCTTGAGGATGTCTTGAAAAAGAGCTTCTTGCCTCTTCATCATAATATCTTGGTGTTCAGAGAGCTTAGTAAGAAGCTTGTCAAAGATTTCATTAGCTCTGGTAGCAGTGATTTCATCTCTAGCAACAGACATCTTGTCAACCTTTGAAAGAGAAAAGGAACTAGGTTAGTATTAAGCTTTGGAAAAAAAGGTTATAGGGAGGTGTGACAAACTAAAGGATCTTAGGTTTAATGACAATGGACGACAGTGTCTTGTGGTTAGGTTGAAAGTGTATGGGTAAAGATGAGGGTAGAGGTGTATGATGTTAGCTAGGTATGTATTTAGCTGGGTCAGATTTTAGCTTTGGGTGGCTAGATCAGATTTTAGCTTTAAGTGGCTAGGTCAGAATTTAGCTTGGGATGAATGATTTACCATGGGTTCAAGGATAGAGTGACCATGGGTTTTTCGATTGGGTTATGGATGTACCATGGATTTGGATGTTGGGTGGACCATGGGTTTGGTGATAGTTGGATAATGGGTTAGACTAGATCATGGGCTTAGATGGGGCATGGGTTTGAGTAGTTATGTAAAAGATGACACCTAGTTATTATTTAGTTTGGGTAAGGATAAGAGTGGCACTAAGTCAGTATTTAGCTTTAGTATGGATGGTTAAAGATAAAGCTAGATCAGTGTTTAGCTTGGGTAAAGACTATGAAAGTAGAAAGCTTAGTCAGTGTTTAGCTTGGATAGAGTTTATGGATAAGGACGAGGGTACCAAAGACGAGTTTATTTTTACCATGAGTTTGACATGGGTTTGGATAGGACTGGATCATGGGTTTAGGTGAACCATGAGTTTTGGATTTTGATCGTGGGTTTAGATGGATCATGGGTTTGGGGTCTCGACCATAGGTTCAGGTGAATTGTGGGCTTTGAGTGTTGACCAAGGGTTTAGGTGGACCATGGGCTTTGGGTTTTCACCATTGGTTCAAGTGAACCATGGGCTTTAGGTGGACCATGGGTTTTGAGTTTTGACTATGGGTTTAGGTGGACCATGGGTTTTGGGTTTTGACTATGGGTTTAGGTGGACCATGGGATTTGGGTGTTGACCATGGGTTTAGATGGACCATGGGCTTTGGGTTTTGACCATGGGTTTAGACCATGGGTTTAAGTGGACCATGGACTTTAGGTGTTCACTAATGGGTTTAGGTGAACCATGGGTAATGAGCTTTTTAGGTGTTGACTATGGGTTTAGATAAACCATGGGTTTTGGGTGTGAAGGTGTTTGGATAGGTTTTTGACTCTTCACAAGGTTCAAGCTATGCATGTATGTATGCATGAATGAAAAGGTTTCATGATAATGACATACCAAGTTCAGTATTATGGTGCATATAATCCTAAAGGAAGGTTCTATGAGTCATTACATGAAAGGGTTAGGGTGGTTTAAAGGGAACCCATCACACTAGAGATGCGATATACCTAACCACATGTGAGACAAGGAGCCTCGCGTGGGTCCAATGGTAGGTGCATACTTGTTACACCTTTAAAAGGATTAGAGGATACGTCGTGGGCTGGATGATTTCACTATCGGCAAGTAGACCTTATGAAGGTTGCCCACTCAATGTTACTTTCTACCCTTTGTTTTCCTAGAAGCTAGGTTTTTATGGACTATAAGTCCGATGCAGTGATGCATGAAAGAGTTATTTTGTATTTAAAGTTAAACTCGGCATTTTACCAGAAGTAATCCACTTTATCTTTTATTTGAAAAGATTTTAAGTCCCCAGTGGAGTCGCCAACTGTGAGGCCTCGCTTGAGCACCAGTCTGATCCGCTGAGGAATTGAAATGCTCTTCGGGAGAAACTCCATGATTGGAACTCACTATGAGTTCAGAAAATTGATTTTTGTAATTTGAAAGTTGAGAAATGAGTTGCCACTTTAATTTAATTGTTTTAATTGGGAAAATTAAAGAAAACCCAACATGATTGACTCCATAAAATATTTGATTTATTCCAATGGAAAATGCATTAATCCATGAGTGACCAAAGAGGGCTCAGGGATTAGGTTTTGGTAATTATACAATTGAGAAAATATGATTTTCTTTGGTTTGGCTAAAAAGTGCAAAATAACTCTTAAAAAGGAATTTTTGTATATGCATGAGCAAGAATATAATGATGCATGAAATAGATATATATGATAAGATGAAATGATAATTATAGAAAAATAAGTAAAATAAATCCTATTTAATTATTACAAAGCCAAAATGATTAAAATAAAGAGGATCTTTCCACTAGCCCTTATGGGTACTAGGGAAAGCACACATTCCTCAACTAAGTTAATACAGAAACAGAAAATAAAGGATTAATATAAATAAGTCAAAGTAAAAGGGAAAAAATGTTAATAAAAAGATTTTAGAGTTGATGCCTTTCAGAATGGCAGCTTGCGTTTCCTATTGAATAGGAATCAAACCCCATGCAGTTCTTCCTTCTTGCGAAGGAGGGGTTTTGGAAAAAAGAGTTGGTTTGTTTATTAATTTAATTTTGATTCTTAAATTAATAAATTTTATATCTTTTTTATTTTAGACCTAAAGAGAATTCTAGATCTGAGTTTAGAATTTTGAAAATGGAAAAGGGATTATACCTTTGCTTTCCTTGATTTTCGGATGAATGGAACGAGCCTTGCTCCGGATCTCAACTCAACCTTGGATTCAAAAAAACTTGGAATTTGAATCTTAACAACAAAAGATTAACGGAATAGCGTGATGAATGTAAATCGAAATTGAAATTGGAACAATAGCACTTTTGTATCAAATTTCAAACAGAACTTAAACACAATAAGTATATTAGTATGAGAGAGAATTTCTGCCTTGGAATTCCCCCTTTAAATGAGCTTGAAGGAGGCTCTATTTATAAAGCTACTGAGGAGGGCGCCGGCGGTATGGACGGCGGCACCGGCATATCATCGGTGGCACGGGTGGCACCGGTGACACACCGGGTGTCTGAGTTGCACGTTGAGCATGCTGCCTTGCCGTCGGCACGCATTTCGTGTTGCCTATGAGGCGGCATGCCAGGTGGCGCGCCTCTTGCACGCTGGCCGACTAGTTCAAATTATTTCCTACTTTTTCGTCCGTTTCGGGTCCATTTCAGTTCCTATTCAAGCTCGATTTGATCCTGTAGGTTCGTGACTGAAAAGCAATCAACTAGAGGTGAAAGATTCAGGAAATTTATTTTTCAACAGGACGTTGTCCCCTTGACCCATGCTTGCTAACTGGCTAGCGGGACCATCGTATGCATAGCGCACTATTCTTAGTAGTTGTCAAGCTGCAGCAGGATTATGAGGTGCAAATTTGAGGGTTCACAGCTATGTGATACATGCTATGTGATATGTGTCTTGTGATGTGATATTATATGATAGGTGCTCATGTTAAAGGCATGCTAAGTATGATAATTTGATAGTGGGGTTAAGTGGAGTAAAAGGAGAAGTGGACTAAGTTTTGATATAATTTAGATTAATGACTGATAAGTATAATGTTTAGAAGTATGAAATGCTTACATATAACAATGGTTTGATATAAGAAATATATGGAGTTATTAAATGATAATTGTGATTGAGGCCATAAGAAGAGAATTAATATTTAGTAATGATCAGTAGGAGAATGAAAAAAATTAGTTACATTATATATACATAAGTTACAATATGAGGTAGGTGAAGTATATGTTTAAGGACTATGAGGTAAATAGTGATGGAGGAAAACTTCCTATAGATTTGTTAGAACTTGGTATCCTAGGATTTGATGTGATCTTGGAAATGGATTGGTTATACGAGTATGGAGCTTGCATTGACTTAGAGAAAAAGCAAGTAGAATTCCAAACTAAGGGTGGGAAGAAATTTGTGTATCAAGGAGATACCTATGATTAAGGTCCACTAGCAAAATCATAGAATGGATGAGTATACTTGGAAAGTAGAGGAAGGGATGCAGTAGAAGCATCCTTAATTTTTTTTCTGAGAACATGTGAGTAAGTATTGAAATTCAAGGACAAATTTCCTTTAAGAGGGGGAGACATAAAATGATAAGTATTCTCAAACTTGTAATGATGATATAAGGATAAGTATGATGCTACATGGTTTGAAAATTTAATAGTTTTGAATATATCTGAAAGGGATTTGAGTCCTCTGATGAGAAATTTTTTAAGGTGTTAGACACAATAATGTTCAATTGAGGTTACTAGAAAAATTTAGTAGTGATCTTTAGTATGGAGAGAATTTTTATTGAGATAACCTAGAATGACATAGGTTTGGAAAGATAAAAGAGTTGTATAAAGATTTCATTGAATAGCAATGGTATTAGAAGGTTTATCATTTGAATATGGATAAGTTAAATGATTAGGAATGTGAAGTATTGCAAGATGTAAGTGCAAAACCTAAAGTGAGATGATATTATGAACTAAAGGTATAAAAATTATGAGGCATTAAGTAATTAGGTCATGATAATGATGTATACATTATAGAGTAAGTTTGAAATAGTTATGAGAAGTTTATTTAGGATTGTAAATTTATAGAATTCAAGTTCATTTGGGATATGATATATATAGGAATGTTTGTTAAGTTTAAATATGTTTTAATTGATAAATGACGGAAGTGTAGAAATTGAAATGTTAACAAGGTATTAAATATGAAAATATCTATTAAAGTTATAATAGATTAAGTAATATTTATTAATATGGAAGGAGGATTATCAAATATCAATTAGAGTTATTAATTTGAAATTATCTTTTGGATTCTTATATGACTAATGTGATAAATAATGAATGGAAGTGGTAATTAAGGTATTAATGTAGACGTAATATTAATAGAGATATAAGGAGAAGAAATACTTGGGATTATATGTGATTGAAGGTGAAATTAAAGATTATATTACTTTTGTTTAAGGTTAAAGGATACAAAAATTATAAAGGATTAGTTTAAGATTTGTTTGAGCAAGAAGATTAACATAGGTGTAGCTTGAGCTGAAAGCTTATCGGTATGATTTTTGATAGATTGTGAGTATGTGCCTTGTATTCGATATGTTAATTATAGGTAGATATTATATTTGAGTGGCACAGCAAAAACGTAGCGGAGAAGCTAAGTAAAGTGTGTTATGCTGCTAGATTTGGAAATTCGACGATGAATTTCTTTTAAGGGGGGAGAATGTAACAACCCACATCTACCCTAGGAGTTTTAGTGATAAATTATTTGAATTTAGAGTTATTGTGACAAATTATGTGACTATATAAACATTCATGTGTGACATGATTTATGAGTTTGGGGCATTTTAAATTAATTTTAATATGCTTAATATGAATTATTATTGTGAAACAAATGATTTGAATAAAATACATTAGCATGAAATAATTTATTTTTCGTAAAATGAATTTTCATGCAAAAAGACGATTTTTAAGCATAAAAATAATTTTATCAGTATTTTAAAATAATTTTTAAATAAATTTTTTGGGGGGAATTTTATAGAAAATAATAAAAAATATTTTATTTTTAATTACCTATAATCAGCCATAAATCAATTAAAAAGCCCAAATACCCAAAAGTCTACTACACTAAAACACTCCTAACCTAGTTCATTAAGGGTAAACTTCGAAATTGCACCCTAAAACCTTATATTTAATGTAAAATTTGGCCAGCCCTTCATTCTAGCAGCTACCATTCTCTTATTTCATGATTTTGGCAGAAAAATTGATACAAACCCCAAGTATATTAAACTTGAGACCTAATATCTTTACGCTTGGAAGCAACTCCTTGGAAAGCTAAATTAGATTTTTCCCAAGTCCGTGACCCAATTCCAACCCGTGATAGAGTACCTTGGAATATGATCACCTTTGGATGATGATCTCCGCAACACAATACCAACTTGTGAAAGAGAACCTTGGAATAAATACGCACAAAGTAATTAGCTTTGATTGTATGAACTTGATTCAAGCAAGAATAAAAAACAAGAGATAACACTCTTAAGAAAAACTGAATTTTTAATTTATCAAAATCTAACTCCATTTTACATGAATGGTTGAGTTTATATAGAGGCTCAACCATAAATGGGAATAAAACATAGACTAAGAAATATTTCCTAAACAAGAATTAAAATTTTCTAGTTAGAAATTGATTCCTAGACAACTAATAATTATAGGTTCAACCCTAAATTGGAATAAAGCATAGACTAAGGAATCTTTCTTAAATAAGAATTAAAGTTTCCTAGTTAGAAATTGATTCCTAGACAACTAATAATTATAAGTTCATCCTAAATTGGAATAAAACATAGACTAGGGAATCTTCCTAAACAAGGATTGAAGTTTCCTAGTTAGAAATTGATTCCTAAATAAGAAATAAATCTAAACTCATTTTGGGCTTTATACTTAACATAAATAAGCTCAAAACTCACTAATTACATAAGCACACTTAATTTATTTGAACTTGGGCTTATATCATATTGATAGGGCCCAAAAACATCAAAAACAAACTAAAGGCCTAGGTACATGCCCATGTTTTGGCCTCATCCACTTGAATCATTGTCACCAAACTTTGATTTGAGTCTGGAATCCCCATTTTGATGAATGATTCATTCATGCATTCTTGAATTGTGGCAAGATCATTCCATAAGCCTTGAATCATCCCATTTAGTGTTTCCTTGAATTTCTTCATTCTTGCTCTTATAATGGGACCATTGGGAAGTTGAATTGGATCCTTGCCTTTGTATGCTTTATTGTTTGCATCATTCCCTCCCTCGTCAAGATGATTCATCCATGAATCTCTAACACCTACATCAAAAGGAGAAAGATCACTAACATTAAAGGTAGCACTCACATTATACTCACCAGGTAGGTCCAGCTTGTATGCATTGTCATTGATCTTCTCAACTACTTGAAAAGGTCCATCTCCCCTTGGATGAAGCTTTGTCTTCCTTTGAGTTGGAAATCTTTCTTTTCTCATATGCACCCAAACCCAATCACCTAGTTCAAGTACAACATGCCTCCTTCCCTTATTCACTTAGCTTGCTATTTGTTGATTTTTCTTCTCAATATTCTTGCGCACCTCCTCATGTAGTTTCTTCACCAAATCTGCCTTTCTCTTCCCATCCAAACTACTCCTTTCATTACAAGGTAAAGGCATTAAATCCAAAGGGGTTAGAGGATTGAAACCATAAATAATTTCAAAAGGTGAGAAACCAGTAGTAGAATGCACAACTCTATTATAAGCAAACTCAACAAATGGAATGCATTCCTCCTAATTCTTTAAGTTCTTTTGGACAATAACATGCAACAAAGTTCCTAAAGTCCTATTAACAACTTCAGTTTGACCATCATTTTATGGATGACAAGTAGTAGAAAACAACAATTTGGTTCCAATTTTACTCCACAAAACTTTCCAAAAATGACTTAGAAACTTAACATCCCTATCACTAATAATAGTTTTAGGAATGCCATGCAAACGTACCACTTCCCTAAAGAATAAATTAGCAATGTTGGTGGCATCATCAGTTTTATTACAAGGAATGAAATGTGACATTTTGGAAAACCTATCAACCACCATAAAGATAGAATCTTTCCCTTTTTTTGATCTAGGCAACCCTAAAATAAAATCCATGGAAATTTCAGTCCAAAGGCTACTAGAAACAGGTAAAGGAGTGTACAAACCTTGATTCAAAACTTTAGATTTAGCTTGCTTGCACATAACACATCTATCACAAATTCTATGTACATCCCTTTTCATTTTAGGCCAATAGAAGTGTTCATGTAAAGTATCTAAAGTTTTAGTAATGCCAAAATGTCCCATTAACCCTCTCCCATGTGCCTCCTTAACAAGCAGTTCTCTTATAGAACAAATAGGTATGCAAAGTTTATTTTCTTTAAACAAAAACCCATCCATTCTATAGAATTTACCAAATGCAACTTTCTCATTTACTTTGAAAATGCTAGAAAAATCAGAATCATCAACATACAGAGATTTAATATTTTCAAACCCAAGCATTCTTGCATCCAAAGCATTAAGTAAAGCATACCTTCTTGACAGTGCATCAGCCACAATGTTCTCCTTACCTTGCTTGTATTTGATCACATATGGAAAGGTCTTAATGAACTCAACCCATTTGGCATGCCTCTTATTCAACTTACCTTGCCCTTTAGGAATTTCAAGGATGGATGGTCGGTGTGAATTGCAAACTCCTTAGGCTAAAGGTAGTGTTGCCAAGTCTCCAAAGCTCTAACCAAAGCATAGAGCTCCTTGTCATAAGTGGGGTATTTCAATGAGGCACCATGTAGCTTTTCACTAAAATAGGCAATTGGCCTTTTTCCTTGCATAAGGACAACCCCAATACCTACACTTGATGCATCACACTCAATCTTAAAAATATCATTAAAGTTAGGTAAAGCAAGAAGGGGTGCCTTATATAGCTTATCTTTCAATGAATTAAATGCATCTTCTTATTCTTTTCCCCATTTAAAAACACAATTCTTTTTAATTACCTCTGTTAGAGGTGTAGCTACGGTGTTAAAATCTTTTACAAAACATCTATAAAAACTAGCCAAACCATGAAAACTTCTTACCTCACTTACCGATGTAGGAATAGGCCAATTTTTGATAGCACTTACCTTTTCTTCATCAACTTTAACACCTTGAGCACTAACCACAAATCTTAAAAACACAATCCTATCTAAACAAAAAGAACAATTTTTAAGGTTAGCAAACAATTTTTCATTTCTCTGCACATCAAGCACACACCTTAAATGTTCTAAGTGTTTATTTATGCTTTTAGAATAGACAAGAATATCATCAAAATATACAACAACAAACTTACCAATAAAATTTCTCAAAACATGGTTCATAAGTCCCATGAAAGTACTAGGTGCATTAGTCAAGCCAAAAGGCATAACTAACCATTCATACAAACCATATTTTGTTTTAAAGGCAGTTTTCCATTCATCACCTTCCTTCATTCTAATTTGGTGATATCCATTTTTCAAATCAATTTTACTAAAGATAGCAAAACCATGCAACTCATCAAGCATATCATCTAACCTAGGAATAGGATGGCGATACTTTACCATAATGTTATTAATTGCACGACAATCAACACACATACGCTAAGAACCATCTTTCTTAGGTACTAGCAAAACGGGCACAGCACATAGACTCATACTTTCTCTAACATGTCCTTTAGCTAACAACTCCATAACTTGCCTTTGAAGCTCCTTTGTTTCCTCGGGGTTACTTCTATAGGCTGGTCTATTTGGAGTCGACGCACCAGGAATAAAATCGATTTGATGCTCAATACCCCTAATGGGTGGCAATCCATTGGGTATCTCTTCAGGAAAGACATCCTCAAATTCCTGTAAAAGAGAAACAAAAACACTAGGCAAAGAAACATTAAGGTCATTAGTGTTAAAATAAAGCTCCTTGTACATGAGTACAAGTATACTTTTCTTTGAAAACCAAGCTTCCCTAACATCACTTCCCTTTGCATAAAAGTTCACATGTTTCTTTTTACTTTCAACAATTTCTTTTCCCTCATTTTTCTCACTCGAGCTCACTTTCTTTCCTTTCTCAAGTTTTTTGCCACTTTTTTCTTTTGCACTCTCTCTTTCTTTTGGTACATCATTTACACTCTTTTTCTCACTCTTGTCTTCTCTCTCCTTTTGAATTTTTTTTAGCTCATTCTTATAGATTTCTCTAGGTGAAAGTGGTGCAAGAGTTATCTTTCTTCCATCTTTCTCAAAAGTGTAGTGATTGGTGTAGCCATTGTGCATCACCCTTCTATCAAATTGCCAAGGGCGTCTTAACAATAGATGACCTACTTGCATAGGCACAACATCAAATAAAATCTCATCATTATACTTGCCTATCTTGAAAGCTACTAGAACTTGTCTTGTTACCTTAATTTCCCCACAATCATTAAGCCATTTTAGTTTATAAGGGTGAGGATGCTTAGTAGTAGGTAACCCTAGTTTCTTAACTAAAGTGGTGCTTGCTACATTGGTTACACTACCCCCATCTATAATTACATCACAAACTCTATCTTTTACAAGACATCTAGTTTGAAACAGATTTTCCCTTTGTTTCACATTATCATTATATTGGATTTGCATGTTCAATGATCTCCTTGTGACAAGAGACCTCCCACATTCGGCTATTTCTGGTTGGTTGTAGTCCTCTTCGTTACTTGCATCTTTAAGAGGTGGTATTCTTTCTTCTTCAACTTCTTCTTCACTAGCCGAATAGTACTCCCCATCAACCATGATAATTGTTCTCTTATTTGGACAATCCTTCTTGTAGTGACCTACACCTTCACATTTAAAGCATATAATATTTCCAGAACTAGAAGGTGTAGCTTTACCTTTGTCCTTGCTTGGGATGGGTGTCTTTGGAGCTTCCTTGGAATCGGCTCTAGGCTTGGATGAAAAAGCCTTGTCATCTTTTCTCCAATTTGATTTGAATGTTGCATTATAAGAGGTAGATAGCCGATTCGTACTCCTCTTCTTCAATTGCTTCTCAACCTTCAAAGGAAGATGAAGCAAATCTTCAAGCTCCATATATGGTTGCAGCTCAACCACATTTGCAATCTCCTTATTCAACCCATTGAGGAACCTTGCCATTGTAGCCTCATTATCTTCTTCCACATTTGCTCGAATCATGGCTACCTCCATCTCTTTGTAGTATTCCTCAACATTTTTGGACCCTTGAGATAGGTTTTGAAGATGATTGTACAGCTCCCTATAGTTGTGGCTTAGTACAAATCTCCTTCTCATGATTGCCTTTAAGTCCCTCCATTCTTCTATAGGTCTTTCTTTATTTCTTCTACTCTTTTGCTTGGTATCATCCCACCAAGTAATGGCATATCCATCAAATACAGCCACAGTAAGCTTCAACTTCTTAGATTCGGTGTAGTTATGACAATCGAACACTAACTCAATCTTCTTTTCCCAATCCAAGTATGCTTCGGGATCTATTCTTCCATAAAATGTTGGAATTTTTAGTTTTATTCCACCATTGCTGTTATCTTGTCTAGCTCTTGGCCTTACTTCTTCTTCCTCCTCATTATCACCAAGGCACTCGATTTCATCCTCATCTTCAATCCAAACTCTTTTTTGGATTTGCCTAGCTTGGCTAGGAGCATGGGGTGGCTGTCCCCTTGTAACTGAAACTTCTAATCTTTCGATCCTTTCATTGCTTCTTTGCTCCATTTGATCCAATCATCATTTGTCCTTCTCACCATAGCTTGGAGTAAGTCATGCAAGGCTTGGAATTTATATAGTTTCCCATGTGGATTTCCTTGGGTTCCACTCATCTTGAAGCTGCAAAACAAAGTTAGTAAAGTAGAGAATAGTTTCCTCACTTCACTCGCTCACGTGTTTCACTCAAGTAGTTTTGACACTCTAGTTCACTCGTGTTTAGTTTTACATGCAATCAATGGCTTTTCTCTAGATGTGCCCACGCTTAGCCTTTTTCCACTCAATCTCTTGCTAAGATTAGTTGCAAAATCAAATTAATACGATTTTTACTAAATTACAATGTGAATAAAATCCAAAGTTTAAAGACTCAATGAAACAAGAACTAGAAATCCTAATAGAACTAGGAAAACAATATAGGAATCTTGATGGAATTAGGAAACCTAATGAGACAAGGATAAAGATTGAAAATAATTAAATACAAAAAGAAAAAAACCAAAACGAATAAGGAAATAAGAAATCAGAATGAAAATAGGATTAGAAAAGTCAAACCAAAATTTGGAAAGTAAAATGCTGAAATCTTTGATTCTCCTTGTATATTCTTGAAAAATCAGCTTCTTTCCTTGTCTTCTTCACTCTAGGAACTAAATAACTTCTATAAATACTCCAAAAAGTTAGATTTCAACACTTTTTGCTTCTTCTTTCTTTTTGGACGAATTTTCCTTCTTCTTCTTTTTTTTTTTATATATATTTTTTTGCTTTTTTTTTTAAATTCTGATTTTCTTTACTCTTCTTCTTCTTCTTCTTCTTTTTTTTTTTTTTAATTCAATTGCAGCAAGTAATTTTAAGGACAAATACTGAATATTAATAAGATAAATTGAAGATCAAGTACAAAAATCCAAACCGAATTAAAGTTGGCAATTTAGGAGTTGATTCCTTCCTTCTTAACTTCTTGAATTTGAATGATTGTAATAGGTATGACCTTCCAAAACTTGATTTTTTTGATGAAACACAAAGAATAGAAATGGGACAAAAATAATACGAAAAGGTAGGAAACAAATAGACAAACTAAAGAAGATGATAACAAGACACTAATGAAGGTAGATAATTTTAGGATTTTTTTTTTGAATTTTTGACCTGAAACAATAGCAAACAAAATTAACAAAGTGAAAACAAAGGAATTTAATGAAAAGGAAAATAGACAGAAAAAAAAGAAACAAAAAAAAATGGAAAATACTAATAAAACGGAAAGATATAACCTGATTTAGAGCCTAAGCTCTGATACCAAACTGATATGAATCCCAAGTATATTAAACTTAAGACCCAATATCTTTACGCTTGGAAGCAACTCCTTGGAAAGCTAAATCAGATTTTTCCCAAGTCCGTGACCCAATTCCAACTCATGATAGAGCACCTTGGAATATGATCACCTTTGGATGATGATCTCCGCAACACTATACCAACTTGTGAAAGAGAACCTTGGAATAAATACGCACAAAGTAATTAGCTTTGATTATATGAACTTGATTCAAGCAAGAATAAAAAATAAGAGATAACACTCTTAAGAAAAACTGAATTTTTTATTTATCAAAATCTAACTCCATTTTACATGAATGGTTGAGTTTATATAGAGGCTCAACCGTAAATGGGAATAAAATATAGACTAAGGAATCTTTCCTAAACAAGAATTAAAATTTTATAGTTAGAAATTGATTCCTAGACAACTAATAATTATAGGTTCAACCATAAATTGGAATAAAACATAGACTAAGGAATCTTTCTTAAATAAGAATTAAAGTTTCCTAGTTAGAAATTGATTCCTAGACAACTAATAATTATAAGTTCATCCTAAATTGGAATAAAACATAGACTAGGGAATCTTCCTAAACAAGGATTGAAGTTTCCTAGTTAGAAATTAATTCCTAAACAAGAAATAAATTTAAACTCATTTTGGGCTTTATACTTAACATAAATAGGCCCAAAACTTACTAATTACATAAGCACACTTAATTTATTTAAACTTAGGCTTATATCATATTGATAGGGCCCAAAAACATCAAAAACAAACTAAAGGCCTAGGTACATGCCCATGTTTTGGCCTTCATCCACTTGAATCATTTTCACCAAACTTTGATTTGAGTCTTGAATCTCCATTTTGATGAATGATTCATTCTTGCATTCTTGAATTGTGGCAAGATCATTCCACAAGCCTTGAATAATCTCATTTAGTGTTTCCTTGAATTTCTTCATTCTTGCTCTTGTAATGGGACCATTGGGAAGTTGAATTGGATCCTTGCCTTTGTATGCTTTATTTTTTGCATAAAAAAGTCTCTCAAAAATAATCTCTCTACCGAAATTCACAAAACACTTTCAAACTTTGTGATTTCGTAACCGTTTTATAAGTTTTTCTTTTCCTTTCAATTTGCTATTTGATTTTTATGAAACTAATCTTGGAAAAATAATTTTGAACTAAATATTTACTGATTTTTATAGGTAAAATTCAGGCTAGGTGATTTCTTGAGAGAAAAATTAATTTTTCTACCAAAAGCACCAACCTCTCTACGCGATTTCTCCAAAGGTGAATCCTGTAACTCAAAATTAAAATTTTTATACATAAACCATGCCAAGGGGGGTGATTTCTATATCATTGATTTCTAAACAGATTTTTGATGTGTTTTGATGAAAAATATTGGATTAAATTATATTTTTGCATATTACTGTAATGACCAAAAATTTTTAGAAAACAAAGGAATTCAAGGTTTTTATGCTAGAACTTAGAAGTTAGAAAATTCTATGATTTCTTGTACATATGGCTGCTGATTTGTGTATGGATGGATTCTAAACTGATATTTGTTTTATTTGGATGAAAAATAATGATTTAAATTATGTATTTGTATATTACTGTAATGAACAGAAAGCGCGGAAAGGGCGAAAACTCATGATTTTCACTCTACAACTCTAAACTTGGAATTTTCATGCATAAGACATATCAATGGCTGCCAATTTGTATATATTGACGTTCATAACTGATATTTGTTGTGATTAAATGAAAAATAATGGTTTGAAACACCTGTTTATATATTATTGTAATGACCCAAAAGTACCGGAAATAAGAAAGATTTATGGTTTTCACCCTAAACACCTAAAGTTAGAAAAATTTTATGCATATGGATTTATATATGTGCCAATTCCTACATATTTATGTTCTAAAATGATTTTTGATTTGATTACATGAAAAATCTTGGTTCAAACCATGTTTTTGCATATTATTATAATAGACGGAAAGTGCAAAAAGTAAGAAAATTCAGATTTTCTCTTTAATGGGGTATTTGGCCATTGTTGGGATATTTATCCCAATGTCTATAATTTTTATGTAGTGTATTCTAATGATTATTGACATGTATGAATAGATGATAAATGCTTAAATTGCTTGTTGGATGGAGGAATGACTCTAGACAAGCCTAGGGGCAATTTGGTATTCTTAAGGTATCTTAACCTTATGTTGTGATTAATATGTGAATGTGATTGGATAATGTGGAAGTATGTTGTATAATGAGTTAATAATGAATTAATGATCTTGAATTTATGAAGAGATTGATTGAAGGAATTGGTCATAAGAGATAAGCATGATGCTTAAAAGGTTATTTGTTAAGTTGACATATATAGAAGTGTTAAGTGTACTAAAATGATTGTTAAAGTGAATTGATATTGAGGTACTGATATTGTGTTATTTGTAGAAAGGTATTTGACATGAATTGTAATGTGTTTTCATATGGGCCTATAAAGGTTAAGTGTACAACACTTTGAAAGTTAACATGTGTTGTGCAAGTGATGACTGCACTTCTGTGTACAACTCTAAGTGTATGTGAATATTATATGTGCATGGGATAATTATGGGATAGGATAGCATCATGATTAAATAAATACTAAGTATTGAATTAAATATTATATTAGAGCTTGAGAAGTTTTAAAGGTTCAAAAGAGCTACATGTACTAGGAGCGAAGGAACCACAAGGTGAGTAAACACTGTATTCATGCTACAAGTATGAGTAAACATTATATCTCAAGTTACAAGTGCAAGCTATCATGTTTTGTGAACCTTTGAAATCTTGAAACCTAAGTTCTTTTCTATTTTAATGATTTTTGTGTACACTTAGGTTGCTAAAGGACAATTGGTCCAAAACCATTTTTGGTTATCCATTGATAATACCTTTGCAATTATTGCCCTAACTTATATTTTTCTGGAACTACACTGTTGTTCATCTTTTGTTAAAAAAGCTAAACTCCTATTGTTATTATGTTACATGTGATTGTATCCTTCAATGCTACTATTACCTTCATATGTCATAAATTATATTACGAGTTATGTGTGAACATGGTAGCAACCTTCACTTTATATATTATGAGTTATGTGTAGACAAGGCAGTCGCCTTCACTTTATATTATATTATGAGTGGACAAAGCAACAGCCTTCACTCTATATTATGTTACGAGTGGACAAGACAGCAACCTTCACTCTATATTATGTTATGAGAGGACAATGTAGCTGCCTTCACCCTATATTAGGTTACGAGTGGACAAGGCTATAGCTTTCACTCTATATTATGTTACCAGCGGACAAGGCAGCAGCCTCCACTCTATATGTGTTATGAGTTATAAGTTGATTTCTATAAATCTTGTTAAATTGCTAGCCATAAGCTGTGAATCATAAATTTTGAATAATGAGCTATGAAATCTTCTAAGGGATATATGTTATTGTATAAGTCGTATTGTTTACTAATTGAGATCATCTATCTCACTCATTTTTCCTTGTGTGGTTCCAGGTGAGCATTATGAGGAGGCAAGGTGATTACTCAAGTTACCTACTTCGCTTGGGTAATTCCCTTGTCAAAGCTATAATAATACCATATTATAATGAGTCCTTAGACACTCCAAGAGTTGTTATGGGAACTTTACTTTAAGATAATTATGTTGGAGAATTTATTTGGAGTGTTATTCTCATTTTCTTATGAATTGTAATAAAGTATATTTTTTTTCCTTTATAAAAGGTTTTATTAAGTTAATGTATGAGGTTTGGTATGATCCTAGGAAATGTTTGCATATGTATGAGTGGGTTCTACGTGCGTGAGTGACCTTATGTCTCCCCATGTTCTAGGACTATCATATCTCAGAAGTTGGGATGTGATAATCACCAATATAGTTCCATTAAATCCTACTAAGTTATGGTATTCTTTGTTATTGTTTGCTTGTGTGCCTTATTGTTCCTTCACCAGATAATCAAGAAGATGACCCTTACTCGAGGATCATGACCTAGAGCATCCCGTGTGACCTGCAAAAGGACTTGGCTAGATATGTTCGAGAAGGTCATACCTGTGAACCACCTGAAGAGAGAAAAGACTCTTGATGAGGAGGACCCTGTGGAGTGTCTAGGTTATAAATGGATTTAGAGTAAAATGCAGAGGTTTGAAAGGGACTACTTGGACATGATGAAGGAAAATCCACATCTGAGGTCCCTAGTGTATGCTATGAGAAAAGATGTGGAACAGATGAAGGCCAGAGATGTTGAACAGATGGGAGACCATACACCCAATGTTCATCCAGACGAGGGGCATAGTTGAGGTTTGCACTAGTAATGGATGACTATTAGCCTAGGGTATAGGATTCATACACTGCAAATAGTACCAACTGATTGCTTAATGACTTAGTATGAAATGATTCCTTTTATTGCCTATGATATGATTGATTAATATATGATAGGGAAATTTATGATGTTATAAGTTATATGTTATATGATTATGATGTATGATATATGCTTTGATCATATGCTATAGGATATATGATGGGTATTCTTGTAAAATGCATGATAAGTATGATATGATGATGAGCTTAGATGGGTTAGAAGGGAGTTAGCACTAAATTCCTTTATCATAATAGCAGAATGTCTCCCAAGAAGAAGGTTCACACAACAGCTCAACTTGTTGGGGCAAGTGAGGATGCCTTATTGGACACTGCATCGCATGCCATCTCTACACCTGCACAATTAAGGGAAAGATCCAATTTAAGGGCACCAACTATGGGCTTTAATGAGCATGCCACTATTGCAAGAGGTTCAAGCTATGCATGAGGAAATGAGAGACTTGCACAAGGAATTTGATGAGCTGCAAGCTTAAAAGAGGGAAGTGCTACCAGCATAAGAAGGAAATTGAGTTCCACCACTTGCGATAGTGGCACTTGCTCAAAGGGAGAGGAAGTGGCTACCTGGCAAGGGGATGACTATTTCAGAGTTCAAGAAGCTTTAGCCACCTACCTTTTATGGTGAGGAGGGCGATGATCCACATGAATTCTTGGATGAGATGGATAAGCTAGTCCGTCGACTGTCTTGCTCTGATGTTAGAGTGATTGAGTTGGCAGGATCCAACTCAAGAAAGAGGCATGGTATTGGTACGAGAGAAACATTGAGGAATGATTTCATGGAGCTGACCCACCTACATGGGCAAAGTTAAAGCAAGAAGTGATGGACCAGTTATTGCCTGAAAGCGAAAGGCAAGATTGAGTGCTATAATTCGAGCAGCTAAAGCAAGAGCCTAGAATGTCCGTATCAGATTATGCTAAAGAATTTAATCGGCTTAGCAGATTTGCTATCAGCATCGTGCCTACCAAAGCTAGCTGTGTTAATTGCATCTTAAGAGGATTGATAATGCCTTTGTTCAACTCATTGGTGGCGACTGAATTCTTGACCTTAGCTAAGCTGATAGATAAGGCTAAGATAATAGAAAAGAGATATAAGGCCAAGAGGGCTGAATGTGTGGAACGTGAGTGAAAGGGGAAGTATGAGAACAAGGGACATGAAGCCATCATAGAGGAGGAGGAGGTCCAGTGAAGGAACTGTCGCCAATAACTTTAACACCTGGACAGCGTAATGGTCAACTTTAACACCTGGACAGCGTAATGGTAAACCAAAGTAAGGTTTCCCCACTTGTGACTAGTGTGGTGAGAAGCATCTTGGAGCTTGCTGGAAAGTGTCTGGTGCATGTTTGAGATGTGGTTAGATGGGCCACTTCCAGAAAGACTGCCTACAGAAGAGAAATTCAAAAAATGTGACCTTGACACCTCCACCACCTAGACCATCTCAACCTCAAGAGTAAGGAGCCAAGAATAAGAGACACAACTGAGACTCCTTCTAGTAGTAGGTAACTGTTAGTCTAATGGTATATAACTTATATGATATGAATAATATTAAATGACTACTTAGCTATTTGGCTTTGGTTTGATCCTTTTTTACCTAGGAGATTATTGACTCTTAAAAATGATAGGAGAGTTCATTATGCTATAGATTATGTGTTATGTGATTAGGATACATGATATATGTTGTGATATATGATACATGTTAGGTGATATGTGTCCTGTGATGTGATATTATATGATGGGTGCTTATGTTAAAGGCATGCTAAGTATGACATTTTGATATTGGGGTTAAGTGGATTAGAAAGAGAAATGGACTAGGTTTTGATCCAAGTTAGCTTAATGATTGATAGGTATAATGTTATAAGGTATGAAATGCTTACATGTAACAATGGTTTGATATATGAAATATATGAAGTTATTAAATGATAACTATGATTGATGTCATAAGTAGAGAAATGATATCTAGTAATGATCAGTAAGAGAATGAAATAAGTCAGTTACATTATATACATATAAGTATACAGTATGAAGTAAGTGAAGTATATTACGAAATTTGTGGTTTGGATGCTACCATATAAACTAGAACAACAAGGAAGGTAGCAATTTCTCTATCACTGATGTAAATATCAAGTATAGTCAAAAGAAGAATATTAATCTAGTGTGATTTAAAAGAAGAAGGTATTATTCCCATTTGAATTTCTAGTGCAAGATGCTTGATTGATTCTAGTACTACACATTCATTTGTGTCTCCATAACTTTCTAAGATTATCGGTAGAAATAAGGAATTAATTAATGAATCCTTAGTATTATCAACTCCCTTGGGAATGATGATGGAATTAAAGTATATGTTTAAGGATTATGAGGTAGACATGGATGGATGGAAACTTCTTGTGGAGTGTTAGAATTTGGTGTCCTAGAATTTGATGTGATATTGGAATGGATTGGTTATATGAATATAGAGCTTGTATTGACTATAGAGAAAAGCAATTAGAATTTCAAACTAAGGATGGGAGATATTGGTGTATTAAGAAAATACCTATGATTAAGGTCCACTAGCGTAATCATGAAATGGATGAGTGCATCTAGGAAGCTGAGGTAAGGATGTAGCAGAAGCATTCCCAGCTCCTTCAAGAAGTATGAGTAACTATTTGAAATTCAAGGATGAATTTTTTTTTTTTTTTGGGGGGGGGGGGGGGGGGAGGGGGGGAATGTGACAACCCACACCCACCCTATGAGTTTTCATGAATAATTTTCTTGAAGTTAGAACTATTAAGACTAAGTATGTACTTTTATGGAAATTTATATACTATGTGATTGATTAATATGTGGCATGTTAAATAAATTTTAATATGCATAATATGAGTTATTATTATGAAATAAATAATTTATATGAAGTGCGTTAGTATAAAATAATTTATTTTACATAAAATGAATTTTCAAGCAAAAGGGCGATTTTTAAGCATAAAATAATTTTTATGAGCATTTTTAAAATATTTTTAAATAAATTTTTTGGGGTAAATTTTCATGAAAACAATAAGAAAAATATTTCATTTTTAATTACCTATAATCAAACCCAAAATTAAATAAAAAGCCTAAATACCCAAAAACTCACTACACCAAAACACTCCTAACCTAGCTCATTAAGGGTAATCCTGAAAATTATCCAAAACCCTATATATATATATATATATATATTATGAAAATTTGGCCAGCCCTTCATTCCAGTAGCCACTATTCTGTTATTTCATTATTTGGATAGAAAAATTCTCTCAAAATTATTCTCTCTACCGAAATTTATAAAATACCTTCAAACTTTGCGATTTCAAGACCGTTTCGTAAGTTTTTCTTTTCCTTTCAATTTGCTATTTGATTCTTACAAAACTAATCATGGAAAAAATTATTTTGAACTAAATATTTACTGATTTTGATTGATAAAAATTCAGCCTAGGTGAATCCTTGAGAGAGAAATCAATTTTTCCACCGAAAATACCAACATCTCTATGTGATTTCTCCAAAGGTGAATCCTACAACTCAAAATTAAAATTTTCATGCATAAACATTACCGAGGGGGGAAATTTTCACATGCTTCTATTCTAAACTTATTTTTGACATTTTTAGATAAAAAATATTGAATTAAATCATATTTCTGCATATTACTGTAACGACCAAAAAGTTTTAGAAAATAAGGAAATTCAAGGTTATCGTTCTAGAACTTAAAAGCTGGAAAATTCTATGATTATCTATACATATGGCTGCTGATTTGTGCATGATGAAATCCTAAACTGATATTTGTTTTGTTTGGATGAAAAATAATGATTTAAATCATGTGTTTACATATTACTGTAATTATCAGAAAACATTAGAAAAGTAAAAAACTCATGATTTTCACTCTAAACCCTAAACTTGGAATTTTCATGCATGAGAATTGTCCATGGCTTATTGATTGGTGTGTATTAGTGTTCTAAATTGATAACTGCTATGATTGAATAAAAAATAATGGTTTAAATCACACATTTACATATTGCTATAATGACTAGAAAGTACCGAAAACAAGAAAACTCATGGTTTTTCGTCCTAAAACCTAAAGTTAGAAATTTTAATGTATACAGATTTATATATGAGCTAATTCCTATATATTTATGCTCCAAAATGATTTTTGTTTTAATTATATGAAAAATCTTGGTTCAAACCATGTTTCTACATATTATTGTAATGGACGGAAAGTGCGAGAAGTAAGAAAATTCAGTTTTCCATTTTAAAGGGTATTCGGCCTACATTGAAATTCTTATCTCAATGTCTATAATTTTTGTGTATTTTAATGATTATTGACAAGTATGAATAAATAATAAATAGTTAAATTGCATATTGGTTGAAGGAATGAACCTAGCCAAGCCTAGAGGCAATTTGGAATACTTAAGGTATCTTAACCTTATGTTGTAATTAATATGTGAATGTGATTGGATAATGTGGACGTAGGTTGTATGATGAGTTAATAATGAATTAATGATCTTGAATTTATGAAGAGATTGATTGAAGGAATTGGTCATAAGAGATAAGCATGATGCTTGAAAGGTTATTTGTTAAGTTGACATATATGAAAGTGTTAAATGTACTAAGATGATTGTTAAAGTGAATTGATATTAAGGTAATGATACTGTGTTGACCTTGGAAATGTATTGACATGATTGTAATGTATTTTTATATGGGTCTATAAAGGCTAAGTGTATAAGACTTTTAAAGTCAACATGTTATGTGCAAGTGATGAGTGCACTTCTATGTGCAACTCTAAGTGTATGTGAATGTTACATGTGCATGGGGTAGTTATAAGATAGGATAGCATTATGATTAAATAAATATTAAGTATTGAATTAAATATTATGTTAGAGCTTAAGGAGCTTTAGAGGTTAAAAGGGCTATGTGTACTAGGAGCAAAGGAATCACAAGGTGAGTAAACACTATGTTCATGCTATAAGTGTGAGTAAACATCATTTTCAAGTTACAAGTGCAAGCTATTGTATTTTGTGAACCTTTAATATCTTAAAGCCCAAGTTCTTTTCTCTTTTAATGATTTATTTGTAAGCTTGGGTTGCCAAAGGACAATTGGTCCAAAACCATTTTTGATTATCCAATGATAATACCTTTGTGATTATTGCCCTAACTTATATTTTTCTGGAATGACACTGCTGTTCATTTTTGTTAAATAAGCTAAACTTCTATTACTATTATGTTACATGTGATTGTATCCTTTAATGCTAATATTTATATGTTATGAATTGTGTTATGAGTTATGTGTGAATATGGCAGTAGCCTTCACTTTACATGTTATGAGTTAGGTGTGGACAAGGCAATAGCCTTCACTCTATGTTATGTTATAAGTGGACAAGGCAACAACTTTCACTCTATATTATGTTACAAGTGGACAAGGCAGCAGCCTTCACTCTATATTATGTTACGAGTCGACAAGGCAGCAGCCTTCACTCCCTATTATGGTACGAGCAGATAAGGCAATAGCGTCCACTCTATATGTATTATGAGTTACAAGTTGATTTCTATAAACCTTATTAAATCACAAGCCATGAACTGTGAATCATAAATTATGAACTATGAGCTATGAAACCTTCTAAGGGATATATATTATTGTATAAGTCGTATTGTTTACTCATTTAGATCATCTATCTCACTCCTTTCCCTTGTGTGGTTCTAGAAGGCAAGGTGATCGCTCATGCTACCTACTCCACTTGGAAAATTCCTTTATCAAAAAAATTATAATAATGCCATGCTATGATGGGTCCTTAGATGCTTCGGGAGTTATTGTGGGAATTTTATTTTAGAATATCATGTGGGTGACATTATTTGGAGTCTATTATTATTTTCTTATGGATTATATTAAAGTATATTTTTAGCTTCCACAACTTAGGGTTTTTCCTTTATAAAAATGTTTTATTAAGTTAATGTATAAGGTTTGGTATGATCTTAGGCAATTTTTGCATATGTATGAGTGGGTTCTACGGGCGTGGGTGACCTTATGTCTCCCTATGTTCCCGTCATGTCTCCGAAAATGGGATGTGACAATCTACCCCTACCATATCCTTGGGCTCCCATGCAAAACAATATAAAAAGTCATGAACTTTTTCATCCAGTGCTTTTGTGTCAAAATATGCAAATGTAATCTATGTAATTTTAAGATTTTCCTTTGTGCCATAGTTGATTAGTTCTTTGTCTTTTTCATTTTTTATTTCCTTTTTATTTTCATTTTCTTTTTCAGATTTCTCATTTAATGATGAGTTAGAGGAAGTAGAGCATAGAGAGTCAGGAAAGTAAGCAGAAAACTTATTCATCTTATTGAAGATAAAGGTCCCATCATCATGGGCTTCATTAGTTTGAAGAGATAAGCCCAAGAGACAAGTTACAAAATCTGATAGAAAAGACTGAAAAGACTCAACAAACTCATACTCAAACCTAGCAAACTCAGACTCTGACTCAGAGGACTCAGATGAGGGCATAACAGGGCCCATACTCTTGTCGAAATACTAGTTATTCAGAGGTGATTAGGATGGTTGAATGAGCTTAATGGGATCAAGCTCTTGGTTGTTAGTTATCCTATGGATGGTCTCAAAAAGAGAGGGCTCCATGCTCATTTCCCAATGCTCCTCCAATTGATAGATGGGCTTGCACTACTCTAGATTGAGCTTGATATCAAAGAAAATTTCAAAACCAGAGATTAGCTTTTTAGAAATAAGACAAAACTAAGGTTTGGGAAAGCCACAATAAGGGAAATCTTCTCTCTTTTTCATGAAATATCCATTAAAAGTTTCACCTCGTCTCTTAGCCTTAGCTCTCAGCTTGGCCCTTTTCTCCAATTCTACAATATTTCTAGTTTGGGCACATAGCCAAGACCAAAACTAAAAGAAGGAGTGGTAATGGGGTACTAAGGAAATTGGGCGATCCTTTATTGGTTTCTTCTAAGCCCTAAACCTAGAAAATAATCCATTTTCTTCATCATGTTAGCTACTACCATATTACTATATAGATCAAAGTCAAAAGGAACAAACTCTTTATCTTCTCCTTGAATGAATTGGATAGCATCAAATGAGAAGCCAGACAGAGAAATGGCAAAGGGTTTAGGCTTGATTTCCAAAATCAGCATGGAACACGGAATGTCACTCTTCCCATATACATCAGCTCAGACGATTATGATATTTGCACCATATAGAAATTTCAACTTTTGATGCAAGGAGGAAGGAATTGCTTTCACTTGGTGGATCCACAGCCTACTAAGTAAGACATTGAAATAGGCCGAGACATCAATCACTTAAAATGGGATTGGCATTGTCACTAGTCTAATTGTGACATCAAGATTCGCTACTCCTAAGACTTGCCTCTTGGTGTTGCCATATGCTCTCACCACTTGGTCTGATGGGATGAAATCTGAATCCTTAATCCTAGGTAGCTAGTCACTTTCAATGGACATATGTTCAGAGCAGACCTATTATCTATTAACATCATAGGCACAGTTTTGACTCGAGTCATCACTATGATGTAAAGAGCATAATTGTGGCTTTCTTCTTTATAAGGGATGTCATGATCACTAAAAGAAATAGTCATGGATTTGGTAGTGTTGGTCAAAGACACCAGAAGTGTCTTAGGTGAGATGTTAATAGTAGCTTGACATTTGTTCAAAGCCTTGCAAAGAGCTTAGCGATGAGGGTAAGAGGAATGGATGAAGCTCCATATTGATATGTTTGCTTGGGTTTTCTTTAATTGCTAAAGAATACAATCTTCCTGAGGTTCATTATGGGGCTTCAATTTTTCAATAGGAGGACGGATGGCATGACTTACTAGGTTTGAATCTATAGGTTATAGTGGGAGAACTCTCCCACTCTAGGTGATTGCATCGACTTCAGCATTAAAGTCATTTAGATCAAATACGCAACAATAGCCGAAATGTGATTGATGAGAGAGAGAGGATCAAATCCTAATTCATCAGAAGAAATAAAATTAACATTTGCTTGGTGGTTAGGCAGAGGATTTATGGTGATATTGGCCTAAGCTCTTGGAGCAATGAAGTCTCCATTGTCTATCAGTCTTGAATTTGATGCTTCAGAGCTTTATAAGAATTTGTTTTATGTCTGGGTCCTTGGTGATAATCACATTGCTCGCTAGCATTATAGTTCTTGGGAAAAGGATTAGGAGGTGCTCTCAGCTCTAAAGGTTTAATAAGATAGGCTTCTAGGGCCTTCTTATAGATAGTGCTTAGAGGCATTCCCAATTTAGAGAAACTTCTTCTTTCCATTCTCATAGGTTGATGGTAGGAGATAGTATTAATTTCTTCTCCCTTTTGGAGGGTAAAGTGAGTGGTATTAGAGATGAAATTAGTGTTCTTACAATATCTTAAACTCGAGGATTCATTCTTGATTTGACCAGACTAAATCAAATCCTTAATTTTAAAAGCTATAGTAATGAGAGCCTTGAAGTTCAGGAGATACTGGGTTTGCAAGTGAATTTGGTATTGAGGGGGGAGATTTTTCACGATAATGTCAATTTGCTCTTCCTCAGATAGATGGTTTACCATTTAGGCTATTTTTGCCCTCCACCTTATAAGAAACGCAGTGAAGGATTTTCTTTGGCGTTGTAGTGGTTTCTAAATCTCGACGATTAACATCTACTTCTATATTGTAATGGTATTATTTGACAAAAACATTGCAAATATCATCACTTGTCTTTTTGTGATTTTGGTCAGGATCTAAAAGTCACTTAATAGCAGCTCCAATTAAAGATTATTAGAATAACTAAGTAAAGAGCATGTCATCCAAACCAAAAGGTCTCACTGCATCCATATACATCTTGAGGTAGGTCTTAGGGCAAGTTGTGCCATTGAATTTGTTTGTTATGGGCATCTTGAATTTGGGTGGAACTCTAGCGCTCAAGAAGAAAGCAAGAGAATCGACATCTATCATGTCTTTATGCTTTTTGATAATTTTGATGGATCATTCTATGGCTTTAAACTTTTCCATCAATTTCTTAGCTTCGGGAAAGTTAGAGAAATCTCCACTTTGAAAAGGATTCACAGTGGGAGTGGGAGTAGTGGCATTCACATCTAAAGGAAGGGAGGGGGGTGTTTTGAGAGCTTTCCCTTTAATGGTGAAGCAAAAGTGGAGGCATGGCTGATTCCAGCCTAAATGGAAACAAGCTGAGTAGGAGGAGGAGTAATGGTGGCATTGGTCATTTTCTTGACCTCATTTATGATGGATTGGTGTTGGGAATTGAGAGAACTAGTGAAAGTGGATGACTGGGCAATAAGAGCATGGGTGAAAGTGTCGGCTTAGGTCTTAAGAGCGGTGGTGAGTGTGGCTTGGAAAGTCTCCTCTTATTTCTTAAGGAGGTTAGTGAAAAAGGTACTCATCGCATCTTGGTAGAAAAAGCTAGAGGTATCGGGCATTGGTACCTTGAAAACAAAAAATAGAAAACACAAGTAAGAATACAGAACTGTGAAGAAAAAAAAAAAGGAAGATGTGTTAGGAAAAGGATTCCTTCTATATAGTTGGTCTCTAAGTTTAAATGTCAATAGGGAGAGTGTGTGAGGTTCCAGACAATCTGTTTGGGTCTTTGAGGTATTTTGGATTTACTTATCGAGTTTCTCATGTATGCATGACAATGTCATGATGCATACTAAAAAAAATTTCATAGGCATATGTTCAAATGTCTCCATTATTATGGTACATGAAACCTAGGTTCAACGCTAGGGTGACTACATGTACAAGGGTAAAGGGTTGTTTAATTAAGGGTCCCTGTTCCACTAGAACATCGATATAGCTAACCATGTGTGAGGCAATGAGCCTTGTATAGGTCTAATGGTACTAATTGCTCGTTACACCACCAAAATGGTCAGGGATTCATCACATGGTGGAATGCTTTGCTATTTCCAATATGCTCAAAGAGAGTTGTCGAGCCAATACTATTCATGAAATAAAAGTTTTCCTAAAGTTAAGGTTAGGCAAGGAGCCTTTATTATGTAAAGTGATGCATGAAAGTCAAATTATACTTAATGAGCCAAATGAAGATTATTTTGGAAAAATTTTTCCTTAACCAAATAATAATCCTCTTATTTTCCTTTTTATTTTGAAAAAGGTGGTTACTAGTCCCCAATGGAGTTGCTGTCACATCCCAACTTTCAGAGACATGACGGTCCTAGAAAATGGAGAGATATAAGATCACCCATGCTTGTAGAATCCACTTATACTTGTACAAATACTACCTAGGATCATACCAAAACCTCTCATATTAACTTAAATAAACCCTTTTTTTTATATATATTTTTTAGAAAACCTTAAGTTGTGGAAGCATAGTTAAAATGTACTTTAAACATAATTCATAGGGAAATAATATTTAGAATCCAATTAAAACCTCAAAAGATAACATTTCAAAATAAACATCCAAAATTAATACTCCCGGAGCGTCTAAGGATAATGCTTTATAACATATTAAACTAATTATCTTGGACAAGGAATTCCCCAAGCGAATTAGGATGCTTGAGCCATCGCCTTGTCTCCTCATACTACTCACTTAGAACCACACAAAGAAAAAGGGGTGAGATAGATGATCTCAATGAGTAAACAAAATGGTACATATAATAACATATATCCCTTTTTAAAAAGGAAACCCATAGCTTGTAATACATAGTTCATGTTTTACAATTTATGAATCAAAGTTTGCAATTTAACAAGGTTTGCAGAAAATCACACTTATTACTTGTGAGTGAATACTCTTGCTTAATTCACACTTGAGTGAAGACACTGCTCAATTCACTTGAATTTACATAAGTAAGTGAATAATCTTGCTCAATAAACTCATGAGTGAAGACACTGCTCAATTCACTTGGATCTACATAAGTGAGTGAAGACTCTTGCTCAATTCACTCGTGAGCGAAGACACTGTTCAATTCACTCGGATTTACATAAGTAAGTGAAGATTCTTGCTCAATTCACTCATGAGTAAAGACACTACTCAATTCACTCGGATCTACATAAGTGAGTGAAGACTCTTGCTCAATTCACTCGTGAGTGAAGACACTACTCAATTCACTCGGATCTACATAAGTGAGTGATGACTCTTGCTCAATTCCCTCATGAGTGCAGGCACTGCTTAATTCACTCGAATTTACATAAGTGAGTGAAGACTCTTGCTCAATTCGCTCATATTTATGGTAATCACTTATAAAAATAGCACTTAAGAAAGCAATAACATGTATCACAATAACAATAGCAGTTTAGCTCATTGAACAAAAGATAAATAACAGTGTGGTTCCAGAAAGAAAGTAGGGTAAGGTAACAAATCACAAAGGTACTTTATTGTCATTAAATAATCAAAATAGATTTGGACCAAATGTCCTTTGCCAACCCAAGCTTACAAAAAAATCATTTATTCATAATTAAAATTAGAAAATAACTTGTGTTTTAAGATATCAAAGGTTCACATAACATGATAACTTGTACTTGTAACTTGAATATAATGTTTACTCACCTTGTGACTCCTTCGCTCCTAGTACATGTAGCTCTTTTAAACCTCTAAAACTCCTCAAGCACTAACATAATATTTAATTCAATACTTAGTATTTATTTAATCATGATACTATCCTATCTCATAACTACCCCATGCACATATAACACTCACATATACTTAGAGTTGCACAAATAAGTCACTTCATCACTTGCACCTAACATGTTGACTTTAAAAGTCTTGTACACTTAGCCTTTATAAGCCCATATGAAAAACATATTATAATTCATGTCAATACCTTTCTAAGGTAAACATGATATCATTATCTTAATATCAATTCACTTTAACAATCATCTTAGTACACTTAACACTTCCATATATGTCAACTTAACAAATAACCTTTCAAGTGCCATACTTATCTCTTATGACAAATTCATTCAATCAATCTCTTCATCAATTCAAGATCATTAATTCATTGTCAAGTCATCATGCTGCCTACTTCTATATTATCCAATCACATTCACATATTAATTATAACATAAGGTTAAGATACCTTAAGTATACCAAATTTCCTCTAGCCTTGTCTAGAGTCATTCCTTCAACCAACATGTAATCTAACCATTTATCATTCATTCATACATGTCAATAATCATTAAAATACACTACATAAAAGTTATAGACATTGGGATAAAAATCCCAACAATGGCCGAATACTCCATTAAAGAGGAAATTTGATTTTTCTTACTTTTCGCACTTTCCTTCTATTATAGTAATATGTAGAAACATGGTTTGAATCAAGATTTTTCATGTAATCAAAAGAAAAATCATTTTAGATCATAAACATGTAGGAATTAGCACATATATAAATCCATATGCATGAAAATTTTCCAACTTTAGGTGTTAGGGTGAAAACCATAAACCTTTCTTGTTTCCGGTGCTTTTCGGTCATTACAGTAATATACAAAATATGATTTAATCCAATATTTTCCATCTAAAAAATCAAAAATTAGTTTAAAATTCAATAATGTAGAAATTTCCCCCCTTTATTGAGTTTATGCATGAAAATTTTAATTTTTAATTACAGGATTCACTTTTGGAGAAATCGCGTAAGAAGGTTGGTGTTTTTAGTAGAGAAATTAATTTCTCCATCAAAAATTCACCCAAATGGATTTAAAACTGTAGAAATCAATAAATACCCAATTCAATAATTTTCTCATAATTTATTTCATAGAAATCAAATAAGAAATTGAAAGGAAAGAAAAACTTACGAATACAGTCAAGAAATCGCAAAAATTGAAGGTGTTTTGTGAATTTCATTAGAGAAAATAAATTTGAGAGAATTTTTCTGCCAAAATAATGAAATAATAAAGGGTGGCTTCTGGAATTCAAGGGCTGGTCGAATTTCTTGAATTTATATGTAGGGTTTTGGATAATTTCCAATATTACCCTTAACGAGCTAGGTTATGAGTGTTTGAGTGTAGTGGGCTTTTAGGTATTTAGGCTTTTTGTTTAATTTAGGGGTTGATTATGCGTAATTAAAAATAATTTTTTTTATTATTTTTATTAAAATTTCCCCCAAAACATTTATATAAAAATATTTTAAAAATATTCATAAAATTATTTTATGTTTAAAAATCACCTTTTTGCCTAAAATTCATATTATGAAGAAAAAAATAAATCTTTTCACGCTAACGCACTTCATGTAAATCATTTATTTCATACTAATAATTCACATTGGGCATATTAAAATTAATTTAACATGCCACACACTCAAGAATCACATCAGACATGAATTTTGTTAAAATCACATATTTTGTCGCAACAACTCTAAATTCAAGCAATTTGGTTATGGAAACTCATAGGGTAGATGTGAGTTGTTACATTCTCCCCCCTTTAAAAAAAATTCATCCTCAAATTTTCAGATCTAGCAGCACAACACACTCTGCTTAACTTCTATGCTATACTTCTGCTGCGCCACTCAAACATAATATTTAACTGCATTTAACATATTGAATATAGTAAGGCATATACTCACAATCTATCAAAATCACACTGATAAACCTTTAGCTTGAGCTACACCTATGTTAATCTCTTATTCAAACAAATCTTAAAACTAATCCTTAATAATTTGTATCCTTTAACCTTAAACAAAAGTAATAGAACCTTTAATTTCACCTTTAATCACATATAATCCCAAGCATTTCTTTTCCTTATATCCCTATTAATATTAACGTCTATACTAATAACTTAATCACCACTTCCATTCATTATTTATCACATTAGTCATATAAGAATCCAACAGATAATTCCAAATTATTAACTTCAATTGATATTCAATAATTCTCTTTTCATATTAATAATTATTACTTAATCTATTATAACCTTAATAATTATTTTCATGTTTAATACCTTGTTAACATTACGATTTCTACACTCTCATCATTTATCAATTAAAACATATTTAAACTTAACAAACATTCCTATATATAATATCCCAAACAAACTTACATTCTATTAATTTACAATCCCAAATAAACTTCTCATAATTATTTCAGATGTACTCTCTTTCTGTTGTATAATATATACATTATTATGATGACTTAATTACCTAATGCCTCGTATTTTTATACCTTTAACTCATAATATCATCTCACTTTAGGTTTTCCACTTATATCTTGCGATACTTCATATTCCTAATAATTTAACTTATCTAGATTAAAATAATAAGCCTTCTAATACCATTGCTATTTAATGAAATCTCTATGTAACTCTTATATCTTTCCAAATCTATGTCATTTTAGGTTGTCTTAAAAAAAATTCTTTCCGTATTAAAGATCACTACCAAATTTTCCAGTAACCTCAATTGAACATTATTGTATCAATTCCTTAAAATATTTCTCATCCAAAGGACTCAAACCACTTTCAAGTATATTCAAAACTATTAAATTTTCAAAATTGTGTAGCATCATACTTATCCTTTTATCATCATTTCAAGTTTAAGAATACTTATCCTTTTATCATCATTACAAGTCTAAGGACACTTATCCTTTTATCATCATTACAAGTTTGAGAATACTTATCCTTTTATGTCTACCTTAAAAGAAATTCATCCTCAAATTTAAATACTTACTCATACATTCTTGAAAATTGGGGATGCTTCTGCCGCATCCCTTCCTCGGCTTCCTAAGTATACTCATTCATTCCATGATTATGCTAGTGGATCTTAATCATAGGTATCTCTTTGATACACAAATTTCTGCCCATCCTTAGTTTGGAATTCTACTTGTTTTCCTCTATAGTCAATACAAGCTCTATACTCATATAGCCAATCCATTCCTAAGATCACATCAAATTCTAGGACATCTAGTTCCAATAACTCCATGAGACATTTCCATTCATCAATGTCTACCTCATAATTCTTAAACAATACCTTACTTCCATCATTGCTCCTAAAGGAGTCAACACTATTGAGGGTTCATTAATGAATTTCTTATCTCTGCTGAGACTCTTAGCAAAACACAAATGAATGCATAGCACTATAATCAATCAAGTATCTTGCACTAAAAATTCAATGGGAATGATACCTTCTTCTTTCAAATCACATTAGATAAATATTCTTCCTCTGACTATACTCGATATCTATATAAGTGATAGAGAAATCCCTATCTCTCTTGTTGTTCTAGCCTATAAGGTAATATCTATGCCACAAATTCCTTAATGTATTTCACTTACTTCCCACCATATACTTACGTATATATAATGTAACTAATTTGTTTCATTCTCCTACTAATCATTACTAACTATCATTTCTCTTCCTATGACATCAATCACAATTATCATTTAATAACTCCATAATTTCCTATATCAAACCATTGTAACATGCAAGCATTTCATATCTCGTACCATTATACCTACCAATCATTAATCTTAGTTGGATCTAAAACTTAGTCCACTTCCCTTTCTAATCCACCTAACCCCACTATCTAATTATCATACTTAGCATGTCTTTAACATTAGAACCCATCATATAATATCACATCACAAGATACATATCACCTAACAGGTATCACATATCATGGCATATATCATGTATCCTAATCATGTAGCACATAACCTATAGCATAATAAGCTCTCTTATCATTTTTAAAAGTCAATCACCTCCTAGGTAAAAAAGGGTCAAACCAAAGCCAAATAGCTAAGTAAACATATAATATCATACATGTCATTTAAGTCCTATGCCACTAGACTAACAATTACCCACTACTAACGGAAGTCTCAATTGTGTCTCTTATTCTTGGCTCCTTGCCCTTGAGGTTGAGATGGTCTAGATGGTGAAGGTGTTGAGGCCACATTTCCTAAGTTCCTTGTCTGAGGGTAGTCTTTGATAAAGTGATCCATCTGTCTGTATCTCAAACATGCGCCAGAGACCTTCCAACAAACCCCAGAATGCTTCCTACTGTAATGGTCACAAGTTATTAGTGAAGATTCCTTTCTCGGTCCTCTGCTTCCTTCTCTGTGCTAGCCTTTATGACCTTTGCTCTTATGCTTACCCTTTTGTTCACGTTTAGCGCACTCAGCTCTCTCGACCTTATGCCTCTTCTCCACATCCCTTCTCAGAGCATGCACTAAGGACCTAAGATATCGATTGTCTTCCATCAGTTTTGAATAGTCTCTTTCAAACCTCTGTATCTTACTATGAATCCATTTATAGCCTAGACCCTTCTCATCAAGAGACTTTTATCTCTTCAAGTGGATCATCAGTATGGCCTTCTCGAACATCTCTCTCTGTGTCCTCTTACAGGCCACACGTGGTGCTCTAGGTCAAGGTCCTCTAGTAGGGGTGATATTCTTGGTCATCTGATAAGAGAATTGTAAGGCACATAAATAAATAATAATAAAGAGTACTATAGCTTATTAGGATTTCATGAAACTATACTAGCGATAGACTGTAAATGACATGATAGGAAAATTCCTATACTCCAAGATTATACTTATTTAACCTAATATATAGACTAGTATAAACTAGACTTTTAAAACTATGGCTCTAATACCATCTTGACACTGGTCAAATGGCAATAAAGGATAAACCTATAGCTCTGATACCAACTTCGTCACATCCCAACTTTCAGAGACATGACGGTCCTAGAACATGGGAAGATATAAGGTCACCCACGCTCGTAGAACCCACTTAAACTTATACAAATACTGCCTAGGATCATATTAAAACCTCTTACATTAACTTAAATAAACCCTTTTTTTTATATATATATTTTTTAGAAAACCTTAAGTTGCAGAAGTATAGTTAAAATATAATTTAAACATAATCCATAAGGAAATAATATTTAGAATCCAGTCAAAACCTTGAAAGATAACATTTCAAAAAAATAATTCAAAAAATTAATATTCCTGGAGCATCTAAGGATAACTCTTCATAACATATTAAACTGATTATCTTAGACAAGGAATTCCCCAAGTGAATTAAGATGCTTGAGCCATCGTCTTGCCTCCTCATACTACTCAACTAGAACCACACAAAGAAAAAGGGGTGAGATAGATGATCTTAATAAGTAAACAATATGGCATATATGATAACATATATCCCTTTTTAAAAGGGAAACCCATAGCTTACAACACATAGTTCATGTTTTACAATTCATGAATCAAAGTTTGCAATTTAACAAGGTTTGCAGAAAATCCCACTTATTACTTGTGAGTGAAGACTCTTGCTCAATTCACTATTGAGTGAAGGCACTGCTCAATTGACTCGAATTTACATAAGTGAGTGAAGACTCTTGCTCAATTCACTTGTGAGTGAAGAAACTGCTCAATTCACTTAGATCTACATAAGTGAGTGAAGACTCTTACTTAATTCACTCATGACTGAAGACACTGCTCAATTCACTCAAATTTACATAAGTGAGTAAAGACTCTTGTTTAATTCGCTCGTATTATGGTGATCACTTATAACAATAGTACTTAAGAAAGCGATAACATGTATTACAATAATAACAGTAGTTTAGCTCATTGAATAAAAGGTAAATAATAGTGTGGTTCTAGAAAGAAAGTAGGGTAAGGCAACAAATCACAAAGGTACTTTATTGTTATTGAATAATCAAAATAGATTTGGACAAAATGTCCTTTGCCAACCCAAGCTTACAAAGAAATCATTTATTCATAATTAAAATTAGAAAATAACTTGGATTTCAAGATATCAAAGGTTCATATAACATGATAACTTGTAATTGTAATTTGAACATAATGTTTACTCACCTTGTGGTTCCTTCGCTCCTAGTACACGTAGCCTTTTTGAACCTTTAAAACTTCTTAAGCTCTAACATAATATTTAATTCAATACTTAGTATTTATTTAATCATGATGCTATCCTATCCCATAACTACCCTATGCACATATAACATTTACATACACTTAGAGTTGCACATATAAGTGCACTTCATCACTTGCACATAACATGTTGACTTTAAAAGTCTTGTACACTTAGCCTTTATAGGCCCATATGAAAACACAATATAATTCATGCCGATACCTTTCTAAGTTCAACACAATATCATTATCTTAATATCGATTCACTTTAATAATCATCTAAGTACATTTAACACTTCCATATATGTCAACTTAACAAATAACCTTTCAAGTGCCATGCTTATCTCTTATGATCAATTCATTCAATCAATCTCTTCATCAATTCAAGATCATTAATTTATTGTCAAGTCATCATACAACCTATTTCCATATTATCCAATCACATTTACATATTAATCATAACATAAGATTAAGATACCTTAAGTATACTAAATTGCCTCTAGCGTTGTCTAGAGTCATTCCTTCAACCAACATTCAATTTAACCATTTATCATTCATTCATACATGCCAATAATCATTAAAATACACTACATAAAAGTTAAAGACAATGGGATAAAAATCCCGACAATGGGATAAAAATCCCAACAATGGCTGAATACTCCATTAAAGAGATAATATGATTTTTCTTACTTTTCATCTATTATAGTAATATGTAGAAATATGGTTTAAACCAACATTTTTCATGTAATCAAAACAAAAATCATTTTAGAACATAAAAATATAGGAATTAGCACATATATAAATCTATATGCATGAAAATTTTTCAACTTTAGATGTTAGGGTGAAAACCATAAACCTTTCTTATTTCCGGTACTTTTCGGTCATTATAAGAATATACAAAAATATGATTTAATCCAATATTTTTCATCTAAACACATTAAAAATTAGTTTAGAATTCAAAGATGTAGAAATCACCCCCTTTATTGAGTTTATGCATAAAAATTTTAATTTTTAGTTACAGGATTCACTTTTGGAGAAATCGCGTAGGAAAGTTGGTGTTTTTGGTAGAGAAATTAATTTCTCTATCAAAAATTCACCCAAACTGATTTAAAACTGTAGAAATCATTAAATACCCAATTCAAAATAATTTTCTCTTAATTTATTTTATCGAAATCAAATAAGAAATTGAAGGAAACAAAAACTTACAAATATGGTTAAGAAATCGCAAAGATTGAAGGTGTTTTGTGAATTTCGGTAGAGAGAATAAATTTGAGAGAGTTTTTCTGCCAAAATAATGAAATAATAAAGGGTGGCTTCTGGAATTCAAGGCCTGGCCAAATTTCTTGAATTTATATATAGGATTTTGGGTAATTTCCAATATTACCCTTAATGAGCTAGGTTAAGAGTGCTTTAGTATAGTGGGGTTTTAAGTATTTAGGCTTTTTGTTTAATTTAGGGGCTGATTATGGGTAATTAAAAATAAAATATTTTTCTTATAATTTTCATTAAAATTTCCTCTCAAAAAATTTATTTAAAAATATTTTAAAAATACTCACAAAATTATTTTATGTTTAAAAAACACCTTTTTGCCTAAAATTCATTTTATGAATTTTTTTTTTAATGCTAATGAACTTTATGTAAATCATTTATTTCACACTAATAATTCATATTAGGCATATTAAAATTAATTTAATCTACTACATACTCATGAATCACATCAGACATGAATTTTCTTAAAATCACATATTTTGTCACAACAACTCTAAATTCAAGCAATTTGATTATGGAAACTCCTAGGGTAGATATGGGTTGTTATAGTTGCCACATATGAGACCTCGTCCGAATGTCCCTCTCTCACTCGGAGGAAATTTTACCTTAAGGAATGGCAAGTGATTTTTAAGGAGGTCATGGAATGAGTTTCGATGCTCACAATTAGAACCCTTGAGTTTAGATTGGTTGATCTTGAAAATGATTTTGGGACTCGCCGCCCCTATTTATTTTTAAGTGGAAAAATTAAGAAAAAACCTAATTGACTCAAATTCATTAATTTTAGTTAATTAATTTACCTAAGGATAAAATCACTAGTCTGAGAGAAAATCTGGTCAGTTTAAAAAAATACTAATTGGTACAAAAAGTCCAATCAAGGTAGGAAAAGCATCAAATTATGCCACGAATATTCCGGTCAGTTTTGGTGAGTTCAAAATTAATTTTAGAGGTGCTAAAATAAGGGTTCACAAGCCCTAATTTTGTGACAGTTATAGCTGTCACTTGATAGCTTGGTCATTTAGCTAGTAGCCAGGCTTACTACGGGCACTAGTAGCCATATGCATCACCCGTATCCTAGTGCTGGTCACATGCCCTCAGCTTTAGGTCGTGACAAAGTTGGTATTAGAGTAATGGTCATGCGACCTCTAGTGTGTTTAGAGTTGAGAAAGTCCTGGATATTATAAGTTCTTGTAACATGCAATGTATAGGATTCCTATTCATCTTGTTAAATTTCTTTTGTCTCCAATTCAGCGTTATCCCTATGTTGATTTGTTATTTTTGAGATTTATGTTTTTATGAATGTGTTTATGCTTTGATTAGCACGATGGATTCGGTGACTCATTTCAGATTCACAGTTTATAATAAAAGGACAAGCAATGCTAGTGATAATTCTTCAGTGATGGAGACTCTTCTGGATGCATATGGCAAGGTAAGAGTGTTACAAAAAGTAAGTACTTTTGTGAAGTGAGAAGATATCGAGATCATGCTAATTGAATGTTCTGGTTTTTGAAAATTCATGAGGACTTTAATATGTTAGGGTACAAAATGAATTAATTTTGAATATTAAATGCCTTTGAAATTAAATACTTTATTTTAAATTTAAATATGTAAATGAGTTTAAAGATGATAATCGATTTTCAAGTGTGATTTTTAAAAGTAATTGGAAAGATTTTTGTTTTGGAACTTCGTACCAATATCTAGTTTGTCTGTCTACATGTATATTGGATTTTGCACCATAAAGTCACATATCATTGTTCATGCATCATGAGCCTCATCACCCATTGCATTAAAGTTGCATGTTAGTCTATCATTCTTGGACACAATATCTTGAGTTCCAAAACAATAAGGAAAATATTTTAATTTCTACAAGCAATTATTTAATGATTTTGAAAATTTAATTTTTTTAGATATACCAAAAATGGATTATAGTCTTTTAGATGAGAAAAGCTTTGAGTGTTAGTTTTTGATTTTCGGTAGTGTGTCAAAGTGAGTAGTGAAAAGCATAGTGGAGAACTCTAGCTTGAGGGTGTAGTGCTTGCTTTGGTTTGAATATTCCAGGATGAATTTTCTTAATTAGGAAGATTGGGATAACATAAATTTTTAATCATTTTAGGAAATCCTATTTTCATATGAAATATGATTATTTAATTATATTGTTACATTCTACTTGAAATGTTCGTTTTCCTAGAACTTCGAATTTTTATGATTTCAAAAAATATATTATTAATTATAACTTTTATTTAAATGATATAATATATGAACTTGATATAAAGAAAATATTTTATTTATTTAATTGTGAAAATATCATTATTTGTTATTTGTTATTTTTGAGGTAAATTAAGTAATAAATCAAATTCCTATTTGTTTTGAATTTTAGAATTTAAGTAAATATAAATTTTAATCTTATTCAATTAAAGTTTATTATTATTAAAAAAAATTTATCTAGCATATATGATTAGCTAATAGTAGCCAATCAAATGGCTGTCCCATTTTTGCCAGCAAATCAAACAGGCAGAGAGAAGAGAATTGAAGTTGGACTTCGATCTACCCATCTCTAGTAAGTATGGACTGGCACCGCCACCATTCACATATAGCTCAATCTCCAGTGAATAACTGTGCACCAGAAATGGCGAGCATGGATGACTAGAGACAGAGCATGCAAGCAGAGAAGATTAACTTTTTCTCTTTCCTATTGCTTCCTGAAATCCAAACCCTAATTCCTTTGATCAAAATCATGTCTCAATCAAACATGGACATCTCAGAGTAAGCACAGGTGATCTCTCCAACTTCATCAATTGAAAATCAAGCTCCTTTAACTAAGGTAACTACTCCTTTTGAAAATAAAAAAGCTAAAACTATTGGCTAGGGAATTTTGTGCACCATGTTTTTTGGATTTGGGAACTTTTAAAGAATGTGGATTGGTTGACTAAGGTTAGGGAGTATTTAGGGGCTGATTTTAGGATATTTTGTTTAATTTCAATTTGGATAGCATGAGAGCATGACTATTAAGTTTCTCTCTAGTTTGAAGGTGGAAATGGATTATTTGCTAGGGCTTGTAGTTACAAAAATGATAATTATGATATTTGCTAAAAATTTTAAACTAACCACCAATGAATTAGATAAGATTTTCGGATTTTCATTTGAAGGGAAGAATAGTATACCTGGAAATGGGCAAGAGCAAGATGCTTGGGCTGAATTAACTACAGATGGTGGAGTTTATGAGTGTAGAATATCTAAGGTGATACATCTTAAGGATCCTGCTCTCAATTTTATTCATTGATTGATTGATAAGTCATTGTTTAGTAGAGGAAAGGACCATAATATTGTATTTCATGATGAATTGTTCTTCTTATGATGCATGAAGCATAAAATAGAGATTAATATAGGATATTAGTTAGTTGGATATTTGCATTATATGGCAAATCATAATAATAATCCTATTTGTATTGGAGGAGTTATTATGAAAATAGCTATGCATTTGACCATATATATGCCAACACCTAATAATCATAGGATAGTCTAGCCAAATGTTCTTGATATTTCAAGAATGGAGAAGTTGAAAATGATTATGAGGGATTATAGGAGAGATAAATTGGTAGTTCTCCTAGGAGAAGTAGTTGTAGAGAAAGGGGAGAGCTCTTCAAGGAAGAGGAAAAGAGTTAATGATGATAAGATGAAGATAATCATGAAAGAATTCATGGTGATGCTTAAAGAGATTGCAAAAAGATATAACTAGGAATAAGGTGATGAAGATGATTGATCCTTGCACCTCCTTGGCTATCTTAGTTTCTATTAGTAGCCAGTTACATCTATCAATTTATATTTTGCAAAACTTTCTTTAGTTTTCTATCAAGTTTGAATAATTTTTTTTTATATATTTTGTTAGTTTGAATGTTTTTGGATATTTTAAGTATTTTTATGTTTCTTTTTATTCTAATGACATTATGGTTGCAATTAACTCTCAATTCTTGAGTTTTATGCTTTGCCTTTAGCATGCAAGATATTATTCAATTCAATGCCTCAGAATTCCAATACAGTGATAGTAAAGGGAATTTCCTTCACCTAATGTTTTTATCTTTAGTTTCCTTCACCTAATGTTTTTATCTTTAGTCGCATTAAGGCTAATGTGAAAATTAAGTGTGTGGGAGGGGAATTCATTATTTTGATTGATCATTTTGATTATGTCTAAGAAAATTTTTCAAAACGTTTGCATATTTAATTTTATTCAATTTTAAAATTATTTGAAGTTTTAAGTAGGATTATATGCCTAAACAGACTTCTTGTGAATTTTGTAGAATATTTTTGAATTAAGTTGAATTCTTTTAGGGTTTAATGTTGATAGTTCAAATTCTAAGATGAATTTATCTTGATGGTTGAATATAAGCCGTAATGTGAGGTTATTTGAGCCTTTTTTTTATAGAATTCACCCATAGACAATTTCTTATTTCTTGTTGAGTATCCATCATGGCATATGTTGTTCTAGAATTTGTATGAATTTATTGTCGAGATTACATAAATGTAGCATTAGCTCATGAAGTTGAAAAAGGCATCTTGATATACCTTTTTAGATTAATAGCCTTCCCAAAAAAATTTCATTAGTGAGCCATTTTGAGCCTAAGCTATTCTTTTCTTATTAAACCCATAATCATTGCACTTAAATCTTAAAATTACTACCCTTTTCGTAGGTTTAAGAGCATATTTAGTATTTTGTATAGGGAACATAAATGGAAAATTGGGGTATATGATTCTTTGGGTATCTAGTGTATTGTGTCTTTATTTTGTTTTATTGACATGAGCAGTGTATGAAAAGAAAAAAAGAAAGGAAGTGTGCTTGAAGAAAATAAAAAAAAAAAAAAAAAAAAGAAGAAGAGAGATATTAAGCACTTGGAAATTGCATGCTCATAAATCATTTTGTGTAAGACACTATTGTTTTTGGGGTATTTATATACCTTAAATTTGGGAATTTATTTATTGCTTTTTGAATATGCTTTTAAATCTTAGGAGTAGCTAAAAATTTCCCTTTTCATACCTAAACCTTGACCCATTATAACCCTTTAAAGACCTTTGGATTTCTATGTCCAATGTGATTAAGTAGTGGAGATTTGAATTTTGAGCAAGCTTATGGTAACAACAATGTAATGATTGGTTTTGAGTCACTTTTTATCCATATAAACACTTGAGGGATATTTAGATAGAGTGATCACTTATTTGCCATCTTGGTCATTGATTTTTTTTTTTCATTTGAATTTTCTTTACATTTTGGCCTTGAAGTGAGTTTAGCCAATTCAATGTCACTTTTTATATTTTATTCATCTCAAGTGTTAGATGTATCCTTACTTGTTTAACTTTAGTAATTTTTTAAAGAGAATGAATTAAATTTGCATTTGCACAAGCAAAAAATTAAGTAAGGAATTGTTCAAACCATTTTTACAGTATTTTTAATAGGTTATTTATGTTTAATAAGTGAAATTTCAGATACATGACCAAACCAAGCAAAACATGGTCATGTAATTGACTTTAGAGGATCAGTTGTTCGTATCGAACACAATGATTTTCTTAGTACATGATCAAAATGGAATATTCATGTTTTGAAGACTTGGAAACATAGAGGAGTACACGACTTGGATACACGATCATGTTCGCAAGTCATGTTCTTTTATTTTAGCAACACGAGCATGGGTTTGGAATACACAGTCTTGTTTTATCAACTGGTTGATGTGGCACATTTTGATGAGCTGACCTAAGGGGTTATTTCCTATAAAAAAAAATCCTAATCATTTATTGAAGAGAGGAGAGAAGGAGGAGTGACAACCTTCTTAAGAACATTCGTTGAACCATCTTTTACTTTTAATTAAGTTAGAATTTTTTTTCTTAATAAGGAATGAACTGAAGATAGGTTTTCAAGAAGATTGGCTTATACTTCAAAGAATTCTCTTACTTTAAAGAACTCTCTTAGGGTTTTATTTCTTCAACTTTTATCATTCAACTTCATTTGTTCTTGCGTTAACAACATGAGAATGAATGCTTTTGAATTCAATAACTTTGAGTTTCATTTCTCTTTTATCATGAGCTAATTCTTTTATTCTAGAGTTTAGATGGATCCACTTTGATTGTTATGGTTTGTTTAGATGAATGAATTAGGGTTGTATGTCATTGTTTAATGCTTTATATCATATACTTATACTTGATCACCATATAGTATTACCTAGGAGTTAAGTATTAAATTGGTTATGGCTTAACACCTAAACAATGAACAATAAACTTAGGGTTTACTAATCAAAATCGCATTAAACCTATGTATGTCTTTGATTAGGTTTAGAATTAATTTAATTTCTAATAGGCCTGATTTGAAAGACACGTTTATTAGAATTATTTTTGTTTTATTCCATTCATTTGAATTATCCTAATAATCTTATTTAAAAAAACCATACAATATTTTGGTGAAGTTGAGCGCCTTAAAAGCCTTTTTATATTGCTACATTCATTCCATTTCATTTACTTTTCAAAATCCTTGCAATTTCTTTTGTGATCATTTTCTTTATAATAACTCTCAAAAAAATCAATCGAGTTAGGGTGTTTAGGTTTAATTTCTATTTTTGTGTTAATTGCAATTTAAATTAGGCATTCTACATCTCTATCCTCCTTGCAAGATACAATCTTCATTGCTCATTCTAGCTATAATTATATCGTATACTTACTAGTAGTGTGGTTCAGGTTTGAACACAACATAGACTAATGATTTTGGTTTACCTAACCATGTGTAAGGTTGTTAAGCCAATATTGATGCTGCTCTATGTTATGAAAGAAAGTTGTGTTTGTGCAGTTGAGGCCCCACCTCTTCAAATAAGAAAAAGGATCCTCCTTATCAGCTAATGGATCAATTGGTGGGCTCACCAATAGCCCATTCTCATAAACCCAAACTTGAGAAAAAGGTTGTATTAGAATAATATTTAAGGAATAGAAAATGAAAGAACAGAAAAAGGTCAAAACTATACCTTAATAAGTTGCCAGTGTTTGGTGATCTTCTCATTCAAGCGAACATTAAGATCCATGCTATAATAGAGATATGCTAGCCAACAATGCCCCAAACATAGGTGTGAATCTTACTCATATGTCATAGAGCTCATAGAATGATCTAGCCCATAAAATTTATGTTGTCCGCCAAGATTGTGGTACCAAGCAAATATAGCAGAAAGCAAATACACCAACATTATTATTAATGACCTTACCACTTCTAAGCACCGTGATGGCCTTAGCGTGTTCAGGTTGACTTAGAAGCTTCCCTTGTTGGTGTGACTGTAATTGATGCGCCAACTGACCCACTTGAGTTTCAACCTTTTTCATTGAGGCCTCCAAAGAGTCAAATCTCTTGTTATTTGCTTCTTGATTCATAGTACTAGCTTGAATAAAAACATTCAAGCTATCCTCTATTGAAGCTTTCTTTGGTTGGCTGAAATTTGATGACTCTCCTTGAAATTGGTTGCTTCTTTACACAACTGAAATGGAGATTGCTGTTGCTATTGGTTATTCTTCCAGGAAAAATTTGGATGGTTCCTCCAACCCGGGTTGTAGGTGTTAGAGAATGGATCATTTCTAACCCTGGGTTGAAAACCATCCAATGCTTGCACTCGCTCTGGTTCATCTGCAAAGGCATCAAAACTAGAAGGACAAATGTTAGCTCCATGCCCATATATACCACATATACCACATACCTCCTGAGTTTGCAATGGTGTACTCCTTCTCATGTTAAGGAGTTGAACTTGTTTGGTCAATTCGGCTATTTGCATAGCTAAATCTTTCCCACTGGTTCCCTCTTGAATTCCTTGTTTTCTACTCCTAACACTTTTCTGCTGCGAGTTTGCTCCAAGCATCTCAAAAAGGTCAAACATCTCCTGGGCTGTCTTTTCTCCTATTGCCCCCCCAGCTGCGTTATCTACTATCCCTTGGCTTTGAAGTGTAAGCCCATCATAGAAAAACTGATTTAGTAGTTGCAGCGGATAATGGTGGTGGGGGCATTGGATTTGCAGCAACTTGAACCTCTCCCATGCCTCATGAAAAGGTTCTCCCTCTGTATGAGAAAATGTAGCAATCTTCATTCTCAAATCTGCTGTCTTTTGATGGGAGTAGAATTTCCCCATGAACTTATTGTAAACCCCATCCCAGTCTGTCAAAGAATTCGGTGGTAGGGTCATCAACCATGCCTTTGCAGCATCTTTCAATGTGTATGGGAAACACCTCATCCTCAACTAATCCTCGGTTAAACCTTGTAAAGGGAATGTCTGGATTGTAGAATAGAAATCCCTTATGAAATTTAGAGGATCCTCATTTGGTACTCCATAGAACGATGGAAGCATGCTGTAATGGATATTTTTCAATTCATAATTCCTGGCAGCTGCATCCAATCTAATGCAGGATGTTGCTGTTCCTATTATCGGTCTAGCATAATCCTTCATCGGTCTAAGTGCATCCTGAGCCATGATGTCCTCGGGCTCAGTTTCCTCAAGCTCTATCTCTTGTTCAATTTCTTGTTCAATTTGCTTAGTTCCTGCTCTAATAGCTGTCAACCTGTTAATGTTATCAATGAAAGGAACTATTTCTCCTTGTTGGGATCTTCTCCCTTGCATAAATAGGTTAGAGCTAAAATAACACAACCAAATAAATCGTAAAGATAACTAAGTAAAAATAAATAAATCAGAAAATTAAGTAATCCTGCCGTGCAACTTCCCCAGCAACGGCGCCAAAACTTGTTCGCCTTAAATATATAAATCGACGATACCCGCAAGCAATTGGGGTAATCGTAGTATACTGAAAGTTCCCAAGGTCGTCTCACAAGGAAGTGCAAAGGAAAAATTACTTACTTTTCTAATTTAGAAATATAAAAACAAATAGAGAATTGCAATAAAATAAGAAACTGTACTAGGAACTAAATATCTAAATTTTTCTTGAAAATTAAAGGAAAGAAAAATATATGAGACCTTATGCAAAATGGATGTTTAGGATTTGAATGGAATTCACTAGTCCTTATATGCTCAGTAAATCTTAACCCAAAATGATAATTCTATTAATTACTTTTTTTTTTATAAATAAATCTCTTGAACCTAATTCAATAGCTTTCACATTCATGAATTAAACTCAATAAATTTGTCTAAATCAAAAGTAATTTTTCTTCCTAGGGTTTATATTTCTAATTTGTCCTAGAAACTCAAGTGAATTAATTCTGATTTTAAATTTCATCTCTCGATCCATCATTTAAAACCTAAATTGAACAATTGGTGATCAAGCAATTATTCGTAAGAATTAAACCAATTCAATTTGAGAGAGCAAGGCAATTATCATTTTGGGAAGAAGCAATCATAGCATATTCATAGTTAGTTACCTTCAAATCCTAAACAAAGAAAGATTTAGCTCATGATAGATAAGATAATCATCCTAATTTCATTGCACACTAAAAAATCCATGAAAGTAATTTAGCAAATTAATTAACCAAAAGAAAGTGATGAAATACAAAGATCCAAACCTTGACACTAAGTGAAAGAGTTTTGTTTCTATCTCTAGAATAGTTTTTCCCCTTTTCTAGATCTGGTTCTTCCTTCTCTTGGTAGCTATCCCCCTTTCTTCTTGTGAGCTCGAGAAAAAAAATTGGAATTTCCCCTTTCTTTGCTGGAAAACTCTCTATATATCATTTTTATAAAAATAACTGACTAATGTTTTAAAAATATTTAAAACTCAGATAAGATAATTCTGTTCCAAAAACATGCGGCTAGGCGCTGGAAATTATCGCTAGGCGCTGGGTAACAGAGGCTGCTGCTTACTGCGAGGCGCTGGAAAATGCAGCGAGGCACTGGAAAATGCAGCGAGACGATGGGAAAGTATAGCCAGGCGCTTTAAATCTCAGTCTTGGAAGGGCAGCGGGTCACTGGGATTCACCGCGAGGCACTGGAGTTGTTCTCTGCTGAACGCCATCGGCAGCTCGGTTATTCATGTGCACTTGTCATTTCCAAATTCCTCCCATTCCTCTCTACTTGTTTAGCATCTTCACATAATTTCTATAAACATAGATAAACCTTCCTCAAACCTTAAAAAGCACAAAATAAACATAAAAACAAATATAAACTTTACAAAATTAATCAATTAAACACCACAAAAATCCATATAAACATGCAACAAACACCTAGCAATTCTCATATGTGAGTGGATTGATCATTAGTACTGGGTTTGGCAAAATAGTCATCGAATGGTACTAGGATTTTCTCAAGTCCTCTATCAATGAAGCATATTTTTAAAGTCCTCTATTGATGAGGCATATTACACTAAGACCTCTAGTTAAGGTAGATTCTTAAGTCCTCTATTGATGAGGCATATTATTCAATTTTTTTATCAGTGAGGCACATCATCATATAAGACCTCTATCAGCGAGGCACATTATTATCTAAGTCCTCAACTCGCCTCTCTAATATCTAGCATGTTAGTTTGGCTCCCTTATATGTAGTATGGACAAATCTCATCATGCTAAGATCATTTGTCTAACTCCATTAGCTTGCTCTTTGATATGCTCATATTAAACTAGGGAGTAAGGGATAAAATTAGCCATGTCTTAATTGGGGCCAACAAGGACAAAGCCCATCTAGGAGACTACTTGTGAGATCTTGCTCATACACCCTTTCCTTGTTCAAGAGGTTTTTTAAGGCAAGTGATTTTTAAGGTTAAAGATCAAGTTTTGGTGCTCATGATTAGAACGGATGTCATATGGAAAGTTGATTTGATTTTTGAAAAGGATTAAGAAGTTGCCACGTTAATTTATTTAAAATGGAAAAATTAAAATAAAATTTTCAATTTTGACTCTAATTCATTAATCTTTTAATTAATTTATCTAAGGATAAAATCACTAGCCTTTGAATAAGGTTGAGCTTAGGGACTAGATTTTTTGTTTTAAATAATTTACATTTGGCTTATAAGTTTGATTTGACTTGATAAATTAATTTCATGAATGACAAATATGAATGACAATTAAAATGCATAAGCATGGCATAATTATAAATGCATAAAGAAATTGAAGAGAAAATAAATTAAACATCCACAAACTAAGAAGAGTGTTCTCTTTAGTCTTTATGACTTTAGGAGAATCACAAATCATTCCTTAACTCCAAGATAATCATATTAATTAATTACATTAATTAAATAATAGGATGCCTTCTCTAGTCCTTATGGGTTTTAGGAATGCCACATATTTCCATACAAAATATAAATATTTACGTGGAAAATGAAGGAGAAGGGGATTAATTGGGATTTAGATTTGAAGTTTAGATTTAAATTCTTAACATGCCTACTTACCTCATTTAATGGGGATCAAAACTCATGTAGTTAATTTCACGATTAGATAGTGGGGTTTAGAAATTAATTAGATTGATTTAGGGATTATAGTGGATGCAAGATGTTATACCTTCTCCTTTCGATGCGTGTGAAGGGTAGAGTGTTTTTCGGACTGAAATGTTGTTTTACCATAGTCGAAAAATAAGAATCCTACTCAAGGTGAGAGGATTTGATGAGAATAATCTAAGAAGCATTAAATTGATTGATTGATTAATTACTCAAGGAGAGTATTACCTAATTAGTTAAGTGGATTAATTAATTAATTAAAATAAATAATTAACTAATTAATTTAATTAAGTGAATTAATTAATTAAATGATTAATTAACTAACTAATTTAAAGTGATTAATTAACTAAAATTAATTAAAATCAAAGAGAATTAATTTTAGGGGCTACTTAAGAAGAATATAAAGAGATTAATTAGAGAGAGAGAGAGCAAATGAATAGCTATCAACAAGTGCTCCAATTGTGTCTTGAATGAAGGAGGAGAGTCCAATTTATAGACAAATGGTTGAGAGAGGTATTTTGGCCATTAGAAGAGTGAAAAGACAAAAGAGTAGAGGGATTTGTTGTTGAATATTGAGTGGAGAAGGGCGAAAATGAAAAAAGGGATCAGCATGGGGACCACCCGCTGGCTAGCCATTGACAATTGTTAGACCTTCGGCGTGCATGCTGGCCTTCCTAGCAATGCCACCCAGGAGGCTGGCGCCCATCAGTAGTCCCTACAATGGGCTACTCTATTTGATTTATGGGCTTTTTTAGGCTTTTTAGGTCTATTTTTGGGACTTTATAGAATCTAAAAAATTACCATTCAATGTTGGTGGATTGGAAATTAATTTTTAGATAGTTTGACATTCAATTTTAGGAAAAAATGGTCAATTTTAGGAGAATATTATTTGGTATAGAATGTCTGGTCAAGTTAAGAGTGATGTAGATCATTGTCGAGAAATTAAGTATCACTATAGTATTATACTTGAAAGCCCATTTTTCTTTGGGACGTTGCCCCCTTGACCCCTACCCACTAATTGGCTAGTAGGACCATCATACTGGCTACATGTAGCTATGAACCCTCAAATTTGCACATTTAGAATTCAACAGCTGCTTGACACTTATTAAGAATAGTGTACTATGTAGAGCCAATATAGCGGTTCCACTAGAAACAGATAAACAACACTCGATTATGAACCCCAAAGAATCAAACGGAGCCCAAATCGAGTCAGAAACATATGAAAATGGGTTAAAAAACAAGGTGTGGCAACCCATGGGCCAATTGTGGCAACTCGTACCTAGCTGTGATAATTGTAGCTGTCATAAGTAGGCTTTACAACTGCCACAGTCTTTGATCAATAGCGCATTTTTTCTTGATCCCACTTTAAAAATTCATTGTTTTGAGCCTCTAGACTCCTTCTATAAATATCTTACACCTCCTAACAATTCCCACACACAATGGCATGCATCTATACTCCTTATAAAGCTTTCTAAGCCTCCCAATCATCAAAGCCCTTTCTCTAAACCTCCTAATCTCTAAAAAACCCTATTCGAAAACCTCTTCTATCACATAAAACCCTATTTATAAGCCTCATAATCACCTCAAACCCTATCTCTAAGCCTTCTTATCAAGAAAAGGTGTGATTTAAGTTCTTCCTTTCAAAAAGAATTCATGGTACTCAAGCAAGAGTGTGATTCAAGTCCCTCCAAGAAGAGCTTGCTCTATTCAAGAGTCTTTCTTTCAAAAGTAGTGCTTGTGTCATCCCTAAATCAAGGTGGAACTTAGATTCAGTGCCAAGCTCGTTCCCTACATTCCTTACCATTAAAAGCCTAAGGTAAAAGTTTTTTCCTTTTCCTTTTCAATTCCAGCTTCAAGATCTAAATATGAAAAGATCTAATTTTTATTAATTAAAATTTGACCTAATTAAAAAATCCCTAAGCACTTAAAATCAATCAAAACATGATAACAAAGACAATGACTTAAAAACCCCTCCTTCGCAAGATGAAAGAACTGCGTGGGGTTTTATTCCCATTCAAAGGGATACTTAGGCATGCCATTTCTAAGACATCAACTCCACTAAAGTTAATAGCTTCTTCTCTCTATCACCTTCTCCACATAGTTTATGATTGAAATTGTTTTTCTTAAATAAAAGTCGAAACTTTAGTTCTTTTTTCTATTACAATTGTTTATTACTTTTTCTTACTTTAGTTATTTAGATTATATTTGAGAAATGTGTACTTTTCCTATAACTCATGAGAGCTAGAGAAAAGATCCCCCTAATTTTGACATTTTGACTTGTAATAATTTTAAGTAGTTTTTCTTTAATTTTCATATTTTGTAATTGTCATTACTTAATATTTGCCATGCATTGCATGAATAATATTTGTTTCATGCATCATATTATATCTATTCATGTATACATAAAAACTTCTTTTTGCAAAAGCTATTTTGTGTTTAAGTCAAACTAATTTTTTGTGTTGTTTTAACCAAAATTTAGTTCTCGAGGCCTTTTTGATCATTCGAGGATTAGTGGTTTTCTTTGGGATAAAATAGTATAATTTTGGAGTCAATAAAATTGGGTTTTCCTTTAATTTTCCCAACTGAAATAAATAAAATTAAAGTGCGACTCCTTTTGCAAATTACAATTTACAAAATAAAATTTTCTAAACTCATAGCCGATTCCAATCGTGATGTTTCTCCCAAAGAGTAATTTGATTCCTTTTAGGGAATCAAGCCGATGTTCGGGTGAGGCCTCATAGTAACATACTAATTTTAACATATGTCAAACTGCAGTGGTAATGTGAGAGTGCAAAATTGACAATTCACATTATTGCTCATGGGCTTGTGACCTTAGTTGGTGAATCAACCCACTTGAAACTTAAAGACTAGTCTAACGAGTCATTAGCTTACTATCGGGGACTCGTCCTGGTCATAAAAGCTCATGACTCATCTAACGAGCTACCCTAGCTCTCCCTTAGGGCTCGTCATTGCTCTCACCCTCGAAAGTCATCCTTATGAAGTTTGAGCAATAATAAGCTCAGCTACTCACATTAAACTAAAGTTCTAATTTCCTTTTAAGATCATTGACTTGACCTATTCAAGGATCATTGAATAGAGTGTAGTAGATATCATTTATCAACTATATAAGATGAGACGTGTCAAGGTAAAATCTATTCGATGAGGTACTTCCTACCGTGCAATAAGTAGTGCAACCACCCAAGCAGTAGCCAAACATATGCACAGTGCCAGGAATATTACAACTGGGATGGACACCTGTCTCATAAAGTTACAATGCTTCATCATCACTCTTGGTATACTACCACATACAAATTTGTTCTCATTCAAAAGGGAATTGAAAGGAGTATAAAGGAAAAGGTTGATTACCATTCAAAGGTAGTTGACTCTACATCTGCTCATATCTTTCTTTCACTAAAAATATTTTTAAGACTACAAGGAAGTTCCTCTTCTTCCTTATAGTCCTTCAAACTTCAAAAAACTAACTCAAACATTGAAAGTTCTTATCAAGTTAAGGTTTGCCTCGTTTAATGATCTTTAATCATCTTCAAGTCCAAGAAAAGTACAACTCATTATCTCTATGAGAAACTGGTCACATTAATACAATATAGCACATCATACAAATATTTTATAGACAATAAATTTAGCACTACAAGTAACATATATATATATATATATATATATATATATTGAAACATACCGGGAGTTGAAGAAGATATCATTGCTCTTAGGCCATCCCAATCCAACTTCAAAACTTGCACTAAATTTGGTGTTGTCTACAGTGCAACACCAAATTCGGTATATTACTTTTAACACTTTTTTTTTTAATTTTAAATTATTAAATGGATAATTTATGCAATACATATATATATATTTAAAATTTTTTAATTTAAATTTACACTATGTTACAATTTAAAATTAATATTTGTCTACAATTTATATTAAATTTAAGTCATTTTGTTTAATGTATTTTAACAATAAAATGTTAAATATATGAGAAAAAAATTAATCAAATAATTTTTTATGACATAATTAATTTTTAAATATTGATTGTGAAGTTAAATATTATTCTTTTAATATTAATTACTATTTTGTTTTCAACAAAAAATATTAATTACTATTTAAAAAATAAATAGGAAAATAATTTAAATTTATACGATTAAAATAGAAGAAAGAAAATAAAATATTTTAAAGAATATTTTATTTAGTGTAATATTTAATTTTTTTTTTTTTTTGGCCAGATGTGTAATGTTTAATGTGGTTGTTGGAGATGAAATAATAATTGATACTGTATTGGTAAGAAAATTACATCAAGTATAGTATTATGGTTTGAAGATGGCTTATGATACGAGTGTTCATAATTGCGGATAGGTTGCCACCTTTATAACCATAACGTTCTTCAGACTGTGAGTCAAATTTTTATACATGAACTAACCATGACATTTCCTAGACTAGCAGTCTTTCGCTCATCCACGTGTTCATTCGATCTCTATATTATACGTGGCGGCATCTTGTTGGTCGGATCTATCATTAACCATGGTGAGGCGGAGAAAGAAGGAAGTAAAGGCTGTTGACTGGGGGATTGACAATTGTTTATTCAACGTTACAGAGTGAAAGAGACGACAAGAACAAAACGATACGCAATGTGGTAAAGGTTAATATATACATTTTCAAAGACAAACTTTTTCTTCTTTTCTGTAAATGGATTTTACGGGAAATTTTGATACGTTTCCTGGAAAATCATTTGGCAAATGGAGACTCTGTTGATTGCTTAGTTCAGGTCAGGTCACTCTTTATCTCTCTCTATTAATTTATCTGTTTGGTAGCTAAGAAAATAGTAGGAAAAAAAAGAATTAAATCTGTTGTAAATTTTTTCTTTTTTCTTTATATATGAAATTATTGAAATTCTTAACTCTGAGCAAGTGAATTAGGGTCTCATGATGTTATCGCTAGTCTCAAATTGTGAAAATTTTGAGTAAAAAATTGATGTTTCTCTTATTTTTGTATATGGTGATCCTGAGTTTGTATTATTTTCTGGTACTGAATCAAATTTTCTGAAACTGAATTGGAATATAGGTTTGGTAGCTGAATTGGGTTATGTAAATTCTTTGGATTCAGTCTTAAAAACCTGTTGTGGTATGATTATGCTAGTGAATGAGAGTTTTTGTTTGGTAATAAGATGGCAAAGGATATTGTTATTAGTGCATCATTTGTACCAGTTTCTGAGGTGCTCTCTCAGATAGTCCTCTCCATATTTGACACAGTACTTGCAGCCAAACAAGTCCTTATTCAAAGGGAGAATTTCAAAAAGTTCTCAATGTACTTGGAGAAGACCGCTTGTGTCTTGAAAGATTTGTCAAGGTTGAGGCTAGACTATTCTGAGAGCTTAAAAAACGCTTTAGAGATTCTGAATCAAGAGACCAAAACTGCTAAGCGTTTGGCACTCGAGTGCAGGAATAAAAATAAGGTCTACCTCCTTCTGAATTGTCGTAGAATTGTTAAGCGTTTAGATAATACTACCAAAGAAGTTAGCCGGGCATTAAGCCTCATACCTCTCGCTTCTTTAGATGTTTCTTTGGGTATAAGTGATGAAATTAGCAAGTTGTGCAAGAATATGCTGGATGCTGAATATAGGGCAGCAGCAGCGGAGCAAGAAATTTTGGAAAAGATTGAGTCAGCAACACAAGATGGCAATGTTGATCGATCTCGTGCGAATGATCTGTTGTTTTGTATTGCTAAGGCTATTGGGATCTCTAGTGAGCAGTCAGCTTTGAAGGAAGAACTTCAAGAATTTAAGAATGAAATAGAAGATGCCAAGCTAAGGAAAGACATGGCAGAAGCTATACAGATGGAGCAGATCGTTGCATTGCTTGAAAATGCTGATGCCTCTACATCTCATGAGGAGCGTGAGAGGAAGTACTTTAGTAAACGAAATTTTCTGAGCCGGCAACCATTACAACCTCTGCAATCATTTTATTGTCCTATTACTCAGGATATAATGGTTGATCCTGTGGAAACTTCCTCTGGTAAAACATATGACAGAGCTGCAATAGAGAAATGGTTTGCAGAAGGACACAACAGTTGTCCCTTGACCCATACTTCCTTAGGTACTTTGACTTTACGGCCTAACATACCACTTAGAAAATTAATTGAAGAATGGCGGGATAGAAACAATTTGATTACCATTGTTTCCATTAAGCCTAAACTCCAATCAAGTGAAGAGCAAGAAGTGCTTCAATCTCTTGAGAAGCTGCAGGGTCTTTTGGTCGAACGAGAGTTGCACAGAGAATGGGTTACCATGGAGGACTATATACCAGTTCTTATTGGACTTCTTTCTGGAAAAAATAGTGAGATAAGAACCCACACACTGGCTATCCTTTTCATCCTTGCAAAGGATAGTGAAGACAACAAGGTATGCCTTTTATAATCCATTATTTTTCATAATAAGGATTGATAAACAGATTATTCTATAGGTCATGTTGCAATAACTCATGCAAATTCTACTTTCATTGGGTTAATTATATACATAACTTGCTCTTTAGTACAGGAGTCAACAATTCAAGTCCCTGCTTCCTCTTCCTGTTCCCCATTCCCTAGAAAAATAAATAAAAACTATAGTTCTTTGTCTATTGAAAAGAAGATAAATGCTTCAACGTTGAATGTCATCAGCTTTAATGTACTACTTTTGGCAGGAAGCGATTGCTAAAGTTGATAATGGGCTTGAATTGATTGTTCATTCGCTTGCCCGCCAAATTGGGGAATGTAAGATAGCTTTACGATTATTGTTAGAACTATCAAGGAATCATCTGGTGCGAGATTCCATAGGAAATATCCAGGGTTGCCTATTTCTCTTAGTAACCACATCAAATAGTGATGACAATCAAGCTGCCGAAATTGCAGAAGAGCTTTTAGAGAATCTGTCTTTTCTCAAACAAAATGTTATACAGATGGCAAAGGCAAACTATTTTAAGCCGTTACTGCAACTTCTTTCTTCAGGTATGTTTTTGTTATGTTGATTTCCTTATTCACTGATGAATGTAACAAAAGGTACTCTTGTTAGGCCATTTGGCAGTGTATGTTTATGGTTTGAAATCAGCTTGGGGTAATTTTGTATTCATGCAAGTCTTAACTTGACAAAACTTTCTGGACTCCAGCTTTCTTGCTTTCTTTCAAGGTAGTGCCCGATCATAAAGCTTTGGTATAATGTTGGTCTCTTTCATTGAAGTTGAACTTAAAATATACTGATGCATGACAATGAATAGAAGGTGATAAAAGGTTCAATTTATTGTATCAGATTGGTTGTAATTATGTTCAAACTTTCTTTCAAATTTTGAGTTTGCATATGAATGTATGCATTGAAAATTGGATGACTATATGCAAACATTATAATTAGGAAAGTGTGGATTCATTTCTAGTCATTTATTTAGTAAGGACTATCTTTCTTTCTTTTTATTTTTTTATATATATCATGCAGGAGAGGAAGATGTTAGAATAATCATGGCCAAGACATTATCAGAAATTGAGTTAACCGAAAACAATAAAGTGTCTTTGTTTAAGAATGGTGCATTGAAGCCACTTCTTCAACTTCTCACGCATGATGATTTGGAAATAAAAAGAGTGGCTATTAATTCTCTGCATAACCTTTCAAATGTACCGCAAAATGGTCTCCAGATGATTGATGAAGGTGCACTTGGACCACTGTTTGAACTTCTTTACCGTCACAGCTTATTGTCTTCGACATTGCGTGAACAGGTTGCTGCTTTAATTATGCACCTTGCCATAGCAACAACAGGTCAAGTAGCTGGTAGCATGCAGATCTCGTTGCTGGAATCAGAGGAGGAAATTTTTAAACTCTTCTCACTTATTTCTTTGACGGGTCCTAACATTCAGAAAAGCATTCTTCAAACTTTTCTTGCAGTCTGTCAATCTCCTTCAGGTGCAGAAATAAGGGCAAAACTGAGACAGGTATGCATTTTTGGCATTTTGTCTCACTGGTTACATGGATAAGATCGAAAAATTCTTAGATAAGAATAAGATCCTTCATAATTCTTAGATAAGAATAAGATCCTTCATCTTTCACAATGATTACTACTAGGTGACCTTTGGCATTTATGGTTGGACTGTATGTCTCTTTTTTACATTCATAGCATCAGAAAAAAAAAAAAAAAAAAAAAATCTCCTATGCTTATTTTTGTATGCGTGAGGCTTTGCATATTGGTTTTGGAGCTTCTTTTGTCTCGTACATTTAGAAAGGACAGTTCGATCTTTATTGATCAATTTACAACCAAGAACTACTTGAGCAATTTAGCTTGTTCATACTGAAGTGTTAGGCATTACTATTACAAAAAGCTGAATTTAGATTAAAAAAAAAAATTAAGAATCCCTTCGATCATTAGACGAGTAATTTTTGCCTAAACTCAGTTCATATGGAACTTTTTCACATGAGGATGATCTCACCATACAAAATATCTCATAACATGTGAGAATAATTTCATATATAGTAGGAAAGGAGGTCCATACAGATATGGTCTAGGCAAGAATTTTTCATTAGACAATGATTTTTTGTCATTTGATTTTTATGAGCTTAAAACTGATTTTGAATAAAGTTTGAAATATGAACTTTGTACGAAATAAATTTAGGCCCATAAAAACCAAATGACTAGTAGTTATTGTTTATTTGGTCAAAAGAATTCTTCTTTACTTTTAGTCCAAAATCGGCTTTTTACAATAGTAATGCCAAACTAGTCCTGAATATACTCAACCCCTTGTATCTGCTAGATAAAAATTTGATTTGATCTTTTCTGATTCAAAGACACTTTTTAGTTCATAATTTACATATTACACAATTCACCAGATATTCACGTTAGCTAATAAAGTAATAATTACCTTTTTCTTTTCTTACTTAAGCTTAATATATACAAAATTTCAGCTTTCTGCCATCCAAGTACTGGTTCAATTATGTGAGCAAGATAACCAAATTGTTCGCAGAAATGCTGTGAAGCTGTTCTGTTGTTTGACACAAGATGATGATGAAAGCAAATTCTCAGAGCATGTGGGTGAGAGATGCATTGAGAGATTTCTCAAGATCATCAAGACTTCCAGTGATGCAGAAGAAATAGCTGCTGCCATGGGAATTATATCTAATCTTCCTAAGGACCCACAGATAACGCTTTGGCTACTTGAAGCTGGAGCTCTCGAGGTCATTTCTACTTGTCTCATGCATGAGAGCAGAACTGTCTCATACAGAATGCAGATAACAGAGAACTCTGTTGCAGCTCTTTGTCGTTTCACTGTTCCATCAAATCAGGAATGGCAGAAGAGAGTAGCAGAGGCTAGCATTATTCCAGTTCTGGTAGAGTTGCTAGTATCTGGAACTGCTTTCACAAAACGACATGCTGCCATTTCACTTAAACAGTTTTCTGAAAGTTCTGCTGCCTTGAGCAACCTAGTGCAAAAGCGAGGGCTTTTCTGGTTCTGTTTCACAGCGCCTGTACAATGCTGCCCTGTACACTTTGGCATTTGTACAGTGCAATCTTCTTTCTGTATTATAGAAGCAAATGCTCTGGAGCCTCTAGTGAGGATGCTTGGAGAAACAGATCCTGAAGCCTGTGAAGCTTCTTTAGATGCACTTTTGACATTGATAGAAGGTGAAAGGCTGCAATGTGGCAGTAAGGTGCTTGCTGAAGCAAATGCCATTAATCCGATTATAAAACTGTTGAGTTCACCTTCTGCCAGAACACAAGAAAAGACACTGAAGGCTTTAGAAAGGATTTTTCGACTTGTTGAATTCAAGCAAAAATACAGAGCCTCTGCACAGATGCCTTTAGTTGAAATAACACAGAGAGGAAGCAGTAGCATGAAATCCCTAGCTGCAAAGGTACTTGCTCAATTGAATTTGTTGAATCAACAATCCTCTTATTTCTGATTATTCATTATCTTGATTATATTCTATTTATGGTTGAAGAAATTCCTCATTTCATGATTAATTAATTTGCAATTATTTGATTATATGCGTTTGTTTTATTTTTTTCAGTCTCTAGCATTTAAAGAATTTACTATTAGACTCCCTTTGAAATAGCTAAATGTGCTTAAAAGTTTAAATAACCATCAATGAATTCTTTGTCTTCAAAAGCACATTATGAAATTAAAATAGGCTAATTCTCAACCATTTATGAACCAATCATTCATTTAAAAGAAATGAAAATATATGATTCTCAGGAATCATTTAGTATTCCCTCCTACCAAACACCACGTACCTGCCAACAAATCCATCAGCCTTAATGAGGATAATTCTCGCTTTAAGAGAGGTAATGCATAGGTGAACGCCTTGGAATTGATTTTGATTTCATGATTGAGTGCATCAAGATTGAAAGGAAGGGCATTCCAGAAAAAAGTAACTAAACGTGGTCTAGAGCAAATAATTTTAATCAAAGGGTCTTTCATCTAATTCCTACCAAAATATTTACATATAAAAAAAGAAAGCTAGATGTTCCAAGCAAGACGAAAATAGAGATGGAGGGAAATATCTATAGATTGAAGAGAGATATTCCAAGCAAGATGAAAATAGAGATGGGGAAAATATTTAGAGATTAAAAAGAAGGCTACATGTTCCGAGCAAGAGCTAAGGAAATCTCGGGTTTCAGTAGAAAACTGGGCAGCCTTCCACGGTGACGCCTTTGGCTGTTGGACAAGCAGCCAAGGGGCACCCTTCTGGGTTGCCTGAGTTGCTTCCCCACCATTTCAGTTTGATATTCCAGTAGCTTAAACTCATAAATATTAGTATTGTCTTAAAAGCCGTCCCAGCATCAAGACCACCTGAGAGAACATAATTATAGCGCTTCCATAATTCTGGACGGTACCGGAAAAGAACGTAGCCAGAGAGGAATCCAACAAGTACCCAACTAGTGTAGTTCACAGAAGAAGCTGGGGGCATCATTGCTGTAGAACCTATAAGCACAGGCATGTGGACAAGGCGAATCCATTTCTTGCTTGGGAAGAACTTGTGAGCCAGCCAAACTAAGAAAGGGGCTATGGCTCCTCCAGCAAAGAACCAATTCACCATTCCATATTCACCAAGGTCTCCAAAGATTCTGCGAGGACCAACAAGCCCCCATACAACAGAGGCATCAAAAAACACTACATCCATTGGACATTTCCATGGACTGTCCTTAGGCAACTTGGTTTTATCACAAAGATTGGGGATGGCCGCCATCATCGCCCATGCGGTTACGTGGTATATAAACACAGATATAAATGTTCCCACAACCTGCAACAACAAATATCATGCTTCATTTTGAACATGCTTAACCAAGTTCAGATATAAGATACGTGGGGAAAAAAGAAAAGCTGACCTGTGCCATGAACATTAACCTAGGAGGAATCTTCATATAATGACCAAGCTTAAAGTCTTGTAAGAAGGTTAGAGCTTGAGTCATGCTGACATATCCATACACCTTGAAGCACATATTAGCGACTGGGCGTTCCGGGTACATGTAGCCAATGATATATTCTGTAATAATGTTTAAGCCTGGTGCCTGTAATCATTTACAAGAGCAACAGCAGCAATTAAATTTAATCTATTTCACTTACATTGTCTAATCAAAAGTGTTCCCATTATTACTCTTTTTTTTTTTTTTTTTGTTACCTGATTTGTTGTGGCAAAAATAATCCCAATAGGTAGGGTGAAGAAAAAAGCAATCGCACAAGCTAGCAAAACTCCCCACCAACGCAATTGAAGTGTTTCATTGTGAAACTCACAAATTATAATTACAACACCAATATTTATGACAAGAATGACAAGAAACCACCATGAAGGAACTGATTTGTATTTCTTCATAAGCCTTGTATGTATATCAATTTTACTTTTTCCTCCAAACACCTTCTTGCTTTCCTTCCAAATGTCACTGCATTTTATTAAAAGGTGCAAATCAACACAAGTCATATTTGACTTACATAAGGGTGTAATCATGTAAATTTGTTAATGTCTGATCAAAATTCAAGTAATTCTAATGATAAACTCAAATTAATAAATGTTATGTAAATTTGTTAAAACTCAAATTTGAGTACTACTAATTTGCTAATTTTCATTCTCAACTCCGAAAAGAGATTACGCTTACCAGTCGAATAAATATACAAACTCAACCTTATTATTGAAGTTATTGTCTACAATTTATAGGGAGGGTTCTTAAATATCATATGTAAAGGTTAGAAGAGTTGATGAGCTGAATTACCTTCCATGAAAGAGTAGGACATGCACAAATGTGGAAGACAATGCTGCAAATCCAGCACCATAGCTCATAGCAAAGAAGGTGCTAAGATGCACAGGCCCATCAGCTTCATATGCTTTTCTATCAAGATGAAACCGAGAATCTACAATAGTCCCAATGTCATATATTTCACCATTTCCTCTAAAAAGATCATTAGAAAATAAAGGGAAGGTCTTGGCCTTGTAGACATTGAGCCAGTAACTGATTGGTGTCATCACATACATTATCAGAAAGAAACCAGCAGCAACATTAGCAGTAGCAAACCATGGACTAGCTAGTGGACTTCCAAGAAATGCAGAAACTGTAGACCAATCAAACCCTAAAGCCCCAATTCCAAGTCCACCAAGGCCTGAACCCAGTTGCTGAACTAGAATAGACTTTGGGGCTAACCAACAAACCCAAGAGAAAGATGTTAAAATTGTCATGATATAGCCAGGTAGACTATAGTAACCAAAGCTGCAGATAAGGACTATGAGAAAGAACTGAGTTCGAGTTACTCCGCCTCGAGCCCTTTTTCGCTTTTCATGGAGAGCACTGAAAAGAAAAATATCATTATAATTTTCATAATTTAGCGTAATATGATGAAATTTCAAATTTAACATTTCATTGATTTCTCCAATGAAAGTCTCAAACTCAGCCAGTGTCAAACTACAATTATGTTATATTAATGTACTAAATAATACCATAATATTTAAATCAATGATGGAACTCACAAATTTTATTACTAAATTTGGAGGGGCCAAATTCTAATATAGTGGCATATAAATAAAATCTGGATTAAATAAAATATGGCGAGTAAAATTTATTATTATAATAATAATAATAATAATTATTATTATTGTGAATACATATATAATAATATACCTGAACAATGAGACTTGAACCAGATTGTTCGGCCACCACATTTCTCCTGGCTCTACTAAGTACTTCCGGAAAATTCCAGCCCAGCCAAAACCCAGCATCTAGAAAACGAAGTGCAACAGAAATAATGGATTCATACATCTGATTATTAATAATTGATAATGTTGCTACCATTTGAATTATATTACTTATCATGATTTCAATCTTTGCAAGAAACTGAATAGCATTAATCATAATCAAAGTTAAAATTACTATACCTCATATTTAACAAACCCAAAATTTTTATCGTAAAAAACCTTTTTTTTTTTTTTAATTTTTTTTGATGCATTTGACTTGATTGGTTGAGACTTGAATTTGAGATCTCATAGCACTAAAAATTTCAAAAATTTCCAATTCCACTTCAGCTATTGTTGTTTTTGTTTAATTAATTAATTAATTAACTATGAAAACTGAAAATTATATATATATATATATATATATATATATATATATATATATATATATATATACACTGAAAGGAACTAACCTGAGTGGTGATCATAACGATAAAAGCAGGAAGAAAAGATAGTTTTCTCTTATACAACAACTTAACAGCGGTAAGAATATGAGTAGCATAAACAGTTCCAGCTCCTGAGTTTGCAAATATAGTAATAAGAACGTGTTCCTTCACATTAAAAGGTCCTGGATTCAAACTAAACTCCCATTTCGTTCCTTCCAAATACACTTTCTGACTTATTACTCTTGCCATTAGATGGCCGAGTGGCACTACCGCAATCTGAGCAGAAATGGCTGTAATCGCCATAGGTTGTGTCCTATACCAAAAGAATTGGTTTACAACAGCTAGAATCACACATGAAGTGATACCCAAAACCCACATTCTAAATGTCAAAACTGGCATGCTTGGATCATCGGTTTTTGGTACTGTTAACTCTACTTGTTTTACTGGACATTCCTCTTCCTCCTCATCGGTGGCAAACCCCTCCATCTTCAATTTCGCTGCCTTTGCCTCAGCTTCATTAATCCCACTAGTCATCACTAACTAACACTGTGAATATATATTAAAGAAATTAGGAAAGTGATTAAGAGCAATGTTCCTAATATATATTAATGGAAGTGCATTTGATTATATGGGAGGTGACGTGAGATTCACTTCCCATCCCTATGGGATCCTTTTACTAGATTCTGTTACTATATTAGATTCTTATCTTAAAATATTTGAAAAATCCTTATCATATAAATTTAGGATATGATAATAATAAATTTAGATTTGAATTTTTTAATATTAAAAATAAATAAATAAACAACTCATCAACATTGAAATTTTAAATTTCCTCTAAAAAAAATTGAAATTGTAAAGATCATGAGTTTTAGGTCAATAATGGGTGTCTTCTACAGTGTTTTTTTGGTATTAAAATTACAATACCGGAAAAAGATTTTTGCATTTAGATTAATTACTTTAATTGTTGATTTTTTAAAATGATAGTATAATATATATATAAAAAAAAAAACTAGAATTTTTTTTTATTGTTTCAATTAATTTTATAATTATCTAAACTAATTTTGCAGTTTATTTATTATTTTAACCATATGTTTTGATAGATGAAAAGCAACTTAAATTAACCTGTTAACCATCAAATGATTTTTATTAATTATATAATAGCTATTTAAGATATCAATATTTTTATTTTGGTCATATTTTAATGAAAAACAAATAATAGCAATAATATCTTTATAATATATAATGCCAAAACATTATTATGAGTTTTATTCATTAATTATGATAAGTTAAAAATAAATTTACATATATTAAATTTTAATTTAAAAAAAAGTTCAAAATAAGTGATTGGCTAATTAATTACTATTCATTTTTGTTTCCAATCATGCGCAATTACACGTAATAATAATATATATACAGACAAGAGACACATTCTAGAGTGAAAACAAATAATGACAGAAGAGACCAATAAAGTTTAGTCAACACAACTAATTTTCAAGTCTTCTTCATTATTATAAAAAACAAAACGGAGGATAATATATGTCGCGACCTGCTAACCACAATTTCAATGGCGGGAGAATAAATTATTGTGAGCAGGTTCTTCTTATGTACAAAGTGATAGAAGGTATATATAAAAGGCAAAGTAGACACATAAATAATAGAGAAGGATAAGAAATTCTTTTTACACCATTCTCAATTGAACAATCTCTCATCTCCTGCTGTACATTCATACTCCACCCTCCTCCCTCTCCCCTCTCCTCCTTTTTCTGCAATTGAATCCTCAAAAAATGCAAATATATCATCCTCTAAGACAAAAAAAATTGGGAAAAACATATGTATACCTTTTCCTATTCTCAATTCTCTTAAGAAATTCATTTGTAACATACTTCGAATTAGAGATAAGTGGGGAGATTGCAGCTTGGTTGAATGTTATTCCCTATTCTTCTTCATGTGTGGTGGTCACCAGAGTTTTTAGTGAGCAAAGTCTTTCCAATTACAACTACCAGCAACTCTATTCACCATTCGTGGTTGGACCATGGTCATCGGCAGTTGCAAGATTACAATTGCGAGGTGCGCTATAATTTTTAATGTAGGCATCATTTATTTAAAATCAATTTGTTATGAGTAGGTCCATATTGCAATTATAATCATGGAAATTCCATGTTTGAGATGCTTTTAATATTATTAGAATTATAGCCAATAAGTAGTAGTATTATAAAATTTTAAAAAAATCATTTATGAGGGATATAAAGATGTGGAAGAGGGATTACAAAAATCTCACATAAATAAGATTTGATATTGATTCTATCCAGTGAATAGTTGTAATGGTGAGAAGTGAGAAGTAAGTTCAATTCGTTTGAATTTGTTCTAGTTTCTACTTTGGATAAGAAAACAACAATATTTCAGACCTAGCCAAATACAACTTGAATTCTTGCAATGATGCAGTAAAAGAAAGTTTGATTTTTTTTCTTTTATTTTAAAGCTTTGGAGCATTCAAATGATGTATACATAGTTTTTGTTATAATGCTTGAATGAGTAATAAAAGAAGATTATTTCTTTTTAAGTTAAAAAGTAGCATTCAAAAAGCTGAATATGTTTCCTGTTAATGACCTATTTGGATTATTTTCATGATTATAACAATATTATATTATTCTCACAATTATAAAACTTTGATCCAAAAATCAAATATATAACAACTACAAAGATGTTGGAGGATCAAGTAGTGTATCTCTTGTAGTGATACTTAGAGAATTATGTGAAAGGTTTCAATAAAGAAGCTCTCAAAATCAGTGTTTGGCAAGATTTATTTTATCTTCTTCTTCTTTTAGCAGCTCTAATTATGCTCTTTAAGTTAAATTTGGAGTTGTATTATGCTCTTGAAGTTTGCAAATCATTTTGTTTATGTATTTGTAATGGACTAGGCAAATATATTAGAATGCTAATTAAAATTGATTTGTGCTTTACGAGTTACTGGATTAATAAAATTCAGTTTTAATCCTGAATATTATGCTCTTGAAGTTGAATTTGAATTTCTTTGTGCATTTGGCCACATAATGAATCATTTTTGTGTCATGCGATGTCATTTTATTTTATTTAGATGGAGTTGACTGATTCACTAGTTGCAATTGATTTATTGGCTCACTCAGATTAAGAGTACTACATTGAGATTCGGAAGACATTTGAAATTTGGGTAATTACAAAAGCTCCTTTAAATTTGGAAGAAATTTCAGTTTTTTAACAAAATTTTAAGATTTTTTTTTGTTTAAGTAAAAATTACTATTAATGAGAGGAATGATTTACGAGTAGGGTGAACTTGAACCTCAACTTTTGTCAACTAATTTTCCAGTATGACTCTCACTTTGCAATAACATTTCTATCAAAATAATGTATATCAATACCCCCATTACTCACTTAAAATTCATTTCTTGCAGTACCCTTTTTATTTTATATTACTAGTAGTTATTAAATATTAAAAATTATTTTCATAATATCATTATAGTGCTAATTATGTTATCTATAAAAAATTATTTCAAGATGCATAAGGGATATGAGCTAAACTTAGAGATGTTTAGTTTTGTTTATTAAAATGTTAAATGCAATTTCTCTTGAAGTTTAGTTCATGAAAGAGCGTGGATGAGCATTTATAACAAGCTAAATATGAGTCAAGATGAGAGTACCTTGTTTTGTTTTAAAGATTAGATATAGTGGGACTAAAAAGTTCTTTTGTTCTAGTGTCAACACTTTTCTTTTCCTTATCCTAGTTCACTATTTTAAATTTACAAACTAAGTTGAATATAATTTCAAGGGACTAATTTAATGGCCTTAATCCTTGTTTTTTATGGCTTTACTAGTTCTAAATGTTGTTTTATTGGTTCACTTCATTGTCCTATGGGGCCTCTCATTCTTCCTTAGGGCTTTAGTAATACAATCCTGGCCATTTATTGGGTCATTATCATTATGAACAATTGCTGAATAATTCATATTTGAACTTTATAAGGCCTCGCCCGAGCACCAATTTGATATGCTAAAAGGGATCAAAATGCTCATTTGAGTTTGAATTCACGATAAAACCCTTGGATTTAGATTGATTGATTTTGAAATTGACTTAGAATCATCACCTTAATTTTGTTTTTTATTTGGGAAAATATAAGGTAAAAACCCATTTACTTGACTCCAATTTATTTATCCAATGGAAAAATGCACTAGTCCTTGATCACTAAAAAGGATTCGGGGAGTATGTTTTTGATTTATTTTTAAAAAGATTTGTTTAGCAAATTTAATATAAAATGACTTAAAATAAATTTCATGAATAGTTAAAGTATGCATGATTATTCAACAATACAATAATATAGTAATTAAGGGAACAAGAAAGTAAAAGGAAAATATTGAATTTACAATGAAAACTCAAAATAAAGGATACTTCCTCTAGCCCTTATGGGTTCTAAAAAAGTCATACATTCTCCAAACTAATCCTAAAACATCACAATAAAACAAAGAAAAGAGGATAAAACCTAATCTATATGAAGAAAGTGAAAGAGAAGGAAGTTTATTTATTTTAATTGGGTTTGATGCTTGGAACAAGCACGCGTATGTATCCATTCAAATGAGAATCAAAATCCACATAGTTCGCATTTCTTACAAAATCGATTTTTTTTAGTCTTAGCCTTTTATCATGCTTAAGTTCATTGATTAAATGGATGGTTAAGTTGATTGATTGATTTTAATTGATTACCAAGTAGAGTTAATTAAGTTAGATTCTAATTAACAAGTAGAGTTAATTAAGTTAGATTCTAATTAACTACCTTAGTAAACCAAACATTAGTCAAGGAGCCTTAGAACAAAAATAAATAAATAAATGAATAAATAAATAAAATGAAATAAATAAATAAAGAAAAAGAAAGGAAAATAGAAAGGAAAATTACCTTGAACTACGGGAGACTACTTGCCTCGGACAGTGGATGACTACTTGCCTTAGACGATGAGCAATGACTTGCCTTAGATGGCAGGAAACTTTTGACTTAAAGGGTCAGCTCAAAAAGTCACAACCCAACTTGCTTTAAAAAAGCATGGAGCAATAGCAAAGCAAAAAAGAAAACTTTAAACTCAAAAGCTCATTTCTTGGAGGATCAAGCTTGTGAAGATGGTTTGCTTGATGCAAAAGCTAATCAAGCAAACTAAATTGTTAAGAGGTGTAGAAAATAGAGTAGGAGGACCCCTTATATATAGGGAAAAGGTTGGGGGAAACTTTCATGCACCTCTAATGTGGGATAGGTGCACAAAATGAAGAAAAATTGGAAAAAAAAAAAGGAAAAATACACTTGCTGCCACACCTCTCGATAATCACAGACACATTTGTAGCAATTACCTAATGTCCTACAGCAGTAGGACCAAATTTGTCTAGTTTTTCAATTTTGGTCTGTTTTCACTTGTTTCTTGTATATTTTTCATTATTCTAGTTGTGTTGTATTTATTACTTAGTCCAGGCTGATTTGAAGGGGTTTAAAAGTCAAAAAGACATGTTTTGGTTTTTTTAATTTTCCTGTTTTGAGAGTTTTTGACTTCTGAAGATTTGTTTATCGAGCCAAAGTGCTTTTAAAATTCAAATGCATATTGGAGAGTGCAAAATTATAGGTTCATAGCTACCCCCTCATCAGAATCGTCTTTGTCTGAAAGGCAATTTTGATGACTATGAACTTGAGGGAGATTGTAAAAGGAACCAAATTAATGTCTAGGTCAAAATTTAGACATGTTTATCGAGCCAAAGTGCTTTTAAAATTCAAATGCATATTGGAGAGTGCAAAATTATAGGTTCATAGCTACTCCCTCATCAGAATCGTCTTTGTCTGAAAGGCAATTTTGATGACTATGAACTTGAGGGAGATTGTAAAAGGAACCAAATTAATGTCTAGGTCAAAATTTAGACATGTTTGGGTTAAAGACATGGTTGAATTTTAAAGATAAAGGATAGGTAGAAAAAGGAACCATAGGGATGTTTAGGTGATCGTTACTAAGCATTTATGGGTGAAGTTTCGAAAGAATTTTGATAAAAGGGTGGGGCTAGGAACCACATGGTTGTCTGGGTGATTGTTACTAGACATTTATAGGTAAAATGATCCTAAGTCTATCTTAGGATGGTTTGAAAAAGAAACCTAATATTATGTTAGGTTGATGATCCTAAGGTTGTCTAAGGATGGTATGAAAAGTCCTGAAAAAGAAACCTAACCCTATGCTAGGTTGATGATTCTAAGGCTATCCTAGGATGGTCTGAAAAGTTCTAAAAGAGAAACCTAACCTTATGTTAGGTTCATGATCCTAAGGCTATCCTATGATGGTTTGAAAAGTTTTGAAAGAGAAACCTAACCATATGTTAAGTTGATGATTTTAAGGTTGTCTTAGTATGGTCTAAAAAGTTCTGAAAGAGAAACCTAACCCTATGTTAGGTTGATGATCGTAAAGCTATCCTAGGATGGTTGGAAAAGTTCAAGGAGAAACCTAACCCTATTAGGTTGATGATTCTAAGGCTGTCTTAAAATGGTTTGAAACTTTTGACAAAGAAACCTAACTCTATGTTAGGTTGATGATCCTAAGGATGTCCTAGGATAGTTTAAAAAGAGAAACTTAACCCTTTATTAGGTTAATGATCCTAAGACTATCTTAGGATAATATGACAAAAGGGAATACCTAATTCAGATTCAAGGTATGAATCCTAAGGCTATCCTATGATAGGTCTGATGTTGATAGTTCTAGTCTTAATTCAGGAACTCTGCTTGATGAATTTGTCAGATTGATGGTCTATTTTGCTTTAGGAATTTGGATTAATGATCTTTCTTAATTTGAACTGATGATTCGCCTTGCTTTAAACATTTAGATTGATGGTCCTTGTTGACTCAGATGGGTGATCCGTCTTGCTTTGTGAATTTTGACATGATAATCCATCTAGATTTAAGAGTTTGCTAAATGCAAAATGCGTATGACTATCCAATAATTGAATACTTTGAACCTGTGAAGGGCCATTTTAGCATGAAAGTGCTGAGTTTTTAGGAGAAAGATTCCCCCATTTTGGAAAGATGAATATTTAGAAGGGAGGTCCCCCTAATAGAATGATAAAGGAAAGCAGTTAGGCTAGTTTGTTCAGATAGACCAGCTTGGAAATGGTAGGATCACACTTGATTTGGACTAGGTATGAGGCTGGTCAAAGGCTATCAGTTTGGCTTTGGAGGAGGAAGAGATCAAGCTAGTAAGAAAGGCTTAGCCAGGCATGATCTTGTGATTTAAGATTAGATTGAATGGCTAGCTTAGGGTCAAATAAGGTATGAGACTGCTTGGTTAATGGCTATCAGTTCGGCCTAGGTAGAAGTTATTTTAGGAGGTTAAACTAGGTATGGCTGAAAGAGGTTGGGCTAAACTTAGGTGGGTCTAGCTTCAAAGAAGGTTTGGTTTGAGGTTAAATTAGAAAGCTTGATTAGGAAGGTCAAGTCCTTGCAGATGACTAAGTCAAAAGGTTAGGTTAGGTCTAGTTTTGGGGAAGGTTAGTTTGTCGGGCTTGTCTTCAAAGAAGTTCATACGAAAGTCTTTGGTCTAGCTTGACAATTGGCTCGGTCAGTTATAGCTTTTTCGGAGAATCAATTTGGAAGCTTGATATGGTTTGGCTCTAGGGAAGATTTTTTAAAATGATTGGATCATCTTGGAAGGCTAAGTTGGGTTTAGCCTTAGCTAAGGTCATTTGGAAGCTTAGTCTGGTTTGGCTATATGAGAGGTCATATTAGAGGCTCGATTAGGTTATAGCCCTTAAGGAGCTCATTCGAAAGTTTTGGTTAGATTTTGCCTTAAGATTATGTCAGAGAGATCAGGCTAGAGTGCTAGACTCTAAAGGAGATCAAACTAGAAGGCTAAGTATTATTTATAAGAAAGGTAAATTAAGTAAATCAATTTGAAAGGCTCATTTAGATATAGCCCTAAAGGAGATCATGGCTTTATAAATGAAGGCCTTTTGGGAGTGGACTTCATGGTGAAGGCTTTTTGGTTTGGGCTTTATGGTGAAGGCTTCTCGATTTAGGCTTCATGGTGAAGGCTTCTCGCCTTAGGCTTTATAGTAAAGGCTTATCGGTTTGGGCTTTATTGTGAAGGCTTCTCGGTTTAGGCTTTATGGTGAAGGCTTTTAGTCTTAGCCTTCGTGATGAAGGCTTTTGGGTTTAGGCTTCATGATGAAGGCTTTTAGGCTTAGGCTTCATGATGAAGACTTTTGGTCATAGGCTTTATGATGAAAAATTTTGGTCATGGGTGTAAGACCTCACTCGAGTATTGATATGATATACTAAAGGGAATCAAAATGCTCATTTGGGAAAGAACTCACGGGAAAACCCTCGGTCTTATCTTTGATAGATTTGAAAATTGTTTCTTAGAGTCGCCACCTTAATTTATTTTTATTTGGGAAAATATAAGGAAAAAACATATTTGACTCCAATTATTAGCCAAAGGAAAAAAGATCACTAGCCTCAAAACCAAAGAGGATTTAGAGATTAGGTTTTTAGTTTACTTTAACAAAATAAGTTTGGCCAATTAATATAAGAATGACTTAAAATATATTTCATGAATAATCTAAGATGCATGAACAATTTATAATATGCATGATCATTCTACTCATCCATTCAATAATAAAGTAACTACATAATCAAGGTCGAAATAAAAAAAAGTTGATGTTACAATAAAATCCCAAACTTAGGGGATACCCCCTAAGGAAGTCACACATTCCTCAATCGAATCCTAATAACAAAGTAAAAGAAAACAAAATAAAAACAAGTGAAGAAGGTGATAGAGAGGGAAGAGTTAGTTAGTTTTAATTGGATTAGATGCTTGAACCAAGCATGCTTGCATATCCCTTTGAATGGATATCAAAACACATACATTTCTCCCTTCTTGCGAAGGGGTTAGTTTAGCCTAGCCATTTTATCTTGTTTTGATTGATTGATTAAAAGAGGGTTGAGTTGATTGTTTGAACTAATTGATTACCAAGTGGAGTTAATTAAGTTAGATTCTAATTAACTACTTTAGAGAATCAAGAATTAGGTAAGGAGCCTTAGAACACAAATACTAAGGAGGAAAACAACAAATAAAGAAAAAGGAAAGAAACCCATCTCAGATGGTGGGCGACGACTAGCCTTGGATGACGCGGTGGCTTGCCTCGGATGGTGGGTAGCAGCTAGCCTCAGATGGCAGGCGGCGACTAGCCTTGCGAGCTTACCTTGAATGGTGGGTGGTGGCTAGCCTCAAATGGAGGACACGAGCCTTGGGCAATAGACTTGCCTTGAATAGGTGGGCGAAAAGCCTTTGACTTGTCAAGTAAGAATCAAGGAGAAACACCCCAACTCATTTTGTGAAGCAAGGAGCAAATGCAAAGCAAAAGAAAAGAAAAGCTTTAGAACTAGCATGGTTTGCTTAATGCAAAAGACTTTTAAGCTTCAAAAGTTTGTGATTTGAAGTGTGGAGAAGTCTTCTATATATAGGGAGAAGATTAGAAGAGGAAAACACTGAATTTTTTATGTTGGATCATGAAAAAGAGTAAAATTCACAGGAGTTGCCACATAAGGCTTTGCAGTGCTGCAGAGGGTTGTAGGGCAGTCCTCTACCATAGTGTTATTGAAGCCTCTCTAGTTGCCACAAGGTCTGTGCAGCATCGCAGAAGGCTATGCAGCAACTACATAGCTTTATGCAATAGCCAACTTTGTTTCACCTATTTCACCTGTTCTTGCTCTTTTCTCATTTGTTTTTTGCAATTCTAGTTGCATTGTATTCACTACTTAGTCTTGGATGGTTTGAAAAGGTTAAAATATCCAAAAGACATGTTTTGGTTTTCCCATTTTGAGAGTTTATGGCTTTTGGAGGTTTGTTTACTAAGCCTAAGCACTTCTAAAGTTCAAATGCATACTGAAGGGTGCAAAATTAAGGGTTCACAGCTGCCTCCTCATTAGAATTATCTTTGTTTAAAAGGCAATTCTGATGATAATGAACTTAAGGATGAGAGGTGGTAAAAGGAACCAAATTAATGTCTAGGTCAGAGTTTAGACATTTGAGTGAAAGGTGTGGTTGAATTTTAAGGAAGATGCTCCCACTATATTTGGGAGATCTGTTGGTTGGTAGCATTTGGTTGTTGTCCTTTCTAGTGGGATCTAAAGGTAATTTTCTTGTCTGGTAAGAATGATAATCTTATCTTATAGGAAAGAAGGCGACCCTGTCTAGTAGGAATCGATCAAATGGTGATCCTGTATAATAAGAATGATGATCATGTATGGTAAGAAAGAAAGTGATCTTGTCTAGTAGGAATTGACAAAGTGGTGATCCTATTTCATAGGAATGATGACAACGATCCTATCTGGTAGGAAAAAAAAAAAAAAGATGACCATCTTGTCAGGTAGGAATGGTAAATATAACTATCTTGTTTGGTAGGAATAGTAAAAATATTGATCCTATTTAGTAGGAATGATAAGTGATGATCCTATTTGATAAGATAAAAAAGATGATCATCCTATATGGTAGGAATGGTAAAGATAACTGTCCTATTTGGTAGGAATAACAAAGTATTGATCTTATCTAGTAGGAATGAAAAGTGATGATCCTGTCTGGTAGGATCAAAGAGATGACCATCTTCTCTGGTAGGAATGGTAAAGATAACTATCTTGTCTGGTAGGAACAGTAAAAGTAATGGTCCTTTTTGGTAGGAATGAAAAGTGATGATCCTGTCTCATAGGATCAAAAGGATAACTATCATGTCTATTAGGAACAGTAAAAGTAATGGTCCTTTTTGGTAGGAATGAAAAGTGATGATCCTATCTGGTAGGATAAAAAAAGATGACCATCCTGTCTCATAGAAATGGTAAAAATAACTGTCCTGTCTGGTATAAATAGTAAAACTAGTGGTCCTTTCTAGTAGGAATGAAAAGTGGTTATCCTATCTAGTAGGATTAAAATAATGACTATCTTGTCTCATAGGAATGGTAAAGATAATTGTCTTCTCCGTATGAACAGTAAAAGTAGTGGTCCTTTCTGATAGGAATGAAAAGTGATGATCCCATCTAATAGGATAAAAAAGATGACCATCCTATATGGTAGGAATAGTAAAGATAACTGTCCTGTCTGATAGGAATAGTAAAAGTAATGCTCCTTTCTAGTAAGAATGAAAAGTGATGATCTTATCTGGTAGGATAAAAAAGATGACCATCTTGTCTACAAGGAGTGGTAAAGATAATTGTCCTGTCCAGTAGGAATAATAAAAATAATGATCCTAAGATTGAGATTTATTTTTGAAAGGAGATTGATTCATATTGATCAGGTTGATGATCTGTCTTACTTCGAGAGTTTGACAATCAGTCTTAATTCAGGAGTCTATTTAATGCAAAAATGATAGATAATCATGCAATGATTGAATTCCTTGAACCTGCGAAGGGTTAGCCTGATATAAAGTGTTGTTCTTTAGGAGAATAATGCCCCCATTTTAGAAAGGTAAATATTTGGAAGGGAGGTGCCCCCACTATAGAATAATAAAGGAAAATGGTTTGGTCATTTGGTTTTTGGTAGATTGACTAGCTCATAGGTGAAATGGGTATATCAGGTATGAGGTTGGTTGTCAATGGCTATCAGTTTCATCCTAGGAAGAAGTCATTCTAGGAGGTCAAGCAAGGTGTGGTCTTGGAAAAGATCAGGCTATTCAGTTTGAAATATTTAGATAGGTTTAACTTTGGAGAAGATTTGGTTTAAGGCTAGATTAGAGAGCTTGATCAGGAGTGTCAGGTATTTGGAGATGATTAGGTTGGAAGGTTTAGGGAAGGTCAGCTTATAGGACTTATCCTTAGAGAAGTTCACGTGGAAGGCTTAGTCAAGCTCTGCCTTAGGCTTGGTTAGGTTTAGAAGGCTCAATTGGATTTTTCTTTAGGACTAGGTTAGGATGCTAGACTTTATATGAAGTCAAACTAGGAGGCTAAGTCTAGCTTAGAGGAAATGTCAGGCTAAGAAATTAGTTAGGGAAGGCTCGGTCAGATGTTTTTTTCTTGGCATGCTAGACTTTGTAAGATGTCAAACTAAGAGGCTAAGTCTAGCTTAGAGGAAGGGTTAGGGTAAGAAATTAGTTAGGAAGGCTTGGTTAGGTGTTGATTTTGGAAGAGATCATGGGCTTCATGGTGAAAGATTTCAGGCTTGGACTTCATAGTGAAGGCTTTTTGGTTTGGGTTTCATGGTGAAGGCTTTTTGATTTGGGCTTTAGGGTGAAGGCTTTTGGGCTTGGGCATCATAATGAAGGTTTTTGGGAGTGGGCTTCATAGTGAAGGCTTTTTAAGAGTGGGCTTCATAGTGAAGGCTTTATAGCTAAGGTTTGATGGTTTTTGGTTAAAAGGCTTTCAAGCTTTAAGGATAGTTTGTCAGCTTGGGCTTTTATACAAGGGTGATTTAGTACTCTTTGGAAAATGGTTGCTTTATCTCAGTTATGGTGAGTTTTGATCATAAGAATACTACAGGCTCATGGATAGGGGTTTGTTCTTTAACAAGGTTGCATCAGTTTATGAGGATTAAGCTAAAAATGGTTTGTAAGCCTTGAGAGACTTTGACCTCAGGGATCATGTGTTTTGCCAAAGAGGCATAGGATGGGCTTTGATTGGTTCAAGCTCTTCTTTTGCGAGATAAAACTTGATTTTGGTTTGGTTAAAGAAAATTGACTTTTAGGATGATGAGTCTTCAAAGACTTAGGATCTTCAGTTCTGCTTATAGGTTTGGCCTTTGGAAAATGATAAGACTTTGCCAAAGAAAGGGTAGTACGAGGCTTGAGTTATCAGGTTTAAGCCTGAAATAATGGTATGATTTTTCCAATGAGGCTTAGGATAGTACATTATGAAATTTAAGAATAGTTCAAAAGTGAGTTGGAAATTTTAAAAAGGATCAGAGAGGTTGTATGATTTTGCTATTTATAACATGATTCATGGAAAAGAACAAGCCAAGCTAATCTTGTCATTTTGAGATTGGAGAGACATTTGTGGTGACACTGTATTGGCTTGAATGTAGATGATATATTGGCTAAAAGAAAGTGCCCTAAGTAGTGGCTGAGGAACTAGTGAGAAAAGACAACTTAGGAATCATGTTCGCAATAAGAGATAGGGACATAACAGATAAGCAAACGATGTGAGAGATTATGCATTAGCTCTTTGAACTAAGCGACGGAGTGGATTAATAAGTGATGATGATGACTTAGAAGGATATGCCCCCATTATGAGGTAAGAGCATAGAAAATAATATTGAAGGAATAGTGGAGCCAAATGTAGCGGAAGGAAGGTGGTGAGGTGAAATTTCAAACATTTTAAAAATTTCACTTCACCCAATTTTGGCCTAAAATTCATTCAAGCAATCAATTAATTTGTGTGTAAAACACATATGTATATAAAGAAGAAGGAAGGGTAATCATGTTACCTCTTGTAGGTTCCTTCTTTCTTTATCAAAGAGCTTCCCAAGTGTGAAGCCTCTAGATCATCCACACCTAGCTCGCCTCTAAGTCTTCTCTTGGTTTCTTTGGTATTCTTGAATCACTCTCTTGGTTGCCCAAATTGATTCAAGATTTTCTCTCAAAAACCTTTAGGATGTTTAAGGTTTCTCTTTGGTTTGTTTTGAACTAAACACATTTTCAATTTGTAAGCAATTGTTCTTTCATAAAGAACAAAGAAAAGAATTGAAGATCAAAAGAAAATTTGAAGAAACATTTTCTTTTCTTCCTTTTCTTTCTCTCTCTCAACTTCTTTCTTTAAGCTTCAAATGAAAAATTGGTGTTCAAAACTTATGAAGAAAAATGAACATAAACTCTTTTATACTTATTTCCTTTAAGACTTATCTCTTAAGTCTTTACAAATACTTAATTACCCTTTTAGCTTTTCATTTGGTGGAAGGGCAAAGTTGACTTTACTTCCTCAAATGGTGAAATGACCATTTTATCCTTTAGGGGTAAAATGGACATTTCCACTAGCCAAAAGATGTAATTACAATTTTAACCTTAGTAGAAAATTCTCTAACCCTTAAACCCATCACATGGACTCATGAATAGTGAATTTTCTCTAATCCCTAATTTACCTCTTTTCCATATCACTGGCTTAGACCACATCTCATACGTTAAGGGTTTCTACTAAGCTTAAAATTAAGTCTTTGTTTTAGTCCAAATCGATTTTCAATTTAATCTTTCTCATTTGCATCATATACAAATTAAGATTTAATTGAATGAAAACCTTTATAGATTAAACATCAGAACATGCTAGGGTCCTTGTAAATTTAATTACATGTTTAATCATTTTATCATTAATCAATTAATTAAACACTTTAATTAATTATTATGATAAACTTTTTACACTTAGAAGGCGATCACTATTGGGTATGTGACTTTCTAGGTTCATGTCTAATTAGTAATGGGAATGAGAAAACATTTTTCTCTATTAATGTGAAATCCTCACTTCACACTTAGTCCCATAAGTCATGAGGGACAGCTAGCATTCTATATCACAACTACCTAATTAGAAATGAATGTTTATAGTTGATAACTTTAAACATCATATGGACTATCGATTATAAATCATCATGCACTAGAATCCCTTCATTAAAGATCCCAATCTTGGCTAGGGTAATGGTTTATATCAAACCCTAATGTGCCTCGATTCTATGTCCTTATCTTGGTTCTAATTCTTGATGAGATTATCCTACTAGAAACTCTTTCTAGTGAATCTGTCTATCCTAGCCAGGAGATTTAGTTATCAAGAATAACTAGATAACATGGGATCTTAATCTCATTTACTTGAGATAATGAATTCTATCTTGGTGATCACTTACCTCCATACATAACAAATTAGAATCATCACATGCCATATATCCATCCATACATGAATAGTATGTCTATGTAAGTAGTAATAAATTCTAACTACCTATATATAAGATATAGCATCCCTCAAGTCAAAGGATTGTATACACTATTATGACCTAGATGATGAATAATTGACAAGTAGTAAAACCCCATATTATTATCATCTAATGTCATAGTTTGACTATTCATCTTATGAATATCCATATGTTTATATTGACATCACATGTCAAGCAACATGAGAATCATTACCTCTATAATCATTCGTATCACATACTAATTATAGAAAACAAATAGAGTGATGGTCTTCCAGAATTAATGATGCCTAGTCATTAATCCTATGACCATAAACATATTTAAAATATTTGTACAAGTACGATCTGTCTCTCATATTCTCAACACTTGAGAATAGATCCTCTTACAAATACTTAAGGACTATATTCAATAATATGAAACTTTTTTCACATTATGAATATATTATCATGCCATTGGGAATTAAAATCTACTATTACATAACTATTATATGGCTCTTAGCGCACATACTGCTATCAATCTCCTACTTGCACTAGAGCCATTCTACTTAGTATTAGAAACTTATCTTCTCGAGATGAAGTTTAACTGTCACTAACTTTTGACTTTAGTCAATGGATTAACCAAGTTAATGGTTAATGCTATTTTTTACAAGGCTAGAATGCCCTATTCTAACAAATCATTTGATAATATCTTAATGCCTTTCGAAATATTCTGGATTTTAGTGTGAGACTCGAGTTCCCTTGCCATAAACTAAGGCTCCATTAATATCACAGTAGAGAGATACTCGTGATGTACTGGAGAAACTCTTAAAAATAATTTATAACTGCTAAATCCAAAACAATTCTTATTTGTAACATCCTATACAGCAAAATTGGCTTCCATAATGAAGTTTATAACAACAATTTACTTAGAACTTTTCTAGCAAATTATTTCTTCATCATGGAAAACAATAATCCCAATGATAGACTCTCTATCATTTATGTAATAACATTATAGACTCTCTATCATTTGTGTAATAATATTCTTCATTTGTCAAAATTAAATCTTAAATACTTCTTAAGTACTTTAGAATAATTTTGATTATATTTCCAACAATTTAATCCTAGATAGGATTAGAATTTGTTAGTCATACTAACAACATTCTCGATGTCCGACTCATTATACAACTCTTGTATAATTTAGATTTCTTATAGTTTTACTATAAGGAATCCATGCCATACTTTCTTTGGGTATCTAGTGAATCAACCCTTAAAAAGAGGATATCAAAATTGTAGGAAATAAGCTTTTAGAATTAGCATGTTGAACTTTTCAACATCTTGTCCAAATATTGACTTAGACATATTTAACATTCTCTTCAATTTATCTCTATAGATTGTGAGGCCTTGCCTAAGCATTGGTTTGATCCGATAAAGGGAATCAAAATGCTTATTTGGGAAAGAACTCATGAGGAAGCCCTCGAGCTTATCTTTGATAGGTTTGAAAATTATTTCTTAGAGTCACCACCTTAATTTATTTTTATTTGAAAAAATATAAGAAAAAAAACCCATTTGACTCCAATTATTACCCAAAGGGAAAAAATACTAGCATCGAAACCAAAGAGGATTTGGGGACTAGGTTTTCGATTTATTTTAACAAAATAAGTTTGGCCAATTAATATAAGAGTGACTTAAAATATATTTCATGAACAAACTAAAATGCATGAACAATTTATAATATGTATGATCATTCATTTCAACAATAAAATAAATACAAGTTATAGTCTAAACAAAGTTTGACATTACAAATGAAACCTAAACATAGGGGATACCTCCTTTAGCCCTTATGAGTTCTAGAGAAGTCACACATTCCCCAGACTAAACCTAATAATAAAGTAAAGAAATCAAAATAAGAGTAAGTGAAGAAGGTGATAGGGGGAAAGTTGGTTAGTTTTAATTGGATTCGATGCCTAAACCAAGCATGGCTACATATCCCTTTGAATGGGAATCAGAACCCACATAGTTTTTTCGTCTTGCAAAGGGGTTAGTTTAGCCTAGCCACTTTATCATGTTTTGATTGATTGATTAAAAGAGGGTTGAGTTAATTAATTAATTTAATTGATTATTGAATTAACTAGCTAGTAAACTAGATGAATTAATTTAATTAACTAACTAAAAGAGGCAAAGAAACTAAAAGAAAATTAATAGGAAAGAAGCTTACCTCAAACAATTGGCGATGACTGGCCTCATATGGTGGGTGGCAACTAGCTTTGGATGGCAGGCGGTGGTTAACTTAGGACGGCAGGCAGTGGCTAGCCTTAGACGGTGCGTAGTGGCTGGCCTCAAACAGTGGACGGTGGCTGGCTTTGGACAGTGGACGGCGACTGGCTTTGGATGGCAGGCAGTGGCAGATAGCCTCAGATGGTGGGCAGTAGCTAGCCTTAGGCGACGGACATGAGCCTTGGGCAAGAGACTTGCCTCGAATAGGCGGGAAAAAAGCCTTAAACTAGTCGGGTAGGAATTAAGGAGAAACCCCCTAACTCACTTTGTAAAGTAAGAAGCAAATTCAAAGTGGTTTGCTTGAAATTATTGCTTTTCAAGCACTAGAATTTGGTGTTCTAAAGTGTGGAGAGGCCCTCTATATATGGGAGAAGGATTGGAGCATAGAATGCATCAAATTCCAATGTGGGATTGCAAAATATTAGTTTTTTGCTGGAGTTGCCACAGAGAGCTTTGCAGTGCTGCAGAGCTCTTTGCGGCACTACTGCATAGCCTTTGTGGTTCAGTAAAGGCCTTTGTGGCAACGTCGTAGCCCTTTGTGGCAACGGCCTTATTTTGGCTCGTTTTGCTATTTTCGCCCGTTCTTGTTCATTTCTCATCCATTTTTTATGATTTTAGTTGTTTTATACTTATTACTCAATCTTAGATGATTTGAAAGGGTTCAAATGCCAAAAAGAAATATTTTGATTTTTTCATTTTGAGAGTTTTTGACTTCTGAAGGTTTGTTTACCGAGCTTAAGTGCTTCTAAGGTTCAAACACATATTAGAAGATGCAAAATTAAGGATTCACATAGATATGAATTAATAAGAATGAAAAATAATTATCTACTGGAAGGTGCAAAATTAAGGATTCACATAGATATTGTGAACCCTCAAAATTGCACCTCCAGTGGACCGTCTTTTAGTTACGAACCCACAGGATCAAACCGAGCTCGAATCGAAACTAAAACAGGCCCGAAACGGATGGAAACAAGTCAAACTGTATGAGTGGCGCATTGTTGTTTGGGAGGCACGCTTATCGTGCCGCCCAGATGGAGGCATGCATTTGGTGCCACCGGCAAGGCAGCACTCCTGCCGTGCCACCATGGGTTGCACCGAATTAATGCTGGAAGATAGGTGGCACGCCGTCCGTGCCGCTCGAACGGCCGGCGCGTCGGCCGTGCCGACGCCGCTGTCCGTACCACCAGAACCTCTTTTGGCAGCTCTATAAATAGAGCCTCCTCTAACTTCATTTAGCATGACTTCCAATGCATTCCAATACATTTTCAAGCTCATTTGACACTTTCCAACACACTTCAATGCTTTCCAAATACACTTGTTGCTTCTAGATCCAGATTCCAAGTTTCCTTTGAATTCAAGGTGAAGTTGAGATCTGGAGCAAAACTAGGTCCATTCGTTCGAAAGCCAAGAAAAGCAAAGGTATAATCCTTCTTTATTTTCAAAATTCTAAATTCAGATGTAGAATTTTCTTTAGGTCTAAAATTGAAAAGATCTAAAATTTATTAATTTAAGAATTAGAATTAAGTTAATAAACAAATCAACACCTTTTTTTATAACCCCTCCTTCACAAGAAAGGAGAACTACGTGGGGTTTGATTCCTATTCAATAGGATACGCAGGCTGCCATTCTGAAAGGCATCAACTCCAAAATCTTTTTTATCAATATTGTTTTCCTTTTTAGTTTGATTTATTTGTATTAATCTTTTGTTCATGACTTTATTTTATAGTTAGTTGGGGAATGTGTGCTTTTCCTAGTACCCATAAGGGCTAGAGGAAAGATCTCCTTTATTTCAATTATTTTTGATATTGTAATAATTAAGTAGGTTTTATCTTGCTTATTTATTGTCATTCCATCTCATATATATATATATATATATATATCTGTCTCATTCATCATCATATTCCTGTTCATGCATACACAAAAATTTATTTTTAAGAATTATTTTGCAATTTTAGCCAAACTAAAGAAAATTATATTTTCTTAATTGAGTAATTACCAAAACTTGATCCCTAAGCCCTCCTTAGTCACTCGCGGATTAGTGCATTTTCTATTAGGATAAAATCAAATTCTTTTTTGGAGTCAATCATGTTGGGTTTTCTTTGATTTTCCCAATTAAAATAAATAAATTAAAGTGGCAACTCACTTTTCAACTGTCAAATTAAAAAAATCAATTTTCTAAACTCACAGTGAGTTCCAATCATGGAGTTTCTCCTAAAGAGCATTTCGATTCCTTGGAGGATCGGACCGGTGCTCGGGCGAGGCCTCACAGTTGGTGACTCCGCTGGGGAACTTAAAATCTTTTTCAAATAAAAGATAAAGTGGATTACTTTTGGTATAATACCAAGTTTGGCTTTAAAAACAAAATAACTCTTTCATGCATCACTACATCGGGCTCCTTGTCCAAAAACCCTAGCTTCCTAGGAAAACAAAGGATAGAAAGTAACATCAAGTGGGCAACCTTCCTTAGGTTTGCTTGCTGATAGTGAAATCATCCAGCCCACGACGTATCCTCTAATCCTTTTAGAGGTGTAACGAGTATGCACGTACTATTGGACCCACGCAAGGCTCTTTGTCTCACATGTGGTTAGGTATATCGTATCTCTAGTGTGATGGGTTCCCTTCAAACCACCTTAACCCTTTCATGTAATGACTCCTAGAACCTTTCCTTTAGGATTGTATGTACCATAATACTGAAACTTAGTATGTCATTATCATAAAGCCTTTTTTATTCATGCATACATGCATACATGCATAAACCTTACAAAGTTGGAGAGTTTTTAATCTCACTTAAACACTGCTAGTCCCAATCACAAACCCATGTCAACCTATGGTCCCCATCAAGAGCTGATATATTCTATGATCTTTGTTCCATACCTAAGCTAGAAATTGACCTAGCTTTGTTTCTCTATCCTAAAGGTTGACAAGATGTCTGTTGCCGGAGATGAGACCACTACCACCAGAGCTGATGAGATCTTTGATGAGTTGTTTACCAAACTCTCTGAACACCAAGAGACCATCATGAAAAGGCAAGAGGCCCTTTTCCAAGATATGCTGAAGGCCCAAAGGAGGGCTATCATGGAGGATGTTCGTGCCATGCTGGAACATACCTCCCTAGCCCAAAACCCTACTGACCCAAAATCATACAGATCTGACCCAAAGCCCACCTTTTATCCTGTCTATGGATCCACTTCTAGAGTTGAATCCAAAGACAAAGAAACTACAAACACTGACATTATCCCACCACTACCAATCCATCACCCGAGTTTCTCAAAAACAACTCACTAATAATAAATATCACTTCTGCCTCCACTTTCCATCCCGCGGATCCTTTCCAAGGGAAGGAAGTTAATCTTAAGATAAAAGCCTGCATGGAGAAGATGGAGCGCATGGAGAAGATGCTGTTGGGAATGAAAAAGAAAGAGGATTTGGTTGATATGGAATCCTTAAGCTTGTTCCCCAATGCAAGGGTTCCTCCCAAATTCAGGATGCCTGAGTTTGACAAATTCGACGGAACTACCTACCCCAAGACCCACCTCAAAGTCTATGTGGGAGCTATGCATCCATTGGGTGTGGATAATCAACTTCTAGCCTAATTGTTTCAACAATCACTGACCAATACAACTGTGAAGTGGTTTGTGGACTTAGATGTCGCTAAGAAATGGACCTGGGATGACATCTGCAACATTTTTGTTCAATAATATCATTACAACATCGAGGTCGATGTAACAAGAAGAGACCTCGAGACCACCAAACAATATGCTAAGGATTCCTTCTCCTCGTTTCTTATGAGGTGGAGGAAGAAGGCTTCTCAGATGGTAAACCAACCCCTTGAAAATGAGCAAATTGACATAATTGTCAAGAATCTGCTGCCAGTTTACCAAGAAAGGTTGTAGACTCAATACTTTCCTTCTTTTAAGGCCTTTATTGCCACTACTTCAAAAATTGAAGATTTGATTCAGAGTGGTCAGATCAAGGAAGACACTGCATAAGGGTCAAGGTATAAGAAGCCCACTCATCAGGGTAATGTCACTTTCTTAATGAATCACAAAAGGGGGCAAGTTAATGCTATGACTATTAAGAAGCCCATCCGGATTGAAAGGAGACAATTTTCTGATCTTGGGGGTGTGCCTATGAGTATCATCCTAAAGAAGCTGCTTGAGGGAAATATGGTGAAACTCCTTGAGCCAAAACCAGTCCCTAATCCACTTCCCAAAAACTACAACCCACATGAGAGGTGTGATTACCATTAAGGACCTGGGCACAAAACAGATGCATGCAAGGCCCTTAAACATAAAATTCAGGACCTCATTGACTCCAATGACCTGATTCCACCAAAAGTCTGACCCAACATCAACACCAATCCTTTGCCCAACCACACAGTCAATGCTATAAACAATCACGAGGGAGTTGACCCCGTCTCATTGATAGAGTCAAATCCCAGTTATTGCTATGTCTTGGACCTTACTAACCTAGTTGAGGAGATTGATGTCATCACTAGAAGTGGCAGGGTTATCCAAAACCAACCAAGTCCAAACACTCAACCTACCCAACCCATACCTACACCTGTCGACAAATTGAAAGGGATTCTTGAACCAGATGAAGATCCCATTCTTAAAAAACTTAAGAAAACACAAGCCAACATCTCAATTTGGAGTTTGATCCAATCCTCATATCCTCACCCCCAAGCTCTTTGTAAGGCGTTGAATAAGTGCCAAGCTCCAATTGACATCACACCCGAGAACCTTGTTGCTTCTATTACCTCTGCTGCTAAAGGAGTGTCTATCACTTTTGGAGAAACTGACATTCCAGAAGGAGATCCCAACCACAACAATGCCCTTTACATCATAGTGGTAACACGGGGAAAGACTATGCCAGTGGTTCTTATTGATAATGGTTCAGCCTTGAACGTATGCCCTCTAAAAGTAGCAAGCTATTTGGGATTGGAGATTACTGATTTTACCCCTTCGGATCAGATTGTAAGGGCATATGACAATACCAAGAGGAAGGTCCTTGGAGTAGCTATCATTGATGTAACTATTGGGCCAACATCTTTCACCATACCATTTCAAGTGATTGATGTACCTTCTTGCTTTAACCTACTACTTGAGAGGCCTTGGATCCACCAAGCAAAGGCTATTCCCTCCTTCCTACACCAGAAAGTCAAGTTTCCTTTCAGAAATGGGGTCATGACTATAAAAGAGGACATGCACGGAAGACTAGACATTCCAAGCTCTGTTCCAATTCTCGAGATTCAACCTGAGCTATCCTCCTACCCACTTTTAGGTTTCTCCTTCATACAGTACATTGAGGGTGAAGAGGGTAAAGAATTGATTCCCTTTGATTTTCACCCCTATGGGAATATTGCTATTGCTAACATGCTTCATAAAATGAATTACTTTCCTGGTCTAGGTTTGGGAAGAAGCCAATAGGGCCTGAAGTCTTTCTTGGACTATCCAGTAGCAACACCACCATTTGGGCTAGGGTATAAGCCCGCTGACGAAGATATTGAAGAGATGGAAAATCGGGCCAAAGACAGAATAGCTGCCCTTAAGAGAGGTGAGGTTTATGATTGGCCTATGTGCCCTTACTTAAAAACCTTAAATGGCTATTTTGTAAAGGAAGGCGACACAGTTCCTTATTGTAACTTTCCTGAGCCTTGGGTTTGCCCTATTACCGAAAAACTAATTCCCAGGTTTGAAATCTTTTCTGATGTCAGGCTTGAGATAGAAGACTATGAACCAATCTATATGCTCAGTCAAGATTGGGAAGAGAACATGGAGGCTAGTCATTTTGATGAAGTATCCATGCTCACTGTTGAGGAGGAGAAAACTGACCCTTCCACCTTAATCCAGCCCACTAAGACAGAGCTGCAAAATTGGTCCTTTGAGGAGAGCCCCTTCTATCCATCTGAACTAGAGTTTGAACCAGAATCCATTCCTGAATCAGAGTCCTAGTCTGAGATAGACTCATCTTTTGAATCTGAGTCTGTCTCTTCAATTTCTTCTGTTGTTGATGATGTAACTGACCTTGAGGGTCTCACTTTTTGGTTTGATGTAAATTGGGACATATCCCCACTTGAAATCAATAAAAATCATACTTTTTCCTCTTACGACTCAGTGTCTCCATTTTTCTTTGATGTTCCAACTTTTAAATCTGACTTAAATGAGACATCAAGTAAAAATGAAATAAACGAAATAAAGATGACACAATTAAAGAGCCCATCAATGCTGGCATTCATGACCTACAAAAAATTACATTCATTGCATCTGTATGCATAAACAGGGATCACATTGAAAAGATTATCAAAGAAATTCAAGACTGTTTTGCATGGCAGCCAAAAGACATGACAGGGTTGGATCTAAGGATAGCAATTCACAAAATCCCAGTCTACCCAGGTACTAAGTCCATCAAATAGAAATTGAGAAGACTCAAGACAAAATGATCTTTACCAATCAAGGAAGAAATTGCCAAGCTACTGGACCACAACTTCATTGAGCCCATCAACTATCCATCTTGGCTGGCAAACATTGTGCCGGTTCCCAAGAAAGATGGTAAAGTCAGAATGTGTGTGGATTACAAGGATATGAATAAAGCTTATCCCAAGGATGATTTTCCCTTGCCTCACATTGATTTGTTGGTAGACCGTATGGCAGGTTCTGAATTGGTTTCGTTAATCGACCTGGCTGTAGGGTATAATCAGATCATGGTTCATCCTCTTGAAGAAGAGAAGATAGCTTTCATTACCGAATGGGGCACCTATTGCTACCGGGTTATGCCATTTGGGCTTAAAAATTCTGGGGCAATATACCAAAGGATGGCAACTACCATTTTCCATGACATGATGCATAAAGAAATTGAAGTTTATGTGGATGACATGGTAATCAAAGGCACCACTGTTGAAGAACATTCAGAGGCATTAAGGCGATTCTTCCTTAGACTTTGCCAATACAATCTCAAGCTCAGTCCTGCCAAATGTGTCTTCAGAGCCTCATTTAGAGTATTCTTGGGCCACATGGTTAGCAAAAAGGGTATAGAAGTGGACCCTGCTAAATCAAAGGCAATTCTAGAAATGCCACCTCCGAAAACAGAAAAGGAGATCAGAGGTTTCCTTGGATGGCTACAATACATTAGTCAATTCATTAATTAGTTGGTTGATGTATGTGGTCCCATCTTCAAATTACTCAGAAAAGGAGCCTCCAAGCAGTAGAATGATGACTGTTAAAAAGCTTTTGACTAGATCAAGCAATACTTGCTAAACCCACCGGTACTACAGCCGCCAAGGTTTGGAAAGCCTTTATTGCTTTATCTATCAGTAATTGATGAAGCAATGGGGGCAATGCTTGCCCTAAATGCTCCTGATTCCAGCAAGGAGAATGCCATCTGTTACCTGAGCAAAAGGATGCTATCTCATGAGCTCAAGTACAGTTTCACAGAAAAGCTATGTCTTGCTTTGGTATGGGTTTGCCACAAGCTGCAACACTACCTTTGCTCTTTTACAACTCATATTCTTACTGACAAGAGCCCTTTGAAATTCCTTATGGAGAAGCTGGTTCTTGACAGTAAGATGGTAAGGTGGATGGTTGTATTAGCTGCATATGATATGAAATATGTACAGCAGAAGGCAGTCAAGGGCAGCATAGTGGCTGATCAATTAGCTGCAGCTCCTATAGATGATCATTGGATTGAACCTTAATTTCCTGATGAAGACATCCTGACAATTGACACTGAAATTTGGAAGCTTTACTTTGATGGGGCATCTAACAACAAAGGGTATGGTGCTGGCATTGTGTTCATTACACCGAATGGGGAAAACCTACCCATAGCCATCAAATTAAACTTCAAAGTGACAAACAATGAAGCAGAGTATGAGGCATGCATTTGCGGTCTTGAGGCAGCAATAAGGCTCAGAATCAAATGCCTTGAGATTTATGGGGATTCAAACCTGATAGTTTCCCAAGCCTTAGGGAAGTGGAAGATCAGAGAAGAGTGTTTGGTTCCTTACCATAAATGCCTGAATGAACTAGCAGCCAGTTTCTATGAACTGTCTTTCCACTATCTACTAAGAACGAAGAACAGATTTGCTGATGCTTTGGCAACACTCGCCTCAATGCTTGATATAAGCGACGGCTTCATAATCAGACCTGTTACAATTGAAGTTAAGCATGAGCTAGGCTGTGTGGCTCATTGTTTGAATATTCAAGCAGCTGACAGCAAACCTTGGTTTTGGGACATCTTCAATTACATCAAGAATGGACTTTATCTTGAAGGGGCCTCTAAAATAGAAAAGAGGACTTTAAGATAATTGTCCAAGAGTTTCATTCCAAATAGGGAAGTGCTCTACAAATGGGCTTGGGATAACATCCACTGAGATGTGTCACTGAAGCAAAAGCCCAACAAATCATGGAACAGATGCATGGTGGCAATGAAGGTCCACATATGAACGGAATTGCTCTAGCCCGCAAAATCATGAATCAGGGTTACTTCTAGCTTACTATGAACCAAGATTGCGCAAGGTATGTTCAGAAATGCCATAAGTGCCAGATCTACACCAAACTTCAGAAGAAGCCTCCTGTACCTCTATCTCCTATCACTACGCCTTGGCCATTTGTAACTTGGGGCCTAGACGTCATTGGTAAGATAAGCCCGAAGTCTTCTAGCAAACATGAATTTATTTTAGTGGCTATTGACTATTTCTCCAAATGGGTTGAAGCTGCACCTTACTAGGTATTAGACTCCAAACGAGTTGCCCAGTTTATTCATACCAACATCCTTTGTAGGTAAGGAGTCCCATTTGAGATCATTACTGATAATGGATCTCACTTCTAAAAGGAGGTTGCTCTGCTATTAAAGAAGGAGAAAATTCAACACCACAAGTCTTCTCCGTACAGACCTCAAACAAACGGTGCCGTTGATGCTGCAAACAAGACTCTTAAGAGTATACTGCAAAAGATGGCTGACAACCATAAGGATTGGAACCTGCATTTGCCATATGCCTTATGGGGACATAGAACAACAGTATGTACTCCAACCCGTGCTACACCTTACTCCTTGGTGTATGGGATGAAAGCTGTCCTGCCAATCAAGGTAGAAATCAAGTCAGCTCATATTCTGAGGGAGAGTTAATTGGATGAAGTGGAATGGGTGAAAGGATACCACAACCAACTTCTTACCATTGATGAAAAAAGAATGGATGCCTTATATCAGATGCAAGGTTATCAACAGAAACTGGCTCGACACTTCGATAAGAGAGTCAGGGATAGAGGATTACAAGAGGGTCACCTTGTTTTGAAAGAAATAAGGGCACCTATTTATGATCCAAGGGGAAAATTTAGACCTAATTAGAGTGGCCCATTTGTGATCAAGAAAATCCTATCCGGAGGAGTAGCAATCCTGATAGACTTGGATGGTATAGAATTTGCTAGCCTATGCAACCTGGATCAACTTAAGAGATACTTTGCATAAAGCATCCTTGTAATTCATGCATAGCATTTGCAATCATTGTAAAATCATGTTCAGCATTCACATCTTTCCTCAAAGTCAGAACTATGTGGACCTGATTCTCCATAAAGAGGAAAAAGAATAAAAATCATAAATCATTGTAAGGAGATACGTAGGCAACCCACGCGGGTTTGATCCAATTCATCAATAAAATTTTCATTTCACATTTCACTTGGCTCTTAATTGTGTCACAAAAGAAATGGAAATAAAAAAAATAAGCTCGCTAAGTTGAAAACCTGAAAGGGCGGCTTAGACAAAAGTTAGAGCAATAAAAGAGATGAAAAAATGAATGATGTCTTATTTTGTCTCATTTGAACTTTGGAATATTAAAAGAAAATAAAGACATGGCCAGAATTTATCCTAAACTAAAACAATAATCATGATTCTTCCTCTATCTCCTCAAGTATAGCAGCCCCTCTAGCCTTCTCGGATTTCCACGAGTTGGCTATCCACCAGTCAATATACTGCATGGATTTACCGCCTTGGTCAGCAGGGCAAACAGAATAAAAACCCTTTACCCATCCATTTCTGATAGCTCGGGCAACAATCTTAATAATCAGAATAGATTTAAATAGAGTGCCATCTAGGGGCACGCCCTGACTGTGTCCCATTTGACGCATAACCTTAGTAGCTTGGTAAAAGGTCACCATCCTCAACCCTAGTAGGTAGACCATCTTATAGCCAAAGCTCATGGTCATGAATCTTTTGATCTTGTACCATTCACACCTCTATAGCAGGTCATCAGAGTCCAGCTCCATCAACCATTTGTCCACTCTTTCTCAAAATTTCGTTTAATCACAATGGTCCGAGTTCTATACCATGAAGCAGAATAGTCCACCTTGGTGGAAGGTCTAACTATCCGGAGATGATCTCTCAGCCAAATCTGAAAAGTGCAAAAGATATGAGCATAAACACAGAAAGTAGTTGAACGGAAGTTTAGAAGTCAAAATTCAACTAACTTGAAGAATAATAGGGCTAATTGACCATGGCCCATCAGAAGTGAAAGATCTGTCCAAACTCATGATGGTCTCAGCCAGCACTATAGCTGCAATAGATCTTCCTTCCTCCATTTGCGGAATCAACTCAGTGACTCTAGCATCGCCTCAACCAGTAGGACTCACAAAAATGTATCTGGCAGTCAGACAGAAGGATAGAGCTCGCATCCTCAAATGAAACCACCCATCATCCTCAAAATCCTTAGGATCATGGAATTCTGCTATCACAGTAGTCAGATCAACCTAGTCATCCACTACCATGGGACTAGCGATCTCAGTACTCAAGTTAAAAAGTCCCTTGAAAGAGTTAAAATAGCCTACTTTCTCAATAGGAGTAGCCAACATAGCCTATGGATCAGATCCAAGTAGCACAAAAAACTCCTCAAACATAGGACATGTCTCTTCCATAAATGCCCCAAATATGAAGACATTGGCAGTTGGATCCCAAAAGCACAAACAAACGTGCAGAAATTCCCAATCAATCTTTATTCCTCTTAGGGTGGGCATAACACTTACCCCATATTTTCCCAGATTAATTCTCTCCACTTTTGTGAGGTTCTTGGACCATAAGAACATTGCATGGCTAAAATAAGGTTCCATTGTGAGGAATAAAAATAAATAAAATTGATGGAGAGCAAAAAGTGATTGAAAATGACTTTTGGAGGCACAAAAATCGATGGTACGGACTGGAAATGGACAAAAAAATATTTAAATAGGCAGATTCTGGGTAGTAGATCTGCTGTCTGTGGCACAGTAACCGTGTCGCCTGTTACGGCGGCACACTGGACGTGCTGCTATGTCGGCGGCATGCTTAGGCGGCCGGCGGCACGCCAACCGTGCCGCCCACCCGCTACTCTGCCTCCTTATGCTCCTTTTCCTCAAAACAAGTTTTTACATGATTTCTTAAGATTTCGAGTTTAAAATCATTCATTTTTCTCAAAATAGAATAGAAAATGAGAGAAAAATGTAAGGTATAGCGCAATGGAATCCTTATTTCAGCCAAATATCTGCATTCATACCATGTACCCATATCATTCAAAACATACATAAAGTCATAACATATCATACATTCCAAAATGTCACATAAGCATAAAAGTGCATATATTTAAAATATCATGCATACATCCATCATCCTTTGTACATGTATACATGAAAAAAAGCAAAAGCTGACAAAACATGTCTCTAGCAACCGCGCCTGGGTCTGCGGCGTCCTCGCCTAGACATATCATGCTCGTGGCTATCCTCTGACATATCCCTCTTGTGCATAAAGGAGGTCAAAGCAAATGCATATCGGCCTAAGAGATTATAGTGATAGTGAACAAACTCCATGGGAACCTGAGGAAGAAAGAAATATGAGAATCATTACAAAGCAAACAAACAAAAGGCTAAAAGTTCCAGCCGTACAAAATGTTTACCTCTGTCACAGTCTCAGGGATAGTAGGGAAGAAGGCTGGATGCTCATTAGGAAGATGGTAACATCGTAATTGGCTGTCATAAGATAAATAATCCAGATGAGCTGGCAAACGGACAAGACCAGCAGGCAAGGGAACTGGATCAGTCGGACCTCCCATTGAAGCATCTGGAGCTAGAGCTGGGGCTGAGCCGCTAGCCCCTGAAGGGCCAATCCCAGAAGGATCAGCTGCAAAACCTGAATGGCCAGCCATAACACCTAGAGGTCCAACCTTAGGACCTATGCTACTAACTGGAACAGTACCGCTAGCCCGTGAGAAGCTCCTAACTTTGGAGGGAGGACCTCAGAAAGATACTGAGCTAGAAGCCCGATGTAATGGTCCTCACAATCTATCTAAAGGAGGCACGTATTGCATCAGGGATGCCTCACAAAACTCATCATAGTCCATGTCCAGCAATAGAAAATCTAGACAAGAAACTTCGACAGCCCAATCATCCTCTCCTAAGATGGCCAGCCCAAATATCATATCTGCTGGAGGGGATTGTGGCACAACTCTATCTCCTGTAACTTATGCCCTTACTCTCTCTCCCAAGTAGAACATCCTCAGAGACTCACAGTGGAGCAAGAGTCAATAAGAGGACAAGTCCATGCTAGGCCTGATCCAGTCAGGAATCCACTATTCGAACCTGATAAATGGCAACCATCTCACCTGCAAATAGATTACAATATTCAGCAGTAGAAGATAAATAGTAAGATTCGGATTAAGATCAACAAAGAAATACTTGGTCTACGATCACAGTAGCAAAGATCTGTCTGCACTTATCAAATTGCTGCGACATGAAGGAAGGTCTGTTAGATGCCCTCCAAATGCGTTCGTAGGGGGATCAATAGCACTAGGCTCCCTCAATGATGGAGCCAGCATCGAAAAGTGCTCATAAGCCCAGTACTGCAGAAAATAGAATTTTATCGGTCACTAGGCAGAGATCAGATAACAGAATACTAGAGTGTAATACTCACCTCGAGTACAATGGAGGTACCACCATGGCCATAAAGTGTGCCACAAGAAATGTTGCACAGCTCATGACACATTACACAAAGGGCAGCAACTCCCTAGTCAAACTCCCCAATCTCATCTAGATTCTCCAAGGATCGTAGGATATTCAAATTAGTGTAGTCCTTATTGTTATGCAGAAAGGTACAGCTCAAGATAATCAAGGTGCAAAGTCTAGCACCTTGATCAACACCATACTGACTAGGAGTCTGACCCGTAGTCATCAAGGCCTGATGAAGCCAAGAGCGTGGGACATTGAGGGTCCCACGAGGGGGATCAGCCCCAATCAGAGCGGTCATCTCTACAGAAGAATGCTCGATCCATGAAGAATAAAACTCCAGAGGATGAGATCTGAAATGCATACCAGTAAGCATGCTCCACTTGAAGGGAGTGACTGTCATCTCACCGCAGAAAAAGTGGAATGTGTTTGTAATATCCCACCAATGCTCTGCCAGTGCCCGGACCACAATCGTCTTAACCGGCTGCTTGACATCCAGCTCCAGCCACCAGAGCAAGCCAGATGGCTTGAGGCATAGACGGATAGCCTCCTGACTATTCAGATAAAGCCTCCTGACTATTCAGATAAATACGGACCAGCTCCATGACACTACGGCCATCCCTGGGCCTTAAATGTGTTCTCTGTAATTTTTGTAAAAAAAAATCATTATTATTAATAATTATCATAATTCTTATTGTGCAGGAAAAGAAAAGCATACCTGAAGAGATCTAGTGAAGCTGACGTGCTGATCTAGCTCCTTTAGCAATGTCTCCGGGTCCTGAGTACCCGCTGCTAGCTGATTAAAGATTTCCATATTGAGAAAATAAAAAAGAGAGAGAATAAAAAAGAATGAAAAAGAGAAATTTTAGTAAAGCTAGAGAGAGAGAGAGAGAGAGAGTGAAAATGAAATAATGAGGAAAAGAGAAGGAAGTTAAGCTTTATATAGAAGTAGAGGTGGGCCCTCCCTCATAACATCTTTTTCCTTTTTTTGATTTGTAGGTCTAGTTCACGTGGTTTTGCTATAATAAGCTTATTTTAAATCAAAATTCAGTTCCATCTTAAGCTGTGAATCTGCGTGATTTTTATCCATCTCCCGAAATAGACGAGGTCTTGATTCGAAGTTCAGAAACTCCTAAAATTGCAGAAAAACTAAAAATTCAAAAATAGCTTAAAAATTGGAAAACAGTCCAAACAGAATCAGAATAGCTAGATATCAAACATGAAGCTCTTGTACAACTCCCAATACTAAAAGGGATGTTCAAAATTCTCCGAACGGCATCCTAAGCCTTCCGGTTCACACTTATCAGATTTGGCCTATGTTTGGCCAAATCAGATAAGGGAGGCAACTGTGAACCCTTAAAATTGCACCTCCAGTGGACCGTCTTTCAGTTATGAACCCACAGGATCAAACCAAGCTCGAATAAGAACTAAAATGGGCCAGAAATGGATGGAAATAGGTCGAACCGCACGAGTGGCGCGTTGTTGTCTCGGAGGCACACTTGTCGTGCTGCCCAAACGGAGGCACGCATTTGGTACCGCCGGCAGGGCAGCACCAAATTAATGCAGAAAGATAGGCAGCATGTCATCCATGCCACCCAGATGGCTGGCGCGTCGGCCGTGCCACCCATGCCGCTGGTGTTGCGCCGACGCCGCCGTCCGTACCGCCGGAACCTCCTCTGGCAGCTCTATAAATAGAGCCACCTCCAACTTCATTTGGCATGACTTCCAATGCATTCCAATACATTTTCAAGCTCATTTGACACTTTCCAACACACTTCAATGCTTTCCAAACACACTTATTGCTTCTAGATCCAGATTCCAAGTTTCCTTTGAATTTAAGGTGGAGTTGAGATCCAGAGCAAAACTAGTTCCATTTGTTTGAAAACCAAGAAAAGTAAAGGTATAATCCTTCTTTATTTTCAAAATTCTAAATTTAGATCTAGAATTTTCTTTAGGTCTAAAACTGAAAAGATCTAAAATTTATTAATTTAAGAATCAGAATTAAGTTAATAAATAAATCAACACCTTTTTTATAACCCCTCCTTCACAAGAAGGGAGAACTGTGTGGGGTTTGATTCCTATTCAATAGGATACGTAGGCTGTCATTTTGAAAGACATCAACTCCAAAATCTTTTTTATCAATATTATTTTCCTTTTTAGTTTGATTTATTTGTATTAATCTTTTGTTTATGACTTTATTTTATAGTTAGTTGGGGAATGTGTGCTTTTCCTAGTACCCATAAGGGCTAGAGGAAAGATCCCCTTTATTTCAATTATTTTTGCTATTGTAATAATTAAGTAGGTTTTATCTTGCTTATTTATTGTCATTCCATCTCATCATATATACATATATCTGTCTCATTCATCATCATATTCCTGTTCATGCATATGCAAAAATTCATTTTTAAGAGTTATTTTGGAATTTTAGCCAAACTAAAGAAAATTATTTTTTCTTAATTGAGTAATTACCAAAACCTGATCCTCGAGCCCTCCTTAGTTATTCGCGGATTAGTGCATTTTCCATTGGGATAAAATAAAATTCTTTTTTGGAGTCAATCATGTTGGGTTTTCTTTAATTTTTCCAATTAAAATAAATAAATTAAAGTGGCGACTCACTTTTCAACTGTCAAATTACAAAATTCAATTTTCTTAACTCACAGCGAGTTCCAATCATGGAGTTTCTCCCGAAGAGCATTTCGATTCCTCGGCGAATCAGACCGGTGCTCGGGCGAGGCCTTATAGATATGAATTAACAAGAATGAAAAATATTTATCTCAAGTCTAAATGAAGAAAGTTATGGTAAAACCATTCTACTAATGCAAATATATTAATACTTTTATAAACTAATGTATTATCCACGTACAAAACTTGAAAGTGAGGATACTTCTACTATCCTTTTGCATATTATAACTCATTAAGGTTTTGCATACTTTGGAATTTTTTTAAGACTCTAAGCCTTTAGATTTATTCTATGATTATGTTTTCTTTTCTAAAGGAAAAAAACTAGTATTGACATCTATATGTCAAACTCATAATCATTATGCATTGCTATATCGCATATAGCTGTAATAGGATCATCTCATAATTTGCTTCATCATAAATGTACAACTTTTGTGTATTCATATAAAGTAATTTATATTTCTCTTAAGATTAGATATTTTACTATCTCATGATTCACTTCATCATGAATATACAACTATTGTGTATTCATATAAAGAAATCATATCTTATAGAAAAATTAGATATTCTACTAAACCTTTAGTAGCTTATAAGGATAAAAAATTTAGTTAGCTTTAGACTTTTCATAGGGTTAATCAAATTTAATTTGATCATTTTACTGGATATTATTAGATGACATTCATCCAATCATTCCATCTTTCTCAATATGTCACTTTCTTGAATAAAAATTTTATCAAGAAATAATATCTTTGCTAGCAACTCTTTGTTATGCAAAAGATAGAAATATTATCCTAAACTACCTTTAAGATATCCAACAAACCTTATCGTAATTAGAATTATCTTCCAATTATCTAACTTCAGCTTATCAAATAAGCTAGATATCTCAAATCTTATTTTGAGTAAGAATTATGATATCTATCCATATCATATCATGTATGAGTTAAGATTAGACAGACTTTGGAGAAAATTCTATTTAAGAATATTGTGCTATTAATTGTAAATTTCCAAAAGGAAATAAATAAAAACTTTTATAGATCATCATATATGTGGTAATTTATTCTTTTGAGTATACCATCACATATGGTTTTCCCAAAAGAATTATGAGTATATGCCAATTTTATATTTAGGAAATTCCTTAAAATTGGTAATTGAGTTCTCCCCACTTTGATCAAATCAAAGGGTTATGATACTCTTTTCCTTTTTGTATGAAATACCCTTAATATTTATTTTCCTTTTCATCTTGAATTTCTTGAATGTTTCAATAATTCAAATGAACAATTCATTTTATTTACCTTTTTCCAAATGAGTCAATATTTACATATATAGGTAAACACAAAGAATTAGGAAAAACTCCCACTAACCATTTCACAAATGGTATTGATGCATATGTATGCATAAATTCTAAAACTTCTTTGATTTATATCCTTTTGTCCAACAAAAGGTGATCTAGTTGTTTTTGCATTAGATACTAGACTTCTAAGTAGAAATAGGTTCACACCCTAATGGGTAGTGACACATGTTGTCCAACTAAGTTGTTTTATCTTCAGCTAAATAAACTAATCTAAGAAATCTTAGTGGTTTTAGATTGGAGTTTGTTATGGCATTATCATAAAAACACTTGAAGTTGTTTTGTTATTACTAACTTAATAATAATACATCAAATATATAATTCATACTCTCAAGTTTATTACCATAATAAACCACACAAACATTTTTCTAGTAACGGAATTCACAATTCCTTGAAGTTACAGAATAATGTAGCTTAAGTATGAAATACATATATGATTTACAAAACATGATTTTAAAATCATCATTAAGTACATACAAGAAATACAAAATATGATTTCTAAAATTATCATGAAGTATTCTAAAAGCTATTTGGAAAAATAAGCACTTTGCCCTTTAGATTTTTCAAAATCACTTCATTTAACTCTATGCTTCCGTTGCTTACTCTAATAATGCATATGGCATAGAAGCACCTATATCACTAATCCAAGCAACAAATAAACTATATGAATCATTGGAATATAGTAACAAAAGATAGATTTTCCTTCACAAGATTTATCATTCTCTTTGTCCTTTAGTATTCATAATACTTAGAACAATTACTTTTCCAATATTCATAATATTCACAATAGAATCATTTTCTTTTGTCAACTATAGCATTATCTATGGACTTGTGTAACAACCCACACCCACCCTAGGAATTTTCGTAATAAATTGCTTGAATTATAATCTATAAGGTTAAGTGTGTGCTTGTGTGAATGTTTGTGATCTAAGTGATTGATGAGTATGTGACACATTAAATTAATTTTAATATTCATAACATGTGTTGCTATTGTGAAATAAATGATTTACATGAAGTGCATTTGCATAAAAGAATTTATTTTAAATAAAATGAATTTTCATGCATAAAACAATTTTTAAGCATAAAATAATTTTATGGGTATTTTTAAAATATTTTTAAATAAATATTTTGAGGGAAATACACCAGAATTAAAAAGAAAAATATTATTTTTATTTCTAAACACTTCAGCCGAAATTTTTAAAGAAAAAGGCCCAATACCCAAAAGTCCACTACAAAAAAATGCTCCTAACTTATTTCATTAAGGGTAATAGTGGAAATTCTACTCCAACCCTAATATATATTCAAATTTTCGGCCAGCAAGGGTTTTCCAGTAGCCACTCCCTCATTCTTTCTGTATTATGGCAGAAAAACCTCTTAAAATAATTCTCTCTACCGAAATATCGAAAACACTTTACTGTTTCGCGATTTCATGATCATAATCATAAGTTTTTAATCTCTTTCGATTTCTAAACTGTTTTCTATGAAATAAATTATGGGAAAATTATTTTGAATTGTTTGATTACTGATTTCTATAGATTCAATTCTGTTTGAGTGAATTTTTGGGAGAGAAAATTTATTTTCTACCGAAAACACAATTCTTTCCACAAGATTTCTCCAAAGGTGAATTCTATAACTTAAAATCACAATTTTCTTGCATAGACATCATGAGGGAGGGGGGGGGGGGGCGCGGGCTGATTTGTGTTTATTTGCATTCTAAACTGATTTTTGATTTGTTTTGATGAAAAATATTGCATGAAATAATATTTCTGTATATTTCTGTGATGACTTAAAAGTTTCAAAAAACAAAGGAATTCAAGATTTTCGTGTTAGGATTTGGAAATTGGAAAATTTTATTCTTTCATGAATACATGGCTGCCAATTTGTGTGAATTGATATTCTAATATGATATTTGTTTTGTTTAGATGAAAAATAATGATTTGAATCATGTGTCTGTTTATCGCTGAAATAAACGAAATGCGCGGAAAGCGCAGAAACTCATGATTTTTCACCTAAGCCTTTGAACTTAGAATTTTTTTTGTATAAACCTTACCTATGGCTGTTGATTTGTGAGATAATGTGTTCTAAACTAATATTTTCAATGATTGAATGACAAATAATGGTTTAAACAACCTTTTTGCATATTTCTGAAATGACCGAAAAATACCTAAAACAAGAAAACTCATGTTTTATGCACTATAATGCAAAAGATTGAATTTTTATATATCAATGGCACCAATAGTGGCTGATTCTTATGGATTTGAGTTCTAAAATGATTTTTGTTATGTTTACATGAAAAATCTTGGTTCAAACCATGTTTTTACATATTTTTGAAATAGACGGAAAAACACGAAAAGAAGAAGAATTTGGTTTTCACCTTAATGATGCCTTCGGCATCCATGAATAAATGTGTCCAAATGTTTATAAATTTTATGTGATATGTATTGGTGATTGTTGACATGTATGTATGTATAATAAATGATGAAATTGCATGTTAGTTGAAGGTATGATCCTAGATAAGCTTAAATGTGTTTTGGTATACTTAAGGTATCTTAATATCATATTGTGGTTAGAATGCAAATGTGATTGAGGAATTTGGAACTAGATGTCATGATGACTTGATGATGAATATATGGTTATGAGTTAATGAAGTGAAAGGGATCATAAGAGTTAAGCATGACGTTGAAGGATTAATTATTAAGTTGACATGTATGGAAGTGTAAAGTGAACTAAGATAATTGACAAGTGAATTGATATTGGGGTAATGATAATGTGATGACCTTAAAAAGGTATTGATATGATTGCAATGTGTTTTCATGTGAGCCTATAAGGCCTAGATATGCAAGACTTTTAAGTCAACGTGATATGTGCAAGTGATGAGTACACCTATGTGTGAACTCTAAGTATATGTGTATGCTATATGTGAATGGGGTAGTTATGGGATAGGAGCATCATGAGTAAATAAGTACTAAGTATTAAATAAAATATTATGTTAGAGTTTGAGGAGTCTTAGAAGTGCAAAGGGGACAACGAGTACTAGGAGCAAAGGAACCCCAAGGTGAGTAAACTTTATATTCCTGCTTTTAGTGTGAGTAAACACTATATTCATGTTATAAGTGCAAGTAACATTTTGTTATGTTACAAATGTGTGACAACATGTTATGTGAGCCTTGTGATCATTGAAACCCAAGTTCTTTCTATTCTAAATATTATTATATGATTTCTTTGACAAGCTTGGGTTGCTAAAGGACACTTGGTCCAAAACCATTTTGTTTATCCAATGAGAACTTCTTGTGATTAACTCCCCAACTTAAATTCTTTCTAGACCTACACTATCATTATATCTTTTCCTTTGAAAGTTAAACCACTATTGTTATTGGAATGCATGTTATTGATGCCTTATGTGATATTGATAATTGTGATTACCATTAGCTCTAGCTATGGTACCTTTTACCCTTTATGCAGAAATTCATACCGATGCGAGTAATCATCGGCTATGTGCTTCTCGTACCGATGTGAGTAATCATCGGCTATGTGCTACTCGTATCGATGCGAGTAATCATCAGCTATGTGATCCTCGTACCGATGCGAGTAATTATTAGCTATGTGTTCAAGTGATTATGGTAATAGCCTTCACTTTATGTGTTCGAGTGATTATCGTAGTAGCCTTCACTCTATGTGTTATAAGTGTGATTTCTACAAACCTTTCTAAATTGCAAACTATGAATCATGAGTTATAAGTTATGAGCTATGGGCCCTTTCTAAGGGATATGTGTTATTGTACAACCCCTATTGTTTACTCATTGAGATCATCTATCTCATCCTTTTTCCTTGTGTGGTTCTAGGTGAGCATTATAAGGAGGCAAGGTGATGGCTCAAGCATCCTACTTCGCTTGGAGAATTCCTTGTCCAAGTTATCAATAATACTATTTTTATGAAGTCTTGTCATTAGATGCTCCGGGAATGTTTATTGATACTTATTGATATATATTATTTTCCTCATGGATTTTATATGAAATGATTTATTTTAGACTTCCGCAATTTAAGGTATTCATTCTAAATGTTTTGAATGAGTTATCGTAAGAGGTTTGGTAAGATCCTAGGCATGATTTGTTTATATGTAAGTGGGTTCTATGGGCGTGGGTAACCTTATGTCTCCCCATGTTCTAGGACCGTCATATCTCTAGGGTTGGGATGTGACAACTTGTCCCTTGCAATTTCCCTTTTAAGATTTATAATAGAAACTTTTTCTATTGTCTGTGCATTTTCCATCTAATGGAAATTTAGAGTGAATTTAAAGAATTAAACTATTTGAAAATTATTATTCACCAAAACATCTAGACTCTCTTATTGTTTGATGAATTCAATCATCACATGAAAATAATTCCAAATCAATTTTTATGAAAAATTAATAAGAAATGAAAGAGGCTACTCACAATTCATATTCTTTCATAGAGAATACTTGATAAAAAAAAAAAAAAATAGAAGAACAAGAAATTAAAGATGAAACATTTTCTTCTTTGATTTCTTTTCTCTAATTTCTTATTCTAGTTGAATAGCAAGAATAAGAACAAGAATGAAAAATATGGAGAAGACAAAGAAAAATAAAGTTATGAAGATCAAGAAGAGACACTTTCTTCTTTTCTTCCTTTATAATTTCTTTTCCTTTCCTTTTTCTTTCTTTTCTTTTCCTATTATTTTCTTTATAATTTTCTTCATATTCAAACAAAAACTACCTTAATATCTCATATTAACCAGTGTATATGCTCATCATACAACTCTTGCAGATGCTGCAAAACTATTTGGAGTCTTGTTATGCTCATATGTTATTTTTACAACTCTTGACTTAGAAAAAAATCATACAGCATCAACCTCATCCAATATTTTATTTCCATTGCACTTAGAGTGATATATTCCTTTGGAGTAGTCTTTTCTCTAAAAGATTGTAACAATCCATACATATCCTAGAAATTTTTTGTGACAATTTGCTTGGCTTAGAACTAATTAGGGCTAAATGTATGCTTTATAGGAATTTACATGCTATGTGATCAATAAGCATGTGGCATGTTAAATTAATTTTAATATGCATAATATGATTTATTATTGTGAAATAAATGATTTACAAGAAGTGAATTTTCATAAAATAAATTATTTAAATAAAATGAATTTTCATGCATAAAGGCAATTTTTAAGTATAAAATAATTTTATGAGTATTTTAAAATAATTTTTAAATAAATGTTTTTGGGGGGACATATTATAGAAAATAATAAGAAAAATATTTTTATTTTAATTACTCATAATCATCCCCTAATTTAAATAAAAAGCCCAAATACCTAAAAGTCCACTACCCAAAAACCCTCATAACCTAGCTCATTAAGGGTATTAGTGGAAATTGGCCAAAACCCTACATTTAAAACACCAAAATTCGGCCAGCCCTAATGGTCCAGCAGCCACTACTCTATTTTTCTATATTTTGACAGAAAAATTCTCTCAAAACAATTCTCTCTATCGAAATTAAGAAAACACCTTTCAATTTTGCGATTTCTTGACCGTAATCATAAGTTTTTCTTCTCTTTCAATTCCTTAACTGATTTCTATGAAATAAATTATGAGAAAATTATTTTGAACTAGTTATTTACTGATTATTACATATTTAATTCAGTTATCATGAGTTTTTAAAAGAGAAATCTAATTCTTTGTCGAAAACACAATTCTTTCTATGCAATTTCTTGAAAGGTGAATTTCGTAACTCAAAATTGAAATTTTTATGCATAGACCATATCAAGGAAGGGAAATTTCTATATCATTGATTTCTAAACTGATTTTTGATGTGTTTTGAAGAAAAATATTGAATTAAATTATATTTTTGCATATTACTATAATGACCAAAAAGTTTCAGAAAACAACGAAATTCAAGGTTTTTGTGCTAAAACTTAGAAGTTGGAAAATTCTATGATTTCTTATACATATGGCTGCTGATTTGTGTATGGATGGATTCTAAACTGATATTTTCTTTGTTTGGATGGGAAATAATGATTTAAATCATGTGTTTATATATTACTGTAATAAATGGAAAGAGCAGTAAGTGCGAAAACCCATGATTTTCACCCTAAACCTTGAAACTTGGAATTTTCATGCATAATTATGATCAATGGCTGCTGATTCATACATGAGGATGTTATAAATTGATAATTTCTATGATTGACTAAAAAATAATGGTTTAAACCACCTGTTTACATATTACTGTAACAACTGGAAAATACCAAAAACAAGAAAACTCATGGTTTTGCATCCAAAAACCAAAAATTTGAATTCTCATATATGAGAGATACCTAATGCTGTCGATTCATGTAGATTAATGTTCTAAAATGATTTTGGTTGTTTTTACATGTAAAATATTGATTCAAATCACGTTTTGACATATTATTGTAATAGACGAAAAGTGCGAAAAGTGAGAAAAAATTTAGTTTTTCATTGAATAGGGCATTCGACCTACATTGATATTTTTATTCCAATGTCTATAATTTTGATGTGATGTATTTTATTGATTATTGGCATGTATGTGTGCATGATAAATAGTTAAATTACATATTGGTTGAAGGAATGATTGCAGACTAGTTTAGAGGCACTTTGGTATACTTAAGGAATACTTAAGGTATCTTAACGTTATGTTGTAATTAGAATGTGAATGTGATTAGATAATATGGAAATAGGTTTTATGATGAATCAATAATGAATAATGGTCTTGAATTTATGAAGAGACTGATTGAAAGAATTGGTCATAAGAGATAACCATAATGTTTGAAAGGTTATTTGTTAAGATGACATGTATGGAAGTGTTAAGTGTACTAAGATAATTGTTAAAGTGAATTGATTTTAAGATAATGATATTGTGTTAACCTTAGAAATGTATTGACATGATTGTAATGTGTTTTTATGTGAGCCTACTAAGGCTAAGTGTGTAGAACTTTTAAAGTCAGCCTGTTATGTGCAAATGATGAAGGTACATATATGTGTAACTCTAAGTGTATGTGAATGTTATATGTGCATGGGGTAGTTATGGGATAGGATAGCATCATGATTAAATAAATACTAAGTATTGAATTAAATATTATGTTAGAGCAAGAGGAGCTTTAGAGGTTGAAAAGGGCAGAGTTGGAGGAGCTTTAGAGGTTGAAAAGGGCTATATGTACTAGGAGCGAAGGAACCACAAGGTGAGTAAATATTATATTCATGTTATAAGTACAAGTGATTTTGTTATGGAAACCTTTGAGACTCTTGAAATCCAAGTCTTTTCTATTTCCAATTACAATCATGTGATTTCTTTATTAAGCTTGGGTTGCCAACGGACAATTGGCCAAAAACCATTTTTGATTATCCAATGATAATACCTTTATGATTATTGCCCTAACTTACATTCTTTCTGGAACTACACTATTGTTGTATCTTTTGCTCAAAGTTAATTGCCATTGTTATTATGATACATGTTATTGGTACCTTAAATGTTGTTATTTTATGTGAATACTAGTAGCTCTAGCTATGGTACCTTTATCCCTTTATGCAGAATCCTTGCACTGATGTGGGAAATCATTGAAACCTGTGCACACGATCTTAACCCAATGGATAGGGGTTGTATATCCACCTCAGCTAGAAGGGGTGGTTCTAACCCTAAGGCCTTATCAGCTTCACACCTTCTATGTGATAGGAGTTGGAATTTGGTATAAGGCCACCTCTCCTCTATGTGTTTGAGTGATATAGCAATAGCCTTCACTCTCTATGTGTTATAAGTGTGATTTCTGCAAACTTGCTAAATTGAACCCTTGATAAATTACAACCTGATTCATGAATTGTAAATCATGAACTATGTGTATAAGCTATAAGTTTCCTTTTCAAAGGAATATGTGTTAATGTATGTGCTTTATCGTTTACTCATTGAGATCATCTATCTCACCCATTTTTCCTTGTGTGGTTCTAGGTGAGCAAATGTGAGGAGGTAGGTGATGGCTCAAGCATTCTACTTTGCTTGGGGATTTCCTTGTCAAAGTCATTAATAATACCATGCTATGAACTATTGTCATTAGATACTCTAGGAATATTTATTTTTGATGTTTATTTTGAGATGTTATTAAGTTTTTGAGTGGATTATGAATATTATTTCCTTATGGATTCTATGCAAAGTGTCTAATTACTGTCTTCTGCAACTAAAGATTTTCATATAATGTTTTAAATGAGTTATTGAATAAGGTTTGGTATGATCCTAGGCATGATATGTATATGTGTTAATGAGTTCTATGGGCGTGGGTGACCTTATGTCTCCCCATGTCCTAGGATTGTCATATATCAAAAGTTGGGATGTGACAAAGTTAGTATTAAAGCTAAAGTTATTTTTTCATTTAAAAAGTTTAGTTTAGACTTGTCTATTTTATTGGGTTAATTAAGTATAATCCTGAAGTATAGGAATTTTCTTGTCATGTCATTTGTAGTCTATCGCTAGCATAGTTCTGTGAAATGCTAGTAGGTTTTAGAAATCCTTGATATTGTTTGCTTGCCTTACAATTCTTTTGATAGATGACCAAGAAGATTACCCTTGCTCGAAGATCGCGACTTAAAGCACCTCGTGTGACTGCAAGAGGACTTGGCCGAGGATGTTTGAGAAAGTCGTATCTATGATTCGCCTTGCGAGGGAGGAGACCCCTAAAGAAGAGGAGGACCCTAAGGAGTGCCTTGATCATGATTAGGTTTATAGTAAGATCCAGAAATTGGAGGGCAATTACTCATACTTGAAGGAGGAAAACTGACATCTTAGGCTTTTGGTTTAGATTTTGAGAGAGGATGTGGAGCAACTTAAGATAGGAATTGTTGAGCATGGGGGAGACTACTTGTTAGCGAGGTCTTTGTCTTAGACTAGTCAATGACAGGATGTAGATCTTCTTTGTTACCAATGTGGCAGCAGTGGCCATATCGCCCTTGATTGCCCTAGTGGAGGACACACGAGAGCTAGGATAAGTAGTTGGTGATGATCAGCATAATGACATAGTGCTTTATATAATATGAATGATACTTCCCTTTAATTGCCTAGCCACTTAGTATAAGGTGATTTCCTTTAGTGCTATGATATGATTAACTTACCATGATAGGAGGTTATTTTCATATTATGAGATATATGTTATTTGATTGTGATATGTGATATGTGTAAAACTATATGATATATGGTATAAATATGATATGTGCTTAGTGATGTGATATGATAAATGCATGATGATTATACTAGAACAACAGTAGGGTTAAATGGGTTAGAATAGGGGATTAGTACTAAATTCCCTTATCGTGATAAGTAGAATGCCTCCTAAAAAGAAGGTTCACACAGCTGCCTAGCCCATCAGGGCAAATGATGATGTCATATCAGACACTGCATCGAATGCTACCTCTGTACCTATACGGTCAAGAGAAAGATCCAACTAGAGGGCACTGACTATAGGCTCTAGTGAGCAAGCATCTTCATAAGAGGTGCATGCTATGCATGAGGAAATGAGAGACTTATGCAAAAAAATGGATGAGCTACGAGCTTCGAGGTGAGAAGCACTGCCAACTCAAGAAAGGAATGGAGTTCCACCACCAGCGGTAGTGGCACCTACTCAGAGAGAGAGAAAGCAATTACCTGACAAAGGTATGATTGTAGTAGAGTTTAAGAAACTGCAGCCGCCTACCTTCTATGGTGAAGAGGTTGATGACCCATATGAATTCTTGGATGAGATGGACAAGCTAATCCATCAATTGTCTTGCTTAGGTGCCCGAGTGATCGAGTTGGTAGGACTCCAACTTAAAAGGGAAGCTTGGTACTAGTACGAGAGAAATGTCGAGGGGTAATTTTATGGGGTAAACCCACCCATATGGGCAGGGTTTAAGTAAGAGGTAATGGATCAGTTATTGCTTGAAGGCGAAAGGCAAGATAGGGCACTACAGTTTGAGTAGTTAAAGCAAAAACCTAGAATGATGGTATCGGATTATGCCAAGGAGTTCAATGGGCTTAGTCGATTTGCTGTCAACATCATTTCTACCAAAGCTAGTCATATTAATAGCTTCCTAAGAGGACTGATCATACCTCTGCTCAATTCACTAGTAGCAATAGAATTTCCAACCTTGGCCAAGATGATAGATAAAGCCAAGATAATGGAGAAAAGGTATAAGGCAGAGGGAGCCAAATGAGACCAGAAGGGAAGGCATAGGAACAAAAGTCATGGAGGACAGCATAGAGGAGGAGGAGGCCTAAGATAGGAATTTTCATCATTTGGATAGTGGAATGGTCAAGCTAAGTAGGAAGTCCCCACTTGTGGCAAATGTGGAAAGAAACATTCTGGAATTTGCCGAAAGGATTTTGGAGTGTGCCTTAAGTGTGGGCAAATGGGACACTTTATTAAGGACTACCCTTAAATGAAGAATCAAGGGAATGGGACCACAACATGTCCATAATCTACACCATTCCAATCATAAGGGCAAAAAGTTAAGGATAAAGGGTTGGCGATTGGGAATGCACCGGCAATAGTGGACAAGGGCAAAGGTCTAGTCTTCGCCTTAAACCAGCAAGAGGCTCGCAATTTGCACACTACCATCACAGGTATCATCCCCATCCATAATTCTAGTGTAAAATGTTTGATTGATTATGGTGCTACCCATTCTTTTGTGTAGCATTGTTTTTCTAAGAGTATTGGTAGAAATAAGGAATTAATGAGTGAACATTTAGTAGTATCAACTCATTTGGGGAAGGTGATGGAAGTTAAGTATGGGTATAAGGTTATGAGGCAGACATTAATGGACAAAAACTTCTTATAAAATTGCCAAAATGGATGTACTGGAATTTGATGTGATATTAGGAATGGACTGGTTATATGAGCATGGAGCTTGTGTTGACTGTACAGAGAAACTTGTCGAGTTTTGAATAAAGGATGGGAAGGAGTTCATGTATCAAGGGGGTAGGAATGAGAATCTCCTGAACTTGATATTGACCTTAGGAGCAAAAAGGATGTTAAGGAAAGGATGCCAAGCATACCTAACCCATATAATTGATACTAACAAGGAGGCCGCTATTTAAGGCAAGAGCATTCCAGTGGTAGATGAATTCAGGAACATATTCCCAAAAGATTTACCCTGATTACCACCTGACCATGAGATTGAGTTCAACATTGAACCGCTACCTGGTACGCAACCTATATCAATATTGCCATATTGTATAGCACCAATGGAGTTGAAAGAATTAAAGATACAATTGCATGATCTACTCGACAAGGGTTTTATCCGGCTAAGTAGCTTGCCATGTGGCGCTCTAGTGCTGTTCATAAAGAAGAAGGATGGCTCGTTCTGAATATGCATCGACTATCGCTAGCTTGACAAAGTCACTGTGAAGAATAGATACCCTTTACCAAGGATCAATTATCTTTTTGATCAATTACAAGGAGCTGGTCACTTCTCTGATATGATGCAAATATGTATATCTAAACTAATCAATTAATAGTTAATTTTGTGTTTGTATGCATATATTTTATCTTTAAAGTGGTGCTTTTAATCTTGTTTTTAAGTGATCTTTAAGCAATCTAGGTAACTATTAAAGGTTCAAGGATTCTATGCTTGAAAAGGAAGAAGCTTTGCAAGGATTGGCCAAGACAAGCATGTGCCCACTTATGCCCATAGGTGCCGAGTTGTGACAGAATGTCATGGTGTTAACTCATGCCCTATAGTACTGAGTCATGCCAGAACCACATGGTGCCAACTCATCCCAACTTGTCTTGAGTAGTTATGGTGCCTTTTCATCAAAACACTTCACAAAAGGCTCCTTTTTGCAATGGACATGACTTGGGACACCTAGAAACCTATAAATAAGAGTGTTTTATAGAATTTTAGATATGTGATATTAGTATTATTCATATATTAAGTTAGTCATTAAGAGTGTAATTTAAGTGTTCAAAGTTAGAACAAGATTGAAGAGTTACTAAGGCATTTAAGCAAGCATTCAAGGAAACTTCTTCAAAGTAAATTTCTGGAGCAAGGATTGAAGAAAACATCATCAAAGTTTCATTTCCCTTGTCTTTTTATCTTTGTTCCTTGATGTGCATCTTGTCTTCTTGTCTAAACTTTGTCATTTACACTATGAATATACACTAGTTTGGTTTCTTTGAATTGCAATAAAGTATTAGTTTTAATCATTCTATTTCTTATACGCTTTACATGATTTAGTTTTAATTGTGTGCTTAATTAATATTGTATGTGCTTGATCACCATGTATAACATGTTAGTCAAATTATTCACAATGAGAGTTGGGATAAATTGATGGAAAAATAATTAAAATTACTTAGAGAATAGGATAAGCACTTGGAGACAAGCAAATCCACTCTAAGGGGAATTATAGTATTGGCATGAATATTTATGGTTCTGTTCTATCTCTATGATGACATGAGAATGCTTATAGACTAGATCAAACACTTCTAATTGACAATGAGAGTTGCTTTTAGGTATTATAGACCATACTCTCAATCATTGCATGCATATAACACATCTTATTAAAATCAATTCTAACTTGTAATTCAATCTAATCAACATCCTTAAATCATAATATTAGATAATATAGTAGCATATAGTTAGTTTCAAATCCCTTATTTAATATCTTTGCCTATCCATCCTAGTAAGTATCCAATTAATACAAAATTCCCAAATTCCCTAGAGTTCGACACCCTACTCATCCTATACTAATCCTTTTGGATTTGGCTCACCCATAGTAGGCCTAACAAATTTTTGGCACCGTTGCTGGGGAATTTGTTTGTAACTTTTATTAATTTAGGATAGTAAAAAGTTGTTTTAGGTTTTTATTTTTGTTTTATGATTTTTAATTTTATTTTTTGTTTTTATTTGTTTATTTTTTTTTAGTTTAGTTGAACATGCGACAAAGTAGAAGCTCTAACGATCTTCTATTTGATCCTGAAATTGATCGAACTTTTCGTGCTTTGCGTAGGAATTAAAGGCAAAGAGAAGAAGATCAACACAACTTAAGAGAAATGGCCGGAGAAAGACGAACATTAGGCAACTTTGCCATGCCCGACATCACGAGTAGTATGGGGGGAATAATGGCTCCTTCCATTGCAAACAACAACTTTGAAATCAAACCCAGCGTCATTCAAATGGTGCAAAATAATCAGTTTGGTGGTTTGCAAGGGGAGGATTCATATTCACACATCTTGACATTTTTGAACGTATGTGCAACATTTAAAATAAATGGACTGTCGGATGATGCAATTTGATTGAGGCTCTTCCCATTTTTAGTCAAAGAGAAAGCTCAAATAAGGTTGGCAAGTTTACCAAGTGAATCAATCACCACTTGGGATCAATTGAAGCAAGCCTTCTTATAAAAGTACTTCCCTCCACACAAGACTGCAAAGTTCCGCAATGAGATCACCACCTTTAAGAAAAATCCAAATGAGGCGATTTATACCTTTTGGAAAAAATTTAAGGAACTCCAAAGGCAATGCCCACATCATGGATTGCTCGATTGGATGATTCCTCAAATTTTTTATAATGGATTGACAAATGAGAATCGCAACATAGTCAATGCCGCATCTAGAAGTAAATGGATGGATAAGACAGCAAGAGAGGCTATCACTTTACTTAAAGAACTTGTATCCCAAGGATACATGGGAGATGAGACAACCATGGCAAAAGCAAAAGGGATCTTGGAACTTGACAGTATTAACTTACTAACAGCAAAGGTAGATGCACTCACCAAAATGGTAAGTAAAGCTCAAATTAATTCTATTGAAAATACTGATGTTATTTGTGAACTATGTGGAGGTCCTCATCCTTATTCCCAATGTAGTTCAAATAAGGAGGTAAATCATGTCCAAGGGGGGTATAACCAAAGAATGGGTATGAACTCAAACACATACAACCCTCAATGGAAGAACCATCCTGGTTTTTCTTGGTCTAACCCATCCTCCCAATTGAAGCCACCTATTAACCAAAATCTTAAACCAAACAACCCACCAGGTTTTCCTATGAAGCAACCCTATATTCCTACACCACCTAAATCTAATTTAGAGACCCTTCTAGAGCAGTTTGTAGGAACACAAATATCCATTAATAAACAAAGTGAGGAGCAATTTAAACAACTTAACTCCAAAATTGATCAACTTGCTACTCACAATAGGATTTTAGAAACTCAAATTGCCTAACAAGCCTCTTCCTCTAACCCTAAACCGGTAGGTAAGTTACTTAGTCAGCCAAAATTTCTTCAAGAGAGACTTGCCAAGCAATTACTCTAAGAAGTGGTAAGATGGTTGAAAATATGCTAATGAGAATAAAAATGATATAGTAGGTGATGAGGAAGTAAACTTATAAAGTAATCAAGGAAGTAGAATTAAAGGTAATAATAAAAATGAAAGTGTCATACCACCTAAGGTCAATGATCCTAAAGTAGACCTTAAGACCTTGCCCTTTCCTCAAAGGATCATAAGAAGGAACCTGGAAAAGCAATTTGGCAAATTCCTAAAATATCTTAAAGATATTACTATTACTATTCCATTCTTAGATGCTATAAGGGATATACTGGCTTGGGGTAAATTTTTAAAAGACATGGTCTCCCATAAAAGCAAACTAGAAGACTATGGTATAGTATCTTTAGTAGAAGAGTCAAAGGCCATGTTTTCTAAGTTCCCTCCTAAGCAAAAAGATCCTAGATGTTTCACCATCCTATGCATGATTGGAGGAAAGTATTTTGATAAAGCTCTATATGATATTGGTCCTAGTGTTAGTTTAATGCCTTATTCTATCTATTTAAAACTTAATTTGGGTGAACTTAAGCCTACTAACATGTGTCTCTTGATGGCTAACAAGACTATTACCTATCCAATTAGCATTCTTGAGAATGTGCCAACAAAAGTAGGTAAATTTATAGTTCCTGCAGATTTTGTTGTCCTAGACATGGAGGAAGACCTTGAGATCCCTATCTTGTTTGGAAGACCATTCTTAGTAACAGTAAGTGCTATCATTGACATGAAGAAAGGTAAAACCACATTTGAGGTAAACAATGAATTCATAGAGTTTGACGTGTTTAAAATGATAAAATCCTCTCCTATGGAAGGAGTATGTAGAATTGATTCTATTGATTTGATTGATGAGTGTATAGATGAAGTTAAATATGATTGTATGAGTCAAGATCCTATTCACCTTTACCAAAGGCAAGAAGAAGAAGAAATAAATCAAGTATCAAATCATAACTCTCTTAGACCTTCTAGGTTTGAACCTTTATAGAGAGATGATAATAGAAGTTCTTCTTCTTCTAAAGAAATGAATCTAGAACTTAAGCCTTTACCATCTATTTTGAAATATGCATTCCTTGATTCTGAATCTAAATTTCCTTTTATTATGAATTCATCCTTGTCTTTAGAAAGTATCAATCTTTTGTGCAATGTGTTGCTTAAACAAAGAGATTCCATTGGTTACTCTTTGAATGACCTAAAAGGTATTGGCCCTAATATTTGCATGCATAGGATAATCTTAGAAGATAATGCTAAGCCTTCCATTAAAGGTCAAAGGAGACCTAATCCAACTCTTAAAGAAGTGGTAAGAAAAGAGGTCACAAAATTACTTAATAATGGTATCATATACTCAATTAGTGATAGTAAGTGGGTAAGTCCTATCCAAGTTGTCCTTAAAAAGGGTGGCTTGAGTGTTATTAAGAATGAATCAAATGATTTAATCCTTACTAGGACTGTCACTGGATGGCGTATGTGTATAGACTATAGAAAGTTGAATAAAGCAACTAAAAAAGATCATTTTCCACTACCATTTCTTGACCAAGTGTTAGAAAAATTGGCAAATTATTCTTATTTTTGTTACTTAGATGGTCTTAGTGATTTTTATCAAATACCTATCTACCTTGAAAACCAATCAAAAACTACTTTTACATGTCTCTATGGTACTTTTGCATTTAGACGCATGCCATTTGGTTTATGTAATGCACCTGTAACATTTCAAAGATGCATGTTTTCTATCTTTAGTGACTTGATAGATGACTGCGTTGAAGTTTTTATGGACGATTTTAGTGTTTATGGAACTAACTTTGAAAATTGTCTAGAAAATCTCTCTAAGGTTCTTGACAGGTGTAAATAGCATGGACTAGTACTTAATTGGGAAAAGTGTCATTTTATGGCACAAGAAGGAATAGTACTAGGGCATATGGTATCCAAAAGGGGTATTGAAGTGGATAAAGCCAAAGTTGAAGTGATCACAAATTTGCCATAGCCCAAATGTGTTAAAGACATTCGAAGTTTCTTAGGACATGCCGGGTTCTATAGACGGTTTATCAAGGATTTTTCTAAAATCGCCAAGCCATTGTGTAAATTGTTTGCTAAGGAAGCTACCTTTGAGTTCGATGAAACACATCATGAAGCTTTTGAGACCCTAAAGAAAGCTCTTACATCTATACTGATTCTGCAGCCACCTAATTGGGAGCAACATTTTGAAATTATGTGCAATGCTAGTCATTTCACGGTTGGAGCAGTCCTTGGGCAAAGGAAGGAAGGTAAGCCTTATGTAATTTACTATGCAAGTAAGCTACTTGATGGCCCAAATCAACTATACAACTACGGAGAAGGAAGTACTAGCCATAGTTTATGCGTTTGATAACTTTAGAGCATACTTAGTAGGTCAAAAGGTAATTGTATATTTTGACCATGCTGCTCTAAAGTACCTCTTAAGTAAAAAGGATGCTAAACCTAGGCTACTAAGGTGGATTCTTATGCTCTAAGAGTTTGATTGGGTAGTAAGGGACAAGAAAGGGAGTGAAAATCTTGTGGCAGACCATCTCTCTAGACTTGATCAAGAAGGTTTGAGGAAGCTTGATGGAGTACCAATACATGAGACCTTCCAAGGTGAGCATTTGTTTAATGTTGTATCACAAGAAATTCCATAGTATGCTAACATTGGTAACTTCCTTGTAAGTGGTATTCTACCTTATGGTTTAGATTATAGGCAAAGAAAGAAATTTTTGCATGATACTAAATTTTATTATTGGGAAGAACCTTTGCTTTATAAAAGATGTGCAGATGGGCTAATAAGGAGATGCATTCCTTAAGGTGAGATTCAAGATGTTTTGAAATATTGTCATTCCTTAGATGTGGGTGGACACTTTGGTGCAACAAAAATAACTTCTAAGGTATTACAATGTGGTTTTTGGTGGCTTACTTTATTCAAAGATGCTAGAGAATTTGTCCTTACATGTGATAGATGTCAAAGAATGGGTAATATATCTAGGAGAAATGAGATGCCTTTAAATGGCATTCTTGAGGTAAAACTTTTTGATGTATGGGGTATGGACTTTATGGGTCCTTTCCCTAGTTTTTTAGGCTATAAATACATCTTAGTTATGGTAGACTATGTGTCTAAATGGGTTAAAGCAATACCTACTATTACTAATGATGCTAAGATAGTCAAGAAAATGCTTAAAAAAGTAATTTTCCTAGGTTTGGCACTCTAAGAGCTTTGATAAGTGATGAAGGTTCCCGTTTTTATAATAATATCATAGAAAGTCTACTTAAAAATTATGGAGTTACTCATAAAATAGCTACTCCTTACCATCCACAAATAAGTGGACAAGTTGAGGTAAGTAATAGGGAAATTAAGTGGATTCTAGAGAAGACTGTTTCTTCTTCTAGGAAAGATTGGGCATTAAAGCTCGATGATGCCTTATAGGCATATAGAACTTCTTTTAAAACTCCTATTGGCCTTACCCCATATCAATTAGTCTATGGTAAATCTTGTCATTTGCCCGTTGAACTTGAACATAAAGCGTATTGGGCAACTAGAGCTTTGAACTTTGATATGGACAAAGTAGGTAGTAAAAGACTTTTGCAACTTAATTAACTAGAAGATCTAAGGTTAAATGCATATGAGAATGCAAAGTTATATAAAGATTATACTAAGTTATGGCATGATAAGAACATTCTTAATAGGGATTTCCAAGAAGGTGAGCTTATTTTACTCTATAATTCAAGGTTAAGACTATTTCTTGGAAAACTAAAATCAAGATGGTCTGGACCTTTTAAAATTATTAAAGTCCATCCATATGGAACTATTGAGATTGCTAATGACAAAGGCGAATCTTTCAAGGTAAATGGCCATCATCTTAAACCTTACTTTGTTGGTGCACCATTAGAACAATCAAGGTCAATAACCCTCTCTACTTAATAGTATGTTCATCTACTACATAGTATGTTTATTTATTTTAAAGATTTATGTTTGTTTATTTTAAATTTCATGTTTATTTATTATAATGTTTAAGTTTTGATTTCTAATACTAATTTTATTTTGATTTTATAACACATACACATGGTATATATATAAAAAGGAAGAAAAGAAATAAAATTTTTAAAATTGAGTTTGTGTCGAGTCGTGCCCATAGGTGTCGACTCATGATAGAATGCATCTGTGCCGAGTCATGCCCTATGGTGCTGACTAGTTACAATTAATAGATTTTGGAATACTCGAATTTTTGAATTTTTACACCAATTCTTTCTTTCTTTTCATTCCTAATTCAATTGCAATTTATTTTATTCTTATTTTTGGTCAAAAACTAACTTATTCAACACTCTTTTCCCAAAACAAATCAATGAAAAGTTGTATCTTTTCCAAAAAGAATCACACCTTTTCCCAAAATATATGACTTTTCACATCACACTCTTATACACTTATATAACCCTAACCTTTAGAACACCATTCCCCTACTCTTTCTTTTCAGATTTTGAAAACACAAGTCCTAATATTTAATAATTCTTTCTTCTATTTAAACATCAATTTCTTCATTCATCATTCACACACTACACTATATTCACTCATAGTTGCAGAATTTTTTTTTTGTTTTTTTTCTTTATTCTCTAAACATAAGTAAGTATGGGCAAGACCAAAGGATCAACTTCTTCAAGGCCCTAAGAAGAGCACCACAAGGAAGTTGCATTGACGTATGAGTCCTCCTTCCCCATTCACTCACATGAAGAAGGAGCCAAATTATCTAAAATCAAACGTAGAGAAATTATATCTTGTAAGTATTTTCCTCCCTCTTTAATTCTTGATGTTGGCATGGAGGAAGTATTCAATCAAGTTCTTACTTCTTGTGGTTTGAAAAAGCTTGTAAGTATACAACAGCATTCCTATGGCAATCTTGTCTATGAGTTCTTTAGTACACTTGATATCAATGTTACAAATTCTCAAATTCTGGAATTCAGATTGCTTGGCCAACCTTACCAATTAACTTACAATTTTATGCAAAAAGTTTTTGGTTTTAAAAGAAGTGGTGTTTGTGATATCACCAATGATTTTAATGTTAATGACTTTTGGACATTCTTAACTGATATTGAAACCTCTTTGGAACCTAAAAAGGGAAAAGTGATGTTCATTAAGGATTTGAAATTTTGGATGTTGCATAAAGTCATTGCATGTGTTATTTTTGGTAAAATTGAATCTAATAGAGTTTCTATTCAAAAGCTCTTTTTGATGTGGTGTGTTCATAAATCAAAGCAAGTGTGTTAGACATATTGGATTTTTAATCAACTTCTTATGTGTGTTACACGTAAGGAGCATCCATTAAGACATGGTTATATTGTTACAAGCATTGCTAAGGGGTTTCATATTAATTGCTCAAACTTTCCTTATGTTGTTAAATACTCATATTTCACAAAGCAAGCCTTCGTAAGAGGCGAGGTTGTGGATGCGGATTTTAACCATGTTGTAGCGTACACACGATCTTGTTGGAAGGGGTTATGTCACCCTATTTATAATTCGGATGAAGACTCTGATGATGATGTTCCACCACCTAAATACCCACCACCACCAAGAGCCCAATCAACGGTTCAACTTGCATTGCCACCATCATCCTCTACTCAAGGAGAAGCAAGTGGCTTCACTCTTAGTGATCACTGACTTTTGGAGGAGATCTTGGCAAACCAAAAGAGCATGCAACATCAACTTACCACCTTGGAGGCTAGGAACCAAAGGATGGAGCGCACGCAATATAGTATGGACTATAAATTGCATAAGTTCTTTAGCTACTCCGGGTATGACATTCCTTCACCACCACCACCCGATGCTCAATGAGGTATGTTTTTCTTCCCTTCTCCCTCATCTTTACTTTTCTTCACATTGGGGATAATGTGAATTTCAAGTATGGGGGAGGGATCGAATGTTGAAGTTTGAAGCTTTCTATTTATTTTTGTTTTGATGTTTTATTTTGTTTTGATTTTTCATTTTTTCTGCATGTTTGTTGTTTTGTTTAGTTTAGTATTGTACAATTCGCATCAAGAATTTTTGTCTTTTTACTTGAGTTTCTCTATGTTATTTTGATTAGGCTTTCTCATTCTATTTTCTAATAAATTTGATGATCATTTTTTATAATGCCCAATTGGTAAAATTCTTAAGTTTTTTTGTTTTTTTTTGTTTTTTAGTATTTGTTAAGATTTTGTCTTTTTATCTCACTCTTATTGCTTCTAAGGTTTCTAATTATTTAGTCAATTTTCTAGTTTTGCTTTATTGTCGAAATTGATATAAGTTAAGTCTTTGAATTTGCATGATTTAAGTTGCCTAAAGGAAACTATAGCCGTAATACGAGTTATGCATTAGTCAATAATGGATGAGGATACTAAAAGAACTATATTTATTTGCTAATAAAAAATGCATATTGAGTAAGTTGTGTGCAAATGAGTTTGCTCCTTAGTTGCATTCAATTTGAAAGATATGTATGGTGTGCCTATTAAATATGTATATTAAGTAAGTCATGCGCGAATGAGTTTGCTCCTTAGTTGCATTCGATTCAAAAGATGTACCTTATTTAATTAATCAAAAAAAAAAAGAAAAAAGAAAAAAGGAGAGAATAAGCAAACTATGTGTCTAAAAATAGCATGAGACTTGTTGCATTCTTGCGTGTGCTTACTCCTGTCCCAAAGAAAGCTACTTGAATCTATTGAATTCTTGACTTAATGTGTGGACATTTTGACTAGAAAAGCATGGTTAGGTCCTTGACTAAATAATTAATAACTTTGTTACCAATAGGGATGAGATAATTAGACAGAGCTCAAAGTTTATGCTATAAAACTTGTCATCCTTTACCATTATTGGGCACTAAGAACTATATCATCAATGTATTAGCCATATACTCCTTAAATAAACTTGAAGATTGCTTAATTAAGATTGTTTTATAGTTGTCTTAGAGAAACTAAGTAAATTCTTTATCTTTTCCCTCTTTGTTCTTGCTTGAGGGCAAACAAGGTTTAAGTATGAGGGAATTTGATATGATGCAAATATGTATATCTAAACTAATCAATTAATAGTTAATTTTGTGTTTGTATGCATATATTTTATCTTTAAAGTGGTGCTTTTAATATTGTTTTTAAATGTTCTTTAAGCAATCCAGGTAACTATCAAAGGTTCAAGGGTTCTATGCTTGAAAAGGAAGAAGCTTTGCAAGGATTGGCCAAGACAAGCATGTGCCGACTCGTGCCCATAGGTGTCGAGTCATGATAGAATTTCATGGTGCTGACTCGTGCCCTATGGTACTGAGTCATACCAGAACCACATGGTGCCTACTCATCCCAACTTGTCTCAAGTAGTTATGGTGCCTTTTCATCAAAACACTTCACAAAAGGCTCCTTTTTGTAATGGACATGACTTGGGACAACTAGAAACATATAAATAAGAGTGGTTTATAGAATTTTAGATATGTGATATTAGTATTATTCATATATTAAGTTAGTAATTAAGAGTGTAATTCAAGTGTTCAAAGTTAGAACAAGATTGAAGAGTTACCAAGGCAGTTAAGCAAGCATTCAAGGACATGTCTTCAAAGTAAATTTCTAGAGCAAGGATTGAAGAAAACATCATCAAAGTTTCCTTTCCCTTGTCTTTTTATCTTTGTTCATTGATGTTCATCTTGTCTTCTTGTTAAACTTTGTCATTTACACTATGAATATACACTAGTTTGGTTTCTTTGAATTGCAATAAAGTATTGGTTTTAATCATTCTATTTCTTATACGCTTTGCATGATTTAGTTTTAATTGTGTGCTTAATTAATGTTGTATGTGCTTGATCACCATGTATAACATATTAGTCAAATTATTCATAATGAGAGTTGGGATAAATTGATGGAAAAACAATTAATATTACTTAGAGAATAGGATAAGCACTTGGAGACAAGCAAATCCACTCTAAGGGGAATTATAGTATTGGCATGAATATTTATGGTTCTGTTCTATCTCTATGATGATATGAGCATGCTCATAGACTCTAGATCAAACACTTCTAATTGACAATGAGAGTTGCTTTTAGGAATTATAGACCATACTCTCAATCATTGCATGCATATAACACATCTTATTAAAATCAATTCTGACTTGTAACTCAATCTAATCAACATCCTTAAATCATAATATTAGATAGTATAGTAGGATATAGTTAGTTTCAAATCCTTTATTTAATATCTTTCCCTATCCATCCTAGTAACTATCTAATTAATACAAAATTCCCAAATTCCCCAAAATTCAACACCCTACTCATCCTATACTAATCCTTTTGGATTTGGGTCACCCATAGTAGGCCTAACATTCTTCAAGATTGACTTAAGGTCTAGATATTATCAACTAAAGATCTATAGTGAAGACATCTGCAAGACTGCCTTCCATACTAGACGCAGCCATTATGAGTTCACGATTTTGTCATTCAGTCTGACGAATGTTCCTACTGCTTTTATAGACTTGATGAATCGAGTATTTAGGCTGTTTCTTAGCAAGTTTGTTATCGCATTCATTAATGACATCCTAATTTACTCAAAGAGTAAGGAAGAACATGAAGAACATTTGAGGATCATGCTTCAAATGCTATGTGATCATCAACTTTATGCCAAGCTATCAAAGTGTGAGTTTTGGATGGAGTTTGTCAACTTTCATAGACATATAGTAAGTAAGGAGGAGATTCAAGTTGATCATAAGAAAATTGAAGCAGTAGCAAGTTGGCCACAGCCCACAATGGTCACAAAAGTACAGAGTTTCTTGGGCATGGCTGGATATTATTGTAGGTTCATACAGGACTTTTCCAAGATAGTAGCCCCATTGACCAAGTCAACTAGAAAGCAAGTTAAGTTTAATTAGGAAGAGTCCTATGAGGAGAGCTTTCAGAAGCTAAAGAAATGCTTGATATCAGCACCAATTTTGATTACTTGAAGGAGAAGAAGGATTCACCATCTATTGTGATGCTTTAAGAGTAGGACTTGGATGTGTCTTAATGCAAAATGGTAAAGTCATCACCTATGCATCACGACAATTGAAGCGATATGAAGTGAATTACCCTACGCATGATTTTGAATTAGCTATCGTAGTGTTAATTCTAAAGATCTAGAGACATTTCTTGTATGGAATGAAGTGTGAGATCTATACAAATCATAAGAGTCTTAAGTACATCTTTAGCCAAAGAGACTTCAGCCTTAGGCAGAGGAGATGGATTGAATTGTTAAAGGACTATGACTATTAGATTCTCTATCATCCCAAGAAGGCAAATGTAGTGGCGGATGCCTTGAGTCAAAAATCGATGGGAAGCCTAGCCTATATGGATGTTCGAAGAGGCCGATTGTGAAGGAATTAAAGGAGTTGTTTAACTAAGGATTAAAGTTAAAGATTGGAGAATTAAGAGTTCTGGTGGCTCATTTTCAAGTGAGGTCTAAGCTAATGGAAGAAATAAAGGATTCACAAGATAAGGACCCACACATGATGAAGTTAAAGGATGAGATGAAGGAAGGGAAGAAATCTGAGTTTGAAGTGGTCAATGGAGTTTTAAAGTGTGGAAATAGACTATGCGTGCCTAATGTGGATGAATTGCGAGAAAGGATATTGAAAGAGGCTCATCAAACACCTTATTGTGCTCATCCTAGAACTACCAAGATGTAACATGACATGAAAGCTAATTATTGGTGCCCTGGACTGAAGAAGGATGTGGTAAAGTTTGTAGCATCTTGCCTAACTTGCCAGCAAGTCAAGCAAGAACATCAATGACCCTCTAGATTGCTACAAGAAATTCAACTACCTGAATGGAAGTGGAAGCGCATCACTATGGACTTCGTAGTTGGCTTACCTGGAACCTCCAAGGGATATGACTCTGTATGGGTCATAGAGGACCGATTGAGAAAGTCTACTCATTTTCTGGGAGTTAAGACCACATATTCCATAGTCCAGTATGCACAGCTATATATGGATGAGATCATGAAACTACATGGAGCGCTAATTTCCATCATCTCGGATTAAGGGACTAAATTTCCTTTGAGGTTCTAGCAGAAGTTGCAAGAAGCATTAGGAACACAACTGGATTTTAGTACTGCATTTCACCCTTAAACGGATAGATAGTTTAAAAGAATAATGTTGACCTAAGTTATTTCAAAACTTAGTCAATCTCTATTTTGATCTTGTTAATCAAATTGAAATTTATCTAATGTTTGTTCAAGTGTCTATTTTGCAAGATATATCATAATTATTGATTGAAATTGAAAAGAAATCAAAATCTTTCAAAGTATATTAGGATTGCTTCTGAGTTGCAACTAAGATGATGAATTCGTGACTGCGACCATGAAATCATGACTGCAACTATGTAATCGTGACTAAGAAACTTAAGAAGCTAATTTGATCAATTTAAGTCAGAGCGAATTGCGACTTGAGTTGCGATCACGACCAAGGGCATGATCCTGGATTTGTGACCGTGAATTGGTTATCGCGATCGCGACATTCATACTGAAGTCCTAGACCACAATAGATAGTTGAAGAACCAATGAGAAGGTGCCATGTGTTATCTAGCTGTTGTGGATTATGAAGATAGCGACCACAAAAATGGAGTCGTGATCGCGAAAAAGGCTTAGTGACTGCGACCCAGCTCTGACAGTGTATTTAATGTAAGATATTGTGGCTATTGTGAGGATCCTTCTTGGTATCTCTTTGTAATGGGAATTTGGAGGGAAGAAGCTATAAATACCCCCTCTAATAACCCTCATAAAGAATCCAACAACTTTCATTTGAGCCAAACTCTTGCATTTTTAATTCTTAAAGCCTTACCTTTTAATTATTATCACTTGGTTGTTGTAAGAGCATTAATAGCTTAAAGGGTTGAGTGTTGGCCTTGAAAACACATATTGTTGGGTTGAGAGTGAGCCATTAGAAAACTCTTGTATAGGTTTAAGTGTGAGCCTAAGGGAAACACCTGTAAGAGTTGTGTGTGAGCCATTGAAAACACAATGTAATTTTAGAGTGAGCTTGAAACTCCTTGTAAGCATCATCTAGTAGTAGAATACCCAATTGAGATTGGAGAGTGGATGTAGGGTTTGTTAATACCTGAACCACTATAAAATTGATTGTGTTCATTCTCTTTCTCTATCTCTTTTTATCCATATTTTAATTTCCCACCAATTCAACTCCCCTTATTAGTGCATAAGGGCAAACAAGTGGTATCAGAGCTTTGGTCTCATTCTTCAAGCTTAATTGTGTGAGAAAAGATCAAAATGGCTAATGAAGGGATGCATCACCTCAAGCCACACTTCGATGGTACCGATTATGTGCATTGGAAATATAGAATGGAGGTATATCTTAATAGTGATGTCATTGATGTATGGGATTGCATAATCAAAAAATGGAAACCTCTATCAAGAAAAGTTGATGATATTGAAGAATTGGTTCTTAGAGAAGAATAGGTGGATGCACAGAAAAAAGCTAATGGGAAAAATAAGAGAGCCATGGCAATTCTTCTTAGTTCACTCTTAAGAGAAGAATGTGGTAAAGTTCAACATTGTTTAAGTGCGTTTAGCATTTGGAAATCTTTAGAAAACTACCATGAAGGAACTAAACAAGTCAAGGAGAAAAAGATTCAGTTGTACACAACTGAATATGAGCTTTTCAAGATGAAACCTAATGAAAGTGTCATCGACATGACAAATAGGCTTCTAGCCTTTGTCACCAATATGAAGAAATTGGGCAAAGTATATACCTTGAATGATATAAACTACAAGATTCTTAAAACTCTCATAAAGAAAGATTATAGAGCTAGAATTGCTGGTATCAAAGAAGCTAATGAAGATCTTGGAAAGGTTCCTACCGATGTCCTCATCGGAAAACTCCTAACCGAAGAAATGTCTCTATTGATAAAGAAGGAAGAGAATCAAGAGAAGGAGAAAAGAAATCCTTAGCTCTCAAATCCTCCTTCAAAAGTAAAAGGAATGTGAGAGCTCAAGTGAATAAGAGGAAAGTGAAGATGATGATGATGAAGAACTTACTATGCTCTTAAAAAGGGTCAAAGACATCATCAAGAGAAGAAAGAAAGAAAAGAGGCCCTTTCAGAGATCATCATCAAATTACAACTGAAATTCAAGCAAAGAAAAGAATAATGACATTACTTACTCTGAATGTGGCAAACAAGGTCATATAAAATAGAATATCCCAACATCAAAAAGAAAAAGAAATGGGACAAGGAGAAGAAGAAGAAGGGCTTCAAAGCAATATGGGATGATGACTCCTAAAGTGATGAAGAGGAAGAGGATGTTGCAAACTTATGTTTCATAGCCTTAGAGGGCTCATCAAATGAGGTAAGCTCTAACTCTTAATCTTGTGATGATATTGATGATGATATGCATGATGAGGATGAGCTAATTAAAGTTATGAATTTGAAATGCAAAAAGTATAAATCAAAAATGAAATTTTTTAAGGAAAAGCATTCTAAGTTGGAGGAGAATTTTAAAGAATTAGAAAAACTTTAAGCTTGAAAACTTCCAATGTTAGCTTAAAAAGCTTGTTGGAGGAAGTCACTTCTAAAAACTCCTCTTTTAATTCTTTATATAAACAAAACAATGCTTTGAAAATTGAGATTGAAGAATTAAGAAACTCAATCTCAAAATTTCACAAAGGAAAAGAAGCCTTGGATACTCTTATTGTATTACAAAGGCCACCCCTTATGAGACATGGTCTTGGCTTTTATAGCTCATCTCCATCCACATCCTCACCTACTATGTTCATAAAGGCTATAACTTCTCAAACCTCTAGCATTGAGGTAATTCACAAGGAAGTGAAAACACACACTAAACCTCAAAGTCCTAAAAGAACTTAAAAGGTTACATTAGACTCAAGAGTTAAGCCTCAAAGAGTTAACCATGCATTCACATATCAAAAGAGGCATGCTCAAAGACATCCATAATCACAACATAATACTTGTCCTTGTATGCATTCATGTCATAATGTTGTGAAAAGACCAAATTTTTTTGACAAAATGGCTAATATAACCTTCAAGTCAAAACTTAAATGCCATTATTGTATGAAAGATGGTCATATAAATGTATTTTGTTATATAAGGAAGGCTCAACTCAAGCTTAAGGACCCTCTTAAGGCTAACCCCCAAGGACCCAAGTATATTTGGGTACTAAAATAAGATGATTAATCTTTTCTTGTAGGTGTGTCTCAAATCCACTACCAAGGAGAACAAATGACTTGCAGATAATGGATGTTCAAGACACATGACTAGAAATGCAATCCTCTTGACAAATTTGAAAGAAAAGAGAGGTGGAAACATCACATTTTTCCTCTCCTAGGACACCTCAACAAAATGGTGTTATAGAAAGGAAAAATAGAACCTTAATTGAAATGGCTAGAACCATGCTTAATGAATATGGTTTATCAACTTATTTTTAGGCAGAAGCTGTTAACACTTCATGTTACATTTCTAATAGAGTTTTTAAAAGTCCCATTTTAAATAAAACCTCTTATGAGTTATAGAATGAAAGAAAACCCAAGATTTCATATCTAAGAGTTTTCAATTACAAGTGCTATATATTAAATACCAAGGATAACCTTGGAAAATTTGCTTCTAAAATCGATGAAGGCATTTTCTTAGGATATTCCACCACTAGTAAAGCTTATAGAGTCTTTAACAAAGAGACTATAGTAGTTGAAGAATCTATGAATGTTGTATTTGATGAATCTAGTAAAGTTAATCTTAGGAAAGGTAGTGTTCTTAATGATCTTACAGGTGAATTTGAAAAGCATAGATAGGATCAAGATGAGACTCCAAAGGAAGTTGAAGACCAAGTGGAAAACTAGCAAGATCATGAGGATCAATCAAATCCACATGAGGAAGATGTTCAAGAACTTCTTAAGGAGTGGAGATACCCCAAGAATCATCCCAAGGAGCAAATCATAGGTGATCCATCTAAGGGTGTAAGTACTAGATCTCATTACAAAGCCTTAGATAATAATTTTGCTTTTGTTTCTCAAATTGAGCCAAGGACCATTGATGAGACTCTTAATGATGATAGTTGGGTGATTACTGTACGAGAGGAACTCAACTAATTTGAGAGAAACAAAGTTTGGGAACTTGTTCCTAGACCCAAAGATCATCCCATTATTAGATGTAAATGGGTTTATAGAAATAAGTTAGATGGGCATGGTTTCATCACTAGAAATAAGGCTAGATTGGCTGCCAAAGGGTACAACCAAGAGGAAGGCATTGATTATGATGAAACTTATGCTCCGGTAGCAAGATTAGAGGCTATTAGAAATTTACTTGCTTATGCATGTCATATGGATTTTAAAATTTTTCAAATGGATGTTAAAAGTGCTTTTTTAAATGGATTTATTGAGGAGGAAGTTTATGTTGAGCAACCCCCCAATTTTGAATATCATAAACTTCCCAATCATGTCTTTAAATTAACCAAGGCCTTGTATGGTTTGAAATAAGCTCCTAGAGCTTAGTATGAAAGGCTAAGTACATTTCTTTTGAAAAATGATTTTGTTAAGGGCAAAGTTGACACAACACTTTTTGTAAAATGACACAAAAATGACACTTTAATTGTTCACATTTATGTTAATGATATTATATTTGGTGCTACTAATGAACATCTTTGTGAAGAATTTGCCAAGTGTATGACTAGGGAATTTAAGATGAGCATGATGGGTGAGCTCAAGTTCTTCCTAGGACTACAAATCAAGCAATACAAAGATGGCATCTTCATCAACCAATCCAAATATACAAGACAGCTTCTTAAGAAGTTTTGCATGGATGGTTGAAAAAGTAGCATGACTACAATGAGCACATCAACTGAGCTTGACAAAGATGAAAAGGGTAAGCCTGTAGATGAGAAGAAATATTGAGGTATGGTTGGTTCTCTTTTATACCTTATGGCATCTAGACCCAATATAATATATAGTGTTTGTTTGTGTGCACATTTTCAATCTTGTCCTAAAGAATCTCATTTGCATGCGGTTAAAAGAATTTTGAAGTATTTACATGGCACTTTGCATTTAGGGCTTTGGTATCCTAGAAATTCATCTTTTACAATAATTGGTTTTTCAGATGTGGATTATGCTGGTAGTTTGCTTGATAGAAAAGGAACTTTCGGAACTTGTCATTTTCTTGGTGAATGCTTAGTTTCATGGTTTAGCAAGAAACAAGTTTCGGTGGCCTTGTCCACTACCGAAGTGGAATATGTGGTGGCGGGTTATTATTGCACTCAAGTTCTTTGGATGAAACAACAACTCAAGGACAATGGTCAAGTGATTGATCACATTCCCATCAAATGTGATAATATAAGTGCCATAAATCTTTCCAAAAATCCCATCCAACATTCTAGGAGTAAGCATATAGACATTAGGCATCATTTTTGAGAGATAATGTGTAAAATGGTGATGTTGTGTTAGAATTTATTGATACAACAAGCCAACTTACTGATATTTTCACAAAACCCCTAAATGAAGAAAGATTAAATTTCATAAAAAAGGGACATTGGCATGCTTGATGGGAGCTAATTGTCTTAGATTTTCTTTTTAAAATTTCTTCTTTCTTTTGCTTATTTTTGCTTTGTTTCAATTTTATTCCTTATGTTTTTTCATGCATTGTAGTATGGCATTATCAATTTCCAATTAATACAATTATCTATTTTCTCTATTTTTATCTTGTTTCTTCTTTGCTCTATTGTTTTGTTCCCTTTGCAATATATTTTTCTCTATTTCTTTTTGATATTGCCAATGGGGGAGAAACATAGAACTTAAATAAACTCAAATGAACATCACTTGATTATAACTTTGAAAATATGTTCTCCACTTTATATTTTTTGTTAGTTGTTGCATAAATTGAAGGGGAAAACTATTGATGAATTGAATGTTATTTTACATTTAATTTCTATTTTATATTTAAGTTCAATTTGATTGTCAAAATCAAGAAGGGGGAGATTGTTGACCTAAGTTATTTCAAAACTTAGTCAATCTCTAGTTTGATCTTGTCAATCAAATTGAAAGTTATCTAATGTTTGTTCAAGTGTTTATTTTGCAGGATACATCATAATTATTGATTGAAATTGGAAGGAAATCAAAATCTTTCAAAGTATATTAGGATTGCTTCTGAGTTACGACCAAGATGATGAATTCATGACTGCAACCATGAAATCATGATCGTGACTATGTAATCATGACTAAGAAACTTAAGAAGCCAAATTGATCAATTTCACTTAGAGCAAATCACAACCTAAGTCGCGATCGTGACCAAGGGCGTGATCCTAGATTCTCGACCGTGAATTGGTTGTCGCAATCACGACATTCATACTGAAGTCTAAGACTACAACATATAGTTGAAGAACCAATGAAAAGGTGCCATGTGTTATCTAGCTTTTGTGGATTATGAAGACAGTGACCTCGAAATACTAGTCGCGATTGTGAAAAAGGCTTAAGGACCGTAAAAAAGGCTTAGTAACTGCGACCCAGCTCTAACAGTGCATTTAATGCAAGATATTACAGCTGTTGTGAGGATCCTTCTTGGTATCTCTTTGTAATGGGAATTTAGAGGGAAGAAGCTATAAATACGCCCTCCAAAGATCATCATAAAGAATCCAACAACTTTCATTTAAGCCAAACTCTTGTAATTTTAATTCTCAAAGTATTACCTCTTAATTGTTATCATTTGGTTGTTGTAAGAGCATTAATAGCTCAAAGGGTTGAGTGTTGGCCTTGAAAACACATATTATTGGGTTGAGAGTGAGCCATTAAAAAACTCTTGTATAGGTTTAAGTGTGAGCCTAAGGGAAACACTTGTAAGGGTTGTGTGTGAGCCATTGAAAACACATTATATTTAGAGTGAGCTTGAAATTCTTTGTAAGCATCATCTAGTAGTAGAATACCCAATTGAGATTGGGGAGTGGATGTAGGGTTCTTTAATACCTGAACCACTATAAAATTGATTGTGTTCATTCTCCTTCCCTATCCCTTTCTATCAATCTTTTAATTTCTCACCAATTCAACCCCCTTTCTTAGTGCATAAGGGCAAACAAACAATTTAGACACTCAAAGACATATTACGGATGTGTGTCTTGGACTTTAGTGGTAGCTAGAATAAATACGTACCCTTGATTGAATTTGCCTACAACAACAGGTATCATTTGTCCATCGACATGGCACCATATAAAGCGTTGTATGGGAGAAAATGTCATTCACCAGTTTGTTGGGTCAAGCCGAGAGATAAATTTATGAAAATGCCAAAATTGCTTAAGGAGAATATCAAAAAGGTACCTTTAATTCAAGATCGACTGAAAATGGCTTTTAGTCGATAAAAGAGCTATGCAGACCTGAAAAGGAAGGACGTACACTTTGCTGTAGGAGATCACCTGTTCTTGAAGGTCTCTCCAATGAAAGGTGTTATGAGATTTGGCAATAAGGGGAAATTATCGCCACATTTTATTGGTCCTTTCAAAATCTTAGATAAGATTGGGGAAGTATCTTATAGACTTGCCCTGCCCCCAACCATGACGGATGTGCATCCAATGTTTCACGTCGCTATGTTAAGGAAGTATGTGTCAAATCCATCTCATGTCTTATCACCTTTCGACATGACAATAGATGAGTTGCTATCCTATGAGGAGTCACCAATAGCTATAGTGTATCAACAAGTGAAGTGGTTAAGAAAAAAGGAGATACCCATGATTAAGGTCCACTGTTGAAATTATGGGGTAAATGAGTGCACTTGGGAAGCCGAGGAGGAGATGAGTCAGAAGAATCCTCAGCTTTTCAAGATCAGTTAGGTAAGAATTTAAATTCAAGGAGGAATTTCTTTTAGAGGGGAGAATGTAACAATTCACACCTACTCAAGAAATTTTTTGTGACAATTTGCTTGACTTAGAACTAATTAGGGCTAAGTGTGTGCTTTATGAGAATTAATGTGCTATGTGATCAATAAGCATGTAGCATGTTAAATTAATTTTAATATGCATAATATGAATTATTCTTGTAAAATAAATGATTTACATGAAGTGTATTTGCATAAAATAAATTATTTAAATAAAATAAATTTTCATGCATAAAGGCAATTTTTAAGCATAAAATAATTTTATGAGTATTTTAAAATAATTTTTAAATAAATGTTTTTGGGGGAAAATATTATAGAAAATAATAAAAAAATATTTTTATTTTAATTACTCATAATTAGCCTATAATTTAAATAAAAACCTAAATACCTAAAAGCCCACTACCTAAAAACCCTCCTAACCTAGTTTATTAAGGGTATTAGCAGAAATTGGCCAAAACCCTACATTTAAAACACCAAAATTCAGCCAGCCCTAATGTTCCAGCAGCCACCACTCTATTTTTCTATATTTTGATAGAAAAATTCTCTCAAAACAATTCTCTCTACCGAAATTAAAAAAACACCTTTTAATTTTGCGATTTCTTGACCGTAATCGTAAGTTTTTCTTCTCTTTCAATTCCTTTATTGATTTCTATAAATAAATTATGAGAAAATTATTTTGAACTAGTTATTTACTAATTATTATAGATTTAATTTAGTTAGGGTGAGTTTTTAAAAGAGAAATCTAATTCTCTACTGAAAACACAATTCTTTCTACGCGATTTCTCGAAAGGTGAATTTCGTAACTCAAAATTGAAATGTTTATGCATAGACCATATCAAGGGGGGCAATTTCTATATCATTGATTTCTAAACTGATTTTTGATGTGTTTTGATAAAAAATATTGGAGTAATGATCAGAAAGTTTCAGAAAACAAAGGAATTCATGGTTTTTGTGCTAGAACTTAGAAGTTAGAAAATTCTATGATTTCTTGCACAAATGGCTGCCAATTTGCGTTTGGATAGATTCTAGACTAATATTTGTTTTGTTTGGATGAGAAATAATAATTTAAATCATGTGTTTATATATTACTCTAATGAACGAAAAGCGCGATAAGCGCGAAAACTCATGATTTTCACCTTAAACCTTGAAACTTGGAATTTTCATGCATAATTATGATCAATGGTTGCCGATTCATACATGAGGATGTTCTAAACTGATAATTGCTATGATTGAATGGAAAATAATGGTTTAAACCACTTGTTTACATATTACTATAATGAATGAAAAATACCAAAAACAAGAAAACTCATGGTTTTGCATCATAAAACCCAAAATTTGAATTCTCATGTATAAAACATACTTATTGCTATCGAGTCATGTAGATTAATGTTCTAAAATGATTTTTGTTATGTTTACATAAAAAATTTTGATTGAAACCATATTTTTACATATTACTATATGTGAACCCTCAAATTTGTACCCTTAGGATCCGACCGCAGCTTGACACTTGCTAAGATTCGTGTGCTACGTATATGGCGACCCCGCTAGCTGATTAGCGAGAAGGGGTCAAGGGGGCAACGCCTTGTTGAAAAATAAATTTCTTGAAACTTGCACTTTCAGATGATTAAAACTCGATTACAAACCTATAGAATCATGCTGGGCTCAAATCGGATAAAAAATGAATGATAACGGGCTGAAAAATGAGCTACGGCAACCCGGGGGCCGGTTGTGGCAACTTGTAGCCGGCTGCAGTTATTGCAAAGTCCCTATGATAGCCAATTGGCTACTATAGCTAGCCCTGCAGTTACTGCAAATCCCCCTGCGGTTACCATAGCCTAGAATGAGTTACTGCAGCGCATTTTCTTGCTTCCCACATCGAAAATTCACCTTTTTAAGCCTCCAAACTCCCCCTATAAATACCTTACACCTCGTAACAACTTCCTCACATAATTATATGCTTCTATACTCTCTTTAAAGCTTTCCAAACCTTATTTCTAAGCTTTTCAATCATCAAAACCCTCTTTCTAAACCTCCAAATCTCTAAAATCTCATTCCAAAACCTCATCCATCACATAACACCTCATTCATAAGATTCCCAATTATCTCAAAACCTCATTCACAAGCCTCCTAATCACCTCAAGTTCTATTCTTAATTCCTAATCAAGAAAAGGTGCAACTTAAGTTATTTCTTTCAAAGGAAATGCATGGTGTTCAAGCAAAGGTGATCCAAAGTCTTTCCTTTGAGAAAAGAGTTCGTGCTATTCAAGGGTATTTCCAAAAGGAGTGCTCATGATATTACTAGCCTAAGGTGGAACTTAGATTCGGTGCCAAGCTCTCTCCCCATGTTCCTCATCGATGGAAGCTAAAGGTAAAAGTTCTTTCCTTTTCCTTTTCAATCTTAATTTCAAGATCTAAATATGAAAAGATCTAATTTTTGCTAATTAAAATCTGACCTAATTAACAAATCTCTCAAGCCTTTAAAATCAATCAAAACATGATAACAAAGGCAATGACTTAAAAACCCCTCATTTGCAAGAAGGAAGAACTGCGTTGGGTTTGATTCCCATTCAAAGGGATATGCAGGCTTGCCATCTCTAAGGCATTTAACTCCACTAAAATTAACAACTTCTTCTCTCTATCACCTTCTTCATATAGTTTAGGATTGAAATTACTTTTCTTAAATAAAAATAAAAATTTTAATTCTTTTTATTATCATTATTTTAATACTCTTATTTTAGTTGTTTAGATTATATTTGAGGAATGTGTGCTTTTCCTAAAACCCATAAAGGCTAGAGGAAAGTTCCCTTGTTTTAGCATTTTGACTTGTAATAGTTTTAAGTAATTTCTCCCATATCTTTTTGCATTTTGTAATTGTCATTATTTCATATTGCCATGCATTTCAATTGTTCCATGCATCATATTATATCTATTCATGCATATATAAAAACTTCTATTTTATAAAAGCTCTTTTGTATTTAAGCCAAACTAATTTTTTGCATTGTTTTAACCAAAATCTAGTCCTTGAGCCCTCTTTGGTCATTCGAGAACTAGTGCTTTTCCTTGGGATAAATGGTATAATTTTAGAGTCAATCAAATTGGGTTTTTCCTTTAATTTTCCCAACTAAAATAAAGAAAATTAAAGTGACGACTATTTTTGCAAATTACAACTTACAAAATATAATTTTTTTGAACTCATAATGATTTCTAATCGTGATGTTTCTCCCAAATGGTCATTTTCGATTCCCCTTTAGCAGATCAGATCGGGTGCTCGGGCCAGGCCTCACAGTTAGCAACTCCACTGGGGATTCCAAAATCTTTTTTCAAAATAAAAGATAAAAGTGGACTACTCTTGGTAAAACAAAAGGTTTGGCTTTTTAGTACAAAGTAGCTTTTTATGCATCGCTATATTGGGCTTCTTGTCTAAAACCCGAGTTTCTTAGGAAAACAAAGGATAGAAAGTAACATCAAGTGGGCAGCCTTCCTTAGGTCTGCTTGCTGATTGTGAAATCATCCAGCGCATGACGTATCTTTTAAGCCTTTTAGGTGTAATGAGTATGCAAGTACTATTGGACCCACATGAGGCTCCTTGACTCACATGTGGTTAGGTATATCGCATCTCTACTGTGATGGGTTCCTTTCAAACCACCCTTGCCCTTTCATGTAATGACTCATAGAACCTTCCTTTAGGATTGTATGAACCATAATACTAAACTTGGTATTTTATGAAATCTTTTTCAATCATTCATTCATGCATGTATGCATAGATTAAACCTTATGAAGAGTCTAAAAACCTATCCAAACACCTACACACCTAAAACCCATGGTCAAAACCTAAAACCTATGGTCCACCTAAACCTATGGTCAAAACCCAAAATCCATGGTCTACCTAAACTCATAGTCAAAACCCAAAACTCATGGTTCACCTAAACCCATAGTCCGGTCCTACCCAAACCCATGTTAAACTCATGGTAAAAATAAACCCATACATGGTACCCCCATCCAAATCCACAATCCTTGTATAAGCTAAACACTAACCTAGCTCTATTTTAGCTTCATCCTTCATAATTCTTATCTAAGCCGAACACTGATCTAGCTTTCATCTTTCATAATTCTTACCTAAGCTAAACACTAACCTAACTTTCATCTTTCACAATTCTTACCCAAGCTAAACACTAATCTAGCTTTACCCTCAATAATCCTTACCAAAAATAAACACTAATTTAGCTTCACTCTTATCCTTAATCATTACCCAAACTAAATGTTGACTTGGTTTCACCTTCAACATTACTATCCAAACCCATGCTTTTATCTAAGCCCATGTTCCAGTCCACCATTGTCCAACAATCACCAAACCCTTGGTCCAACCAACATATAAATCTATGGTACATCCATAACCCAATCGTAATACCCATGGTCCCTCCATCCTTAAGCCCATACTAAATCATCCATAAATTGCAAAACCAATTACTTGAGGCTAAACTCTAACCTAGCCTTCCTAACTAAACTTTGGTTCCTCAAAAGCTAAAATCCAACCTAGTTACTCAAAAGCTAAAATTTGACCTAGCCACTCAAAGCTAAAATCTGACCTAGCCACCTAAAGCTAAAATTTGACTAAGCTCCTCTAGCTAAATACCTACCTAGCTAACATCACACACCTCTACCCTCCTTTTAACTTATACCTTGCCAACCTAGCCATAAGATACCATCATCTATAAGCCCAATATCCTTGACCCATGACTTTCAAAACCAATCCATTACCCCTAGATTGACAAATACCTATAAGCCTACCCTAAACCCAATACCTTTGGGTCAACACACTACCCTTGGCCCAACACATTACCTTAAGCCCAATACCTTTGGCCCTAGAACAATACCTTAAGTCTAATACCTTTAGCCCAATACACTATCTTAAGTCTAATACCTTTGGTTCAACCTGATACCTTAAGCTTAAGACCTTGACTACCTATGCAACATTAGGCAATCATCAAAAGCCCAAATGCAGTCAGCTTACAACATCAATGGGAGACTTTTTCCTCATAGTGTGCATGCCCATCTCATTGCTTCTTTCCAAGCACTTACCTTATTCTTTGACTTGGTTTTAAAGGTACCAATGGCAAGCCTCACTGACATGGAAGCTCTAACTAAATGTCATAAGTACTTGAATTTCTCTTGAACTATTGTTCCAATGGAGAACCATGACTTGATATTTTCTTTAGAAGATTTTCGAGCTTTATAGATTAGTCTCACTTTGCACATTATCCATTTTAAACATAAATCATATGCATTCATATATATCACATATATATTTCATAAAATGGACAATATACACATAGGTATGACCATGGATTCTATGGATCCACTTCTGTCACATCCCAACCTTAGAGATATGACAGTCCTAGAATATGAGGAGACAAGGTCACCCACGCCTGTAGAACCCACTTACATATAAACAAATCATGCCTAGGATTTTACCAAACCTCTTACATTAACTCATTTAAAACATTTAGATGAATACCATAAATTTGCGGAAGACTAAAATAAATCATTACATATAAAATCCATAAGGAAAAATAATATATATCAATAAGTATCAATCAACATTCTCGAAGCATCTAATGACAAGACTTCATAAAAATTATATTATTGATAACTTGGATAAGGAATTCCCCAAGCAAAGTAGAATGCTTGAGCCATCACCTTTGTCACATCCCAACCTTATGAGATACGACGGTCCTAGAACATGGGGAGACATAAGGTCACCCATGCCCGTAGAACCCATTAACATATAACAATCATGCCTAGGATCTTACCGAACCTCTTTCATTAACTCATTTAAAACATTTAGATAAATACCATAATTTGCGGAAGACTTAAAGTAAATCGTTACATATAAATTCCATAAGGAAAATAATATAAATCTCTATAAGTAACAATTAACATTCCTGGAGCATCTAAAGACAAGACTTCATAACATAGTATTATTGATAACTTGGACAAGGAATTCCCCAAGCAAAGTAGGATGCTTGAGCCATCACCTTGCCTCCTCACATTTGCTCACCTGGAACCACACAAGGAAAAGGGGTGAGATAGATGATCTCAATGAGTAAACAGAAAGGGCTCATACATTATCACATATTCCTTTGAAAGGAAACACATAGCTTATACACATAGTTCATGGTTTATAACTCATGAATCAGGTTGCATTTTAAGTAAGGTTCAATTTAGCAAGTTTTGTAGAAATCACACTTATAACACTTATAGAGTGGAGACATTGCTCAATCCACTCTAACACATCGAGGAGAGGTGGCCTTTGCCAAATTCCAACTCCCATCACTTATAAAGCGTGAAGTTGATCAGGTTCCATGGCTAGAACCGCCCTTTCTAGCTGAGGTGGATACACTACCCCTATCCATCGGGTTAAGATTATGTGCATAGGTTATGATGATTACCCGCATCGGCATGAGGATTCTGCATAAAGGGTAAAGGTACTATAGCTAGAGCTATTGGTAAACACAATTAATAATATCACATATGGCAACAATAACATGTATTTCAATAACAATAGTAGTTTGGCTTACAACAATAATACAATAAAAGTGTAGTTCTAGAAAGAACACAAGTTAGGGTGTTTATCATAAAAAAATGTTCTCATCGGATAAGCAAAATAGTTTTGGACCAAATGTCCTTTGGCAACCCAAGCTTAATAAAGAAATCATGTTATAAAATGAAAACGGAAAGAACTTGGGTTTCAAAGCTCACAAAGGTTCACATATCAATATATCACATTCTTAAAGCACAACATGATGTTGTTCACATTTGTAACAAGAACATTGTGTTTATTCACACTTATATCAAAACATTGGGTTTACTCACCTTGGGGTTCCTTTGCTCCTAGTACTCGTAGTCCTCTTTGCACTTCTAAGGCTCCTCAAACTCTAACATAATATTTAAATACTTAGTATTTATTTACTCATCATGTTCCTATCCCATAACTACCCATACACATATAGCATACGCATTAGAGTTCACTCATAGGTGTACTCATCACTTGCACATATCATGTTGACTTAAAAGTTTTACATACTAGGCCTTGTAGGCTCACATGAAAACAAATTGCAATCATATCAATATCTTTTTAAGGTCATCACATTATCATTACCTCAATATCAATTCACTTATCAATTATCTTAGTTCACTTTACACTTCTATACATGTCAATTTGACAATTAATCCTTCAAACATCATGCTTAACTCTTACGATCTCTTTCACTTCATTAACTCATAACCATTTATTCATCATCAAGTCATCATGACATCTAGTTCCAAATTCCTCAATCACACTTGCATTCTAACCGCAATATGATATCAAGATACCTTAAGTATATCTTAAGTATACCAAAACACATTTAAAGTTATCTAGGATCATCCCTTCAATAAACATGCAATTTTCATCTTCTACTATACATACATACATGTCAACAATCATCAAAACACATCACACTAAATTTATAAACATTTAGACACAATGGTCCATGTAGGCCGAATGCATCTTTAAGGTGAAAACCAAATTCTTCTTCTTTTCGTGTTTTCCGTCTATTTCAGAAACATGTAAAAACATGGTTTAAACCAACATTTTTCATGTAAACATAACAAAAATCATTTTAGAACTCAAATCCATAAGAATTGGCCACTATTGGTGCCATTGATATATAAAAATTCAATCTTTTGCATTATAGTGCACAAAACATGAGTTTTCTTATTTTCGGTATTTTCTGGTCATTTCAGAAATATACAAACAGGTTGTTTGAACCATTATTTTTCATTCAATCATTGAAAATATTAGTTTAAAACACATTATCTCACAAATTGATAGCCATAGGTAAGGTTTATATAAAAAAATTCCAAGTTCAAAGGCTTAGGTGAAAAACCATGAGTTTCTGCGCTTTCCACGCATTTCGTTTATTTCTGCGATAAACAGACACATGATTCAAGTCATTATTTTTCATCTTAACAAAAAAAATATCACATTAGAACACTAATTCACACAAATCGGCAGCCATGTATTCATGAAAGAATAGAATTTTCTAATTTCCAAATCCTAACACGAAACCTTGAATTCCTTTGTTTTTCGAAACTTTTCGGTCATCACAGAAATATACAGAAATATTATTTCATGCAATATTTTTCATCAAAACAAATCAAAAATCAGTTTAGAATGCAAATAAACACAAATTGGCCCCCCCGGCCCTGGGCCCCCCCCCTTTATGATGTCTATGCAATAAAATTGTAATTTTAAGTTATAGAATTCACCTTTGGAGAAATCTTGCGGAAAGAATCATGTTTTCGGTAGAAAATAAATTTTCTCTCCCAAAAATTCACTCAAAAAGAATTGAATCTATAGAAATCAGTAATCAAATAGTTCAAAATATTTTTCCTATAATTTATTTCATAGAAAACAGTTTAGAAATCGAAAGAGATTAAAAACTTACGATTACGGTCACGAAATCGCGAAACGGTAAAGTGTTTTCGATATTTCGGTAGAGAGAATTATTTTGAGAGGTTTTTCTGCCAGAATACAGAAAGAATGAGGGAGTGGCTGCTGGAAAACCCTTGCTGGCTGAAAATTTGAATATATATTAGGGTTGGAGTGGAATTTCCACTATTACCCTTAATGAAATAAGTTAGGAGCATTTTTGTGTAGTGGGCTTTTGGGTATTGGGCCTTTTTCTTTAAAAATTTTGGCTGAAGTATTTAAAAATAGAAGTAATATTTTTCTTTTTAAATTCTGGAATATTTCCCTCAAAAATATTTATTTAAAAATATTTTAAAAGTACCCATAAAATTATTTTATGCTTAAAAATTGTTTTATGCATGAAAATTCATTTTATTTTAAAATAAATTCTTTTATGCAAATGCACTTCATGTAAATCACTTATTTTACAATAGCAACACATATTATGCATATTAAAATTAATTTAATATGCCACATACTCATCAATCACTTAGATCACAAACACTCACACAAGCACATACTTAACCTTATAGATTCTAATTCAAACAATTTATCACGAAAATTCCTAGGGTGGGTGTGGGTTGTTATAACCTTGCCTCCTCACATTTGCTCACCTGGAACCACACAAAGAAAAAGGGATGAGATAGATGATCTCAATGAGTAAATGAAAAGGCATGTATATTATCACATATTCCTTTGAAAAGGAAACACATGGCTTATACACTTAGTTCATGACTTATAATTCATGAATCAGGTTGCAATTTAGCAAGGGTTCACTTTGGCAAATTTGCAGAAATCACATTTATAACACATAGTGAGTGAAGGCTATTGCTCTATCATTTAAACACATTAAGGAGAGGTGGCCTTATACTAAATTCCAACTCCTATCACTTATAAGGCATGAAGCTGATCAGGCTCCATGGCTAGAACCGCCCCTTCTAGCTGAGGTGGATACACTACCCCTATCCATTGGGTTAAGACTATGTGCACAGGTTCTGATGATTACCCGCATCGGCACGAGGATTCTGCATAAAGGGTAAAAGGTACCATAGCTAGAGCTAATGGTAATCACAATTAACAATATCACATAAGGCAACAATAACATGTATTTCGATAACAATAGCGGTTTAGCTTTCAAGCAAAGGATTCAATAATAGTGTAGTTCCAAAAAGAATATAAGTTAGGGTGTTAATCATAAGAAATTCTCATTGGGATAAACAAAAATAGTTTTGGACCAAATGTCCCTTGGCAACCCAAGCTTGTCATAGAAATCATATAATAATATTTAGAATAGAAAGAACTTAGGTTTCAAGATCACAAAGGCTCATATAACAATAAATCACATTCTTATAACATAACATGATGTTGTTCACACTTATAACATGCATGTGGCATTTGCCCACACTTGAAGAATGAATACGATGTTTACTTACCTTGTGGTTCCTTTGCTCCTAGTATACGTAGTCCCTTTGCACTTCTAAAGCTCCTTAAACTCTAACATAATATTTGATTTAATACTTAGTATTTATTTACTCATGATTCTCCTATCCCATAACTACCCCATGTACATATAGCAAACACATACATTTAGAGTCCACACATAGGTGTACTCGTCACTTGCAGATAACACGTTGACTTTGAAAGTCTTACATACTTAGGCCTTATAGGCTCTCTTGATATCACATTACAATCACATTATTACCTTTTTAAGGTTATTACAATATTATTACCTCAATATCAATTCACCTTAACAATTATCTTAATTCGCTTTACACTTCCATATATGTCATCTTAACAATTTACCTTTCAAGCATCATGCTCAACTCTTATGATCCCTTTCACTTCATCAACTCATAACCAAATGTTCATCATCAAGTCATCATAACATCTAGTTCCATATTTCTCAACCACATTTGCATTCTAAACACAAAATAATGTTAAGATACCTTAAGTATACCATAATGCATTTTAGCTTATCTAGGATCATACCTTCAACTAATATGCAATTTTATCATTTATTATACATACATACATGTCAACAATCATCAAAACACATCACATAAAATTTATAACCATTGGGACAAAGAGATTCATGTCAATCGAATGCATCACCAAGGTAACAACTAAATTCTTCTTCTTTTTGCACTTTCCGTCTATTTCAGAAATATGTAAAAACATGGTTTGAATCAAGATTTTTCATGTGAATGCAAAAAAAATCATCTTAGAATTTAAATCCATATGAATCGGCCACTCTTGGTGTTATTTATACACAAAAATTTAACTTTTGAATTATAGAGCATAAAACCATGAGTTTTCTTGTTTCGATATTTTTCGGTCATTTCAGAAATATGTAAACAGGTTGTTTAAACTATTATTTTTCATTCAATCATAGAAAATATCAGTTTAGAACATATCCATACATGATTCAGCAGCCATAGATAGGGTTTATACAAAAATTTCCAAGTTTAAAGGCTTAGGTGAAAAATCATGAGTTTTCGCACTTTTCGCGCATTTCATTCATTTCAGCGATAAACAGACACATGATTCAAATCATTATTTTTTATCTAAACAAAACAAATGTCATATTAGAGCACTTATTCATACAAATTGATAGCCATATGTCCATTCAAGAATAATATTTTCCAACTTCTAGGTTCTAACACAAAAACCTTTAACTCCTTTGTTTTTCGAAACTTTATGGTCATCACAGAAATATGCAAAAATATTATTTAATCCAATATTTTCTATCAAAACAAATCAAAAATAAATTTAGAATACAACCATACACAAATTTCCCCCCCTCCCATCCCTTATGTTGTTTATGCATAAAATTGTGATTTTAAGTTATAGAATTCACCTTTGAAGAAATCTCGCGGAAGGAATCGTGTTTTCAGTAAAAAATAAATTTTCTCTCCCAAAAACTCATCCAAACAGAATTAAATCTGTAAAAATTAGTAATCAACCAGTTTAAAATAATTTTCCTATAATTTATTTTGTAGAAATCAGTTTAGAAATCGAAAGAGGAGAAAAACTTACGATTACGGTCAAGAAATCGCGAAACGGAAAGGTGTTTTCTTAATTTCGGTAGAGAGAAATATTTTGAGAGAATTTTCTGAAAAGATATAGAAAGAATAAGAGAATGGCTGCTGGAACCTTGGTTTGGCCAAAATTTAGATTATATATTAGGGTTTGGGTAAAATTTCCACTAATACCCTTAATGAACTAGGTTAGGAGGATTTTGGTCTAGTGGGCTTTTGGGTACTTGGGCATTTATTTAAATTTTCACCTGAATAAAAATTAAAATAAAAAGAATATTTTTCTTATTATTTCTATAACATTTCCCCCAAAAATATTTATTTTAAAATATTTTAAAAATACTCATAAAATTATTTTATGCTTAAAAATTGTCTTATGCATGAAAATTCATTTTATTTAAAATAAATTCTTTTATGCAAATGCACTTCATGTAAATCATTTATTTCACAATAGCAACACATATTATGCATATTAATATTAATTTAATATGCCATATACTCATCAATCACTTAGATCACAAATTTTCACACAAGCACACACTTAACCTTAATAGTTCTAAATCAAGCAATTTATCACGAAAATTCCTAGGGTGGGTGTGGGTTATTACAACTTCTTAGCCACAAGGAATGGATATGGGATTTAGGTTATACAAATTACAAACATGAAATTACAACTTTTGCATCTTCATGGGTTAAACCTCTTCTTGTTCTCGCATCTCCATATCTCCATATGTGCATTAGTAACCTTGGCATTCCAAGGTGAGATTACAAAAACAAAAGTGCTTATAGGTTCAATGAAATTGATTTATAACCTAAATGAGTAATTAACATTTAATTACATCCCATCAAATAAAAAAATTAGTTATTACATGTCCATATTAGAAATCATACATTATGGTTTCTAAATACATGATCAACCATTCATGCCTCTTAAACAACAACAAAACATATATATACAACAAGTGCATTTATAGATATGTTTTTCATCATTGGAGCATTTCCAAATTTTAGAACATTTCTAAAATATCCATTTTGAATATCACATATTCAATGTTTTTATAACTTAAAATCATATTTTAAGTCATAGAAATTTATTTAATTGAAAAATTAATCCAAAATAATTTTGGAAAAAATTAAAGTTGGGTGGAGACACAGAGCAAATCGCGACCATCTTCGCAGACGCGACTCAGGTTTTGCGGGCATGAAAAAATAATCGCAGTTGTGATTCTATAAACTGACCTAAACAACATTTATTCTGATCCATTTGTTTATAGGTGTGACATTAAATTATGGTCACGATACACCAATCATGGTCGCAATTTCTGATTCGCAGACACGAATTCCGTGTCTAACGGCACAACATTTGTGCTCCAACTCATTTTCAACCAAATCAAAAACCTCCAAAACAACATATACAATGGTTTTACATAGAAATTAAGTGGCTTTGATACAATTGAAGGAATGGTGGAGCCAAATGCAGTGGAAGGAAGGTGGTGAGGTGAAATTTCAAACATTTTAAAATTTCACTTCACCCAATTTTGGTCCAAAATTCATTCAAGCTATCAGTTAATTTATGTGTAAAACACATATGCATATAAAGAAAAAGGAAGAGTAATCATATTACATCTTATAGGTTCCTTTTTTCTTTATCAAAGAGCTTCCCAAGTGTGAAGCCTCTAGATCATCCACACCTAGCTCACCTTTAAGTCTCCTCTTAGTTTCTTTGGTATTCTTGAATCACTCTCTTGGTTGCCCAAATTGATTCAAGATTTTCCCTCAAAAACCTTTAGGATGTTTAAGGTTTCTCTTTGGTTTGTTATGGACTAAACACATTTTCAATTTGTAAGCAATTGTTTTTTCACAAAGAACAAAGAAAAGAATTGATGATCAAAAGAAAATTTGAAGAAACATTTTCTTCCTTTTCTTTATCTCTCTCAACTTCTCTCTCTAAACTTCAAATGGAAAATTAGTGTTCAAAACTTATGAAGAAAAATGAACATAAACTCTTTTATACTTATTTACTTCAAGACTTAACTCTTAAGTCTTTACAAAAACTTAATTACCCTTTTAGCTCTTCATTTGGTGGAAGGGCAAAGTTAACTTTGCTTCCTCAAATGGTGAAATGACCATTTTATCCTTTAGGGGTAAAATGGACATTTTCACTAGCCAAAAGATGTAATTACAATTTTAACATTAGTAGAAAATTCTCTAACCCCTAAACCCATCACATGGGCTCATGAATAGTGAATTTTATCTAACCCCTAAATTGCCTCTTTTCCATATCACATATGGGCTTAGGCCACATCTCATGTGTTAAGGGTTTTGAATACATGTGTTAAGGGTTTTTACTAAGCTTAAAATTAAGTCTTTGATTTAGTCCAAATCAATTTAAAATTTAATCTTTATCATTTGCATCATATACAATTTAAGATTTAATTAAATAAAAACCTTCATAGATTAAACATCAGGACATGCTAGGGTCCTTGTAGATTTAATTACATGTTTAATCATTTTACCACTAATCAATTAATTAAACACTTTAATTAATTATTATGGTAAATCTTTTACACTTAAAAGGCGATCACTATTGGGTGTGTGACTTTCTAGGTTCATGTCTAATTAGCAATAGGAATGAGAAAACATTTTTCTCTACTAATGTGAAATCCCTACTTCACACTTAGTCCCATAAGTCATGAGGGATAGCTAACATTCCATATCATGACTACCTAATTAGAAATGAATATTTATAATTGATAACTCTAAACATCACATGGACCATCGATCATAAATCATCATGCACTAGAATCCCTTTATTAAATATCCCAATCTTGGCTAGGGTAATGGTTTATGTCAAACCCTAATGTGCCTCGATTCTATGTCCTTATCTCGGTTCTATTTCTTGATGAGATTAGATTCCTACTAAAAAATCTTTCTAGTGAATCTGTTTGTCCTAGATAGGAGCTTTAGTTATCAAGAATAACCAGATAGCATAGGATCTTAAACTCGTTTACTCAAGATAATGAATTCTATCTTGGTGGTCACTTACCTCCATACATAACAAATTAGAATCATCACATGCCATATATCCATATATGAATAGTACATCTATGTAAGCAGTAATAAATTATAACTATCTATATATGAGATATAGCATCCCTCAAGTCAAAAAATTATATGCATTATTATGACCTAGATGATGAATAATTGATAAGTAATAAAACCCCATATTATTATCATCTAACGTCACAGTTCAAATTCATCCTATGAATATTCATATGTTTGTATCGACATCATATGTCAAGCAGCATGAGACTCACTGCCTCTATAATCATCTGTATCACATACTAGTTATAGAAAATGAACAGAGTGATGGTCTTCCAGAATAAATGATGCTCAGTCATTAATCCTATGACCATGAACATATTTAAAATATTTGTACCAGAGCGATCTGTCTCCCATAATCTCAATACTTGAGAATAGAACCTCGTACAAATACTTAAGGACTATATTCAATAATATGAAACCCTTTTCACATTATAAATATATTATCGTGCCATTGGGAATTAAAATCTACTATTACATAACTATTATATGGCTCTTAGGGCACATACTGTTATCAAATATCACTTTAAAAAATGAGCCTCTAATGAGGAAGGATAATTTTGGAATACATGAGATGAGATAGATTGATTAAAGACAACTGTGGACATGAAGGAAGATGATTGGGGTGAGCTCTCTCTCTCTCTCTCTCTCTCTTTTTCCTTGCTCTAACTTTTGCCTAAGCCTCCCTTATGGGTTTTCAACTTAGTGAAACATTAAGGAAACATTCCACTATGATTTGCTGCTTTCCTTCACTTTAAGAGGATATGCCTTTTGAATTTTGGATTTGACAAACTTATTGCCCCTTATTGAGGTATATCATTTGATTACCCAAAGTATAATGGGTAATTGAACTTTTTTTTTTTTTTGGTGCTTCAACTGTTTGATGAGAGGTCCATTTCTTGACTTCTTTAGTTAGGAGCTGGCAAAGCGATTATTGATGGCACCTTAATTCTAACAAGTGTTAGTTGTGGTGGATTTAGTTGACTGTTCATTTCTCTTTTTCTCTCTCTTTTTTTCCTTTCTTTCTTTTTCTCTTTTTTTTTTCTTTATTTATTTTTCTCTTTTCTTTTTTCAAAGCTCATCCATGTTTAAAACAAGAAAGACAAGTGCATAAATAATTTTAAAAAAATGAATGTTTTATTATAATGGAAATTTTATTATAAGATAACAAAATGGGACTGACTTGATTGACGAAAAATACATGAAAAAGAAAATAAGCTGACTAATCCAGAATTGAATTTAGACCTAGACTTTAAGATTTGGACTCAGACTCAAACTTAGATTTGGAATTCAATATTTGATAGGTTAGATTAGCTGAATTTGAACACTTCCACGTCATACCACTTAGGACTGAGGTAAAGTGGGGTTGAATTAGGATCAAGTTCTTCATCACCATTTAGGTTGGTGGTGGGAAATTTAGGTTAAAATGATGCACTTTGGATGCAATCATCAACCTTTGATGTACTTACAACCAAAGCTTTGAAAGTGGGTAGGTATTGGGTTAACAAGTGGTAGGTTGGAAGTAGGTTTTTAACAAGAATGTCCACTTGCTCTTTCTTAGTTGGTCTATTTATCATTTTAGTAGCTTTAGCCCTCCACCTTGTAAGGAACATGGAGAAGGAGTCCTCTGGGAGCTGCTTGGTAGTTTCCAAGTCACTCCTAATGACATCCATTTCACCATTGTAATGAGACGGCTTGACAAAGCCACGACATATATCATCCCACGTCCTTTTCTAGCTTTTATCTAATAAAGGGAACCGTCTCCTAGTAGCATCGATTAGTGATTGTTGGAACAGTTGAGCAAAGAGCTCATCACTAACTCTTAAAGGTTTCATTGCTCCTATATATATCTTCAGATGCATCTTAGGGCAAGTGGTCCCATCAAATCTCTCAAGTTTAGGCATTTTGAATCTCAGAGGAAGCTTAACATTAAGGAATAATGTTAAACTGTCCACATCAATTAGATCATTGTGATCCTTTAAGGATTTAATGGTTCTTTCTATGGCTTCAAGTTTCTCCATGAGTAATCTAGTGTCTAGATAAGAGAAAACCTCCCCACCTTTATTTAAATATAGGTTGGTTTGGCTCAAATTTAGGTTAGGATTGGTCTAGTTCAAGATAAGGTTTAGGTTAGGATGGTTAAGGATATCCTGGTTAATCATAGCTCGAATTTCTTAAATGATGAATTGCCTTTATTCCTCGAATTGGGCTTGTTGAGCAGCTAGGATAGCTTGAAAATGCTCTTCTTGCTTCTTAAGGAGTATGGTACCAAGTGTAATAAGGGAAGCCATGTCAAGTGGGTTTGCCATTGGTACCTTCAAATCAAAGCAATAAGGAAAGTGACAGGCATGGAACAGAAAAGGTGATGAAGGTATAAGCATGCAGATCCTAAGGAAAAAAGGCTTCCCTATTGTGACATAGGCCAACAATTTTTTGGGTTTAAGGTATGATGGGGCAAAAGTTCATGGCTTAGGGTGGTAAACTGGATGAAAGGTATTGGGTTTAAAGTAGTGTGTTAGGCCAAAGTTATTGGGCTTTAGGGTAACATACTAGTTTTGAAGGTGATGGGCCATAAAAATTGGGCTTAAGGATAGTGGGTTTAATTTTGAACAATGGGTGATATCAAGATAATGGTTTTCATATAGAGAACCTAAGGTGTGTGTGTGTCTATATATATATATATATATATGTATGTATATATATATATATATGTATATATATATATATATATATATATATATATATATATATATATATATATATATACATATATATATGTATGTATATATATGTATATATATATATGTATATATGTATATATATATGTATATATGTATATATATATGTATATATATATATACATATATACATATATATATATACATATATATACATATATATATATACATATATATATATACATATATATATATATATATATATATATATATATATATATGTATATATATATATATATATATATGTATATATATATATGTATATATATATATGTATATATATATATATATACATATATATATATACATACATACATATATATATATATATACATACATATATATATATATATATACATACATATATATATATATATACATACATACATACATATATATATATATATATATATATATATACATATATACATACATACATACATACATACATACATATATATATATATATATATATATATATATATATATATATATATATATATATATATATATATATTTACAGGACTTATGGGTTAGGCTTATGGTCTGCTAGAAAGGATTTTAGGGTTGGATATGGGATTTAGAGTTGCAAGTTTATGGCTTAAGGTCCAAAGATGGAAGATGGTTTAGGTTTACATTTGAGGTGTGAGGTTCAAGTGTTTGGTATTTAGGGTGAGGCTAGGGCAAGATATTTAAGGTATATGGTTAAGCTGATGGTGTTTAGGATAAAGGCTTGGGTGAGGTGTTTAAGGTATGTGGTTAAGCTAGTGGTATTTAGGATAAAGGCTAGGGTGAGGTGTTTAAGATTAAAGGTCAAGGTAATGGCTTTAGGTTTGTAGGGGTGAAGGTGATTAGGATAAAAGTAAGTGTGTTTAAGGTTTTGGAGTAAAGGTATTTGGATGGAGGTGAGAGTGTTTAGGGTTTTAGGTTAAGGGCTAGAGTAAAGGGATAATGGTATTTAGGTTAAAGGTTTAGGGTGATGGTCTAAGGGTTATTGGATAAATGATAGGGTATAGGTGAGAGTGTTTATGGGGGAGGTGTGTGAATGGAGATAAGAATGTTTGACCCTTCTTCAGTTCAAGGTTCGATTTAGACTTGAGATGAACGTATGTTTTATTATACAATATGGATTTATGATATACATGGAGAAAACATTTCATGAGAATGCAAAGATACAAGATTTATGATTATGGTACATACCACCTAAGGTCAGGATTTAGGTTCATTACATGAAAGGGTAAGGATGGCTTGTACAGGGTACCCGTCACACTAGAGCAGTGTATACCTAACAACATATGAGTCAAAGAGCCTCACATAGGTCCAATAGTATGTGCATGCTCATTCTACCTTTGAAAAGATCAAAGGATTCATCACGGGGTGGATGATTTCACTATCGACGAATAGACCCAATCAGGGTTTTCCACTTAATGTTACTCACTATCCATTGTCTTTTTAAAATTAGGATAAATGAAAAAGAGCCTATGCAAGTGATGCATGCAAAGTCATAATTATATTAAAAGGCCAAACTCTTTTTAAACCAATTAGTAGTCTACTTATTTATTTTAAAAGAATTGTTCCTAAGGGGGTTGCCAACTATGAGGCCTTGCTCGAGCATTGGTCCAATATGCTAAAGGGATTTGAAATGCTCATTTACAAAGGGGTTAGCTTAGCCTAGCCATTTTATCATGTTTTGATTGATTGATTAAAAGAGGGTTGAGTTGATTGATTGATACAATTGATTACCAAGTGGAGTTAATTAAGTCAAATTCTAATTAACTACTTTAGTAAATCAAGAATTATCCAAAAAGCCTTAGAACACAAATCCCAAGGCTTAGAACACAAATCCCAAGGATGGAAACAATAAAATAAAGAAAAAGGAAGAGAAAAAGGAAAGAAACCTATCTCAGATGGCGAGCGACGACTAACTTTAGATAATGCGGCGGCTTGCTTAGGATGTGGGCGGCAACTAGCCTCATATGGCAAGCCATGGCTAGCCTCGAATGTTATGGCAACTAGCCTCGAATGGCAGACATGAGCCTTAGGCAATAAACTTACCTCAAACAGGTGGGCGAAAAGCCTTTAACTTGTTGTGTAGGAATCAAAGAGAAATCCTCCAACTTGCTTTGCAAAGCAAGGAACAAATACAAAGCAAAAGAAAAAGAAAAGCTTTAGAACTAACATTGTTTGCTTAATGCAAAGGCTTTCAAGCTCCCGAAGTTGATGATTTGAAGTGTGGAGATATCCTTTATATGTAGGGAGAAGATTGGAGGAGGAAAACACTGAAGTTACGATGTGTGATCATGAAAAAGAGTAAAATTCGCAGGAGTTGTCACACAATGCTGTAGGGTACGAGTCCTCTACTGTAGCACCATAGAAGGCCTGTGTGTCACCATAAAAGGTTATATGGCAGCCACATAGCCTTGTGTAGCAACAAGCATTGTTTCACCTATTCTGTCTGTTCTTGCTCATTTCTCATCCATTTTTTATGATTCTATTTGTGTTATATTCATTCCTTAGTCTCAAATGATTTAAAAGGGTTAAAATATCAAAAGGCATGTTTTGGTTTTCCCATTTTGAGAGTTTATGACTTTTAGAGGTTTGTTTACAGATTCTAAGTGCTTCTAAGGTTTAAACGCATACTGAAGGGTGTAAAATTAAGTGTTCATAATGGGCTTCGTGATGAAGGCTTTTGGTCTTGGGCTTCGTGATGAAGGCTTTTGGTCTTGGGCTTCGTGGTGAAGGCTTTTGGGTTTAGGCTTTATGGTAAAGGCTTATGGGCTTAGGCTTCATGATAAAAGCTTTTGGGCTTGAGTTCATGATGAAGGCTTTTGGGCTTAGGCTTTTTGATGAAGGCTTTTTTGGTTAAAAAGCTTTTAGATTTTAAGGATAGTTTGTCAGTTTGACTACAAGGTGTTTTAAGCCTCATTTGAAGATGGTAAGCTTTATATCAGGTATGGTGCTACAGGTTTTAGTCATAAGGAGATCATAGGCTCATGGATGGTTGCATCTATTTAAGATGATTAAGTTGAGAATGTTCTTATTGAATTTCAATTAAGGTTATCTGTTTTGCCTCAAGAGACCTTGATCTTAAGGATCATGTGTTTTACTTAGGAGGCTTGATCCTTTCAAAGATATTGAGAGGTTTGCCAAAGAGGCATGGGATAGGCTTTAATTGGTTTGAGCCCTTTTTAATCAACTTGAGGATGATAGGCTTTAGAGATATGTCTCGACTTTCGATTTTGTTAAGGAATTTGACTTTGATAATTATGAGTCCTGAGAGACTTGGGGATTTGTAGTTCTACCCATGTTGAGATTTTTCTAAAGAAAGGATGATATAAGTCTTGAGCTTGAAATGATGGTACGATTCACTAATGAGGCTTATGTTTTCATGAATGGTTTAAAGGTAGGTTGGAACTTTTAAAAAGGATCAGGGAAGTTGTATGGTTTTTTGCTATTTATAGTATGATTCATAGAAAAGACCAAGTCAAGCTTTATTGCTATTTGAGAGACTCTTGGAAAGACCTATTTTGGTTTGGCTTAACACAGGTGAAGTGCCCTAAGGAATGATTAAAGGGCTAGTGAGAAAAGATAACTTTGGGGACCATACCCCAAATAAGAGATAGGGATGTGACAGATTGGAGATTATGCATTTGAGCTAAGCGACAAGACATATTAACAAGAGATGATGACATTGTAGGAAAATATGCCCCCATTATAAGATAATGACATAGAAGACAACATAAATTTAGAGATCAAGCCTCTATTGAGCAAGGATGACTTTGAAGACATCAGACAAAAAGATTGATTGAAGATGATTTGACAACTTTGGATATGAGGAAAGATGACTAGGAGGAGCTTTCTCTCTCTTTTTCTCTCTCTCTTAACTCTAACTTCTGCCTAAGTTGTCCTTTTGGATTTTTAACTTAGTGAGCTTGAAAACATTCCATCATGATTTCGGTTGCTACTTTTTAGGGGTTTATTTTTTTAGTTCTGGATTTGACAAAGGTCTTTTATGAACTTGTTGCCCCTTGTTAAGGTGCATCCTTTGATTACCCAAAGTGCAATGGCTAATTCCATTTGATCCAACTATTTGATCATTTGACCTTCTTTGGTTTCGTGCAATTGCTAATGGCACATAAATTCTAACATGTCCTAATTTTTCTCTCTTTTCTTTTTCTTGCTTTTTTTTTTTTTTTTTTTTTTATAGATTTGGATTTAGACTCCAAACTTTTAGATTTGGACCCAGGATTTGAAATTTGGACTCAAACTTGGATTTAAATGTGAGATTTAACTTCAGATAGGTCAGATTAGCTGGGCTTGAACTCTTGCATATCATGCCACTTAAGGTGGAAGGAAGGTGGGGTCGAATCGAGTTCAGATTCCTCATCATTGTTCAGGTTGGTGATGGGAAATTCAACTTGAAATGATTTGCTTTTGATGGATTCTTCAACTTTTGATACAGTTGCAACCAAATCTCTCAAGGTGGGTAGGTATTTTGTTAACAAATAGGCTCGATAAGTCAGGAGTAGATTCATGACCACGATATCCACTTATTCTTGCTCGGTTGGCTTGTTTACAATTTGAGCAACTTTATCCCTCCACGTTGTAAGGAATATGGAGAAAGATTCATATGAAAGTTGCTTGGTGGTTTCCAAGTCTCTTCTTATGATATCCTCTTCAACGTTGTATTGGCACTGCTTGACAAACACTTTCCAAAAAGTCATCTTAGGTCTATTTTTGGGTGTCATCTAAGTAAATAAACCATCTTAAGGTAGTACTAAGGAGCTCATTATTAAGATTAAGTGGATGCATTGCCCCTATATTTTCAAATGGATTTTGGGGCAAGTGGTACCATCAAATTTGTTCAAATTCAGCATTTTAAACTTTAGTGGAAACCAAGCATTGGGGAAGAAGCTTAATAAACTTGTAAAATCATGCATTCCTTTTTCTTTAGAATTTTTATTATTGTCTCTATGGCTTCCAATTTGGGCAGGAAGATCTCAAGCTTAAGGTCAAGTATGGTTTCCTTGCCTTGGAAAGGATCCATAGGGGATGAGGTCATTTATGGTGGTTTAGTAGGTGTTAGATGGTAAAGTTTGTAAACTTTCAGGATATTTAATAAGGAAAATGATGGTTGAGGTATAGTTTTAGAGGTTGACTTAGAGAAATAAAAAGTGTGTGCCTAAACCAATGTCAAATTTTGTCCAAGTTGAGTGGATTTTAGAGAGAGGGATTTAGGGTTTAGTTTATGTGCACCAATTTAGCATGTCCTTGATATCATTTAGTATGGTCTCCTTTTGGGCTTGTAGTTTGGGTCACTTTATCTCTTGAACATCTCTTTCTATTACTCTAATAGCTTGGCTAGAAGCTTATCCATAACATATTTGTAGAATCTAGTAAGCATCATGGCAATCTTTGAATTCGAAATGGAGTTAGGCCAATATCAAATGGTTATGGTGGGATATGACAAACTGAGGACCTTAGATTTAATGGTAATGGATGATGGTGTCTTTTGATTACGTTGACAGGGTATGTGTAAAGATGAGCGTGAAGGTGTATGATATTAGCTAGGTCAGTATTTAGCTAGAAGCTAATTTAGATTTTAGCCTGAATAAGGATTTTGCTTTAAGTGGCTAGGGCAAATTTTACCTTCAAGTAGCTAGGTCAGATTTTAGTTTTGAGTAGCTAGGTATAATTTTAGCTTTGAGTAGAAAGGTCAGATTTTAGCTTTGAGTAGTTAGGTTAAATTTTAGCTTTGAGTAGCTAGGTCAGATATTAGCTTTGAGGACTCGAAGTTTTGTTAGGAAGGCTAGGTCAGATTTTAGACTCGAGTAGTTGGGATTGCAATGTATGGATGGCTTAGCATAGGCTTAAGGATGGAGGGACCATGAGTTTTGCGATATGGCCATGTATGTACCATGGATTTGGATGTTGGGTGAACCATGGGTTTGGTGATAATTAGATAATGAGTTTGATTAGATTAGACCATGGGCTTAATTAGGCCATAGGTGTGGATAATACTATAAAAGATGAAGCGAAGTTAGTGTTTAGCTTGGGTAAGGACTATGGATAAGAATGAAGCTAGGTCAATGTTTAGCTTAGGTAAGAATTATGAAGGATGAAAGCTAGATCGATGTTTAGCTTAGGTAAGAATTATAAAGGATTAAAGCTGGGTCAAGTGTTTTGTAATACCCAAGGTTTCCATAGCTCATTAAAGTTATAATAATACCATAGAATATAAATTTTATGAATATTGTTTCAATGATATAGTAATCGGATAAAAGGAACCCTTTTTGATGCTAAGTGTATGATTGTGTATTTTTATAAAGTATGAATGTTCCTATATATTTTATTAAATTAATTTAAGGCAATGTGGCTTTGTTTTGAGTTTATTATGATATGGGAAGGTAGGATTTAAAATGCCAAGTGAAAAGGAAGGGAAAAAGTTACAAAAAATTTATGAGTTCGAAAAACGTATACAGGTGGGCTTGTTAATGGGCTTTTGGACTTAAGGTCTAAGCCCATAGAATAGCCAGCCCACTAAGGCCTATAATTTGGTGGAACTTGACTAAACTAAGGTAAGAATAAATTAACTAAGGGTTAGAGTGAGGTTAGGTTAGTCACCATTTTGGGTGGTAGCTACCATTGTTGACTTTTATCAACCTTTAACACCTAAGCTAATTCACTTTTCCATCACCATTGTCCATATACATTTTTGTGATTATTGAACTCATCATTTTAATGCTAAGTCATCATACGTCTAAGGGCAATCATAGCCATCCATCTTGATCGATCTTAGCCACCTATCTTAGGAAAAAATGCGACCATTGATCTTGTGAGATTAAATCACCACCATTGATACCATACACATATAAAGTGAAAATATGTTAATTCATTTCATTTGTAACCTAGCACTAAGATCATACTCTTACTCAAAACTAAAACCTCTTAACTTGTTCTTCAACTTAGAACCAAATTTAAAGCATGTCAAGGTAAGGTTTTGTGCTTAAGTGATTCTTTTTTATTTATAGCTTAAGAGTGATGGATTGCCAGCAATTATATAAGGATGGAAGTAAAGAATTTGGGGTTTAATAGGTGAGGAATAGCAAACAAAGCATGAAAAATCAATATTTGGGATTTTCAGAAGGGGGTTCAACCAAAATGTTTTTTTTTTAGGAAGTGTTCTAAAATTTTTTTAATACTATCTGAGGTTATTTAGGATGTTAAAAAGTGGTTTAAAAGTGTAAAATTTAAATTTGGAGAGTTTATGCAAAAATTTAAATCCTTGAAGGCACAATCCATAGTATAAGGGAAGTGTATGATTATTGTTATAGGTTTTGTATGATGTCAATTTCATTCTTGAAAGATCAATTTAAGATTTGATTAAGAAATTTTGGGTTTTCCCTAAATCACCTCATTTTGGTAAAATTAGGGTATATGGGAATTGAAAGAAATTAATTTCAATTGGTTGATGAATGTTGATTGTTTGGGTATTAATTTGATAAATCCCTATTCAATTTGAAGTTTGAAAACGATTTTGATAATTTTACCCAAATTTTAGGGTTTTTAGGTCAAATTGGGAATTTCAAGATTTAAACTTGATTTTTTAAAATTGATTGGTTAATTAAGTTTGTAATTGATTCAATTTGATGTTTATAAGGTTAATTTGAAATTTGGTTGGTGAAAATGAATTTTCCCAAATTTAATTGGAACATATCAAATTAGGGATTTTAATTATTAAATTGTGTTAATTCTATTAAATGCTAGAAAATTAATTGCATTGATTCTAATTAATGAATATAGGATTAGAGAATTAGAAAGGAAAAGGAATTTATTTATTTTGGTGGAAGGGTTTGGCCAATATGGGATTTTTAGAATAAATTGGTTAAATTGTTAATGTGTTTGACTATGTAGTTGTTTAATGTGTTGGAGTGTGTTTTAATGATTAATAGTAGGAAAATGATGTAAGTTGAGTTAAAGTTTGGCTAGAAAGCTGAAGGAGTATTGATTGATGTACACTTGTTTGGGTATTTATAGAATCGAAAGGCAAAGGCATTGCTTGGCATACCGAGGAGCCTCACTATAATTTGCATTAAGTATATCGGTACAAGAGCTAAGGGGTAAGAGATGAGTACTTAATAATATAATACAACTTGTGCTTTAAATATGAGCATAAATGTTAAATCATTTCCTAATTGAAATGCATTGCAATTCTTTGGCAAGCATTATTTGCTTTACCAATTATTGAGCCAAACTAAATAAAATAATTCTTTGTGGCATGTGGCCAATGAGCCTATACTATTTTATAATACCATGATAAGTAGAATACCCCTCTAATGTAGGACAATATATAAGACCTTGTGCATAATGGTAATAGGGCTCGCGGATAGGGTGAGATTATCTGAACCTTAGCTGGGAAGGATTTAAGGTCCTCAGTACATATGGCCTGATAAGTTGTATGTGTGAGTAGGTATGTGGGAGTGAGCAAAGTGTATGCCGCCACTAGATTGATTATTGGGGGGGGGGGGGGGGGGAACACACCATTTCGGAGAAATGAATTTTTCTGCCAAAGATATAATATTTGATATATATATACATAGGAAAATTATTCCATAAGAATAATTTCTGATCCACTTTACTTTATTGTTATAAGGAATCACCATTGATCATATATCATTTGTTTAACCTATATAATATTATTTTGTACTCACTGAGCTTTATCTCATCCCATAGCTATTGTTTATTTTTCAGGACCAATTAATAGATCAACAAGGTAAATTCCAAGTTCTATGTCTTCGCTTGGAAATTGCATTACTACTTTTGGTATCATGATATATATATTATGTTGTATTTTGGGAATTTCACTCTAGAGCTCCATGGATTGTTAAAGTCTATAATGATGGTATAATTTAGAATATAATTAGTTTATGTGTGCTTTGGTACCATATTATTACAGATCAAGCACTTAAGTAATACACGGGCAAGTTGCGATTAAAATACTAGAAAATGGAGTTCAAAGGTGATAAGTATGAAAATGGATTTAAAATGATAAATGATTATCACATAGATAATTAATATGATAATCAGTAATAAGGAATAGTAATTTTAGTTTCGATCTTGGGATAAGGGTAATGTGGTATTTATTGGCACTCAATAAGTTATAAGCAGGTTTTATGGGTTTAGGTGACCTTATGTCTCGCTTTGCCTTAAGACAGTCATGGCTTAAAGTTGCGTCGTAACATGTTTAGCTTGGGTAAGAATTGCAAAGGATGAAAGTTAGTTCAATGTTTAAGTTAGGTAAGAATTATGAAGGATGAAAGCTAGCGTCATGACCCACCTTTTTAGGCCGTGATGGTCCTAGGGCAAGGGTGGCAATAAGGGCATCGAAAACCCATTTAACTCATAACCTATTATCATTCATCACATTAAATCTTATCCCAAGATCGTAACCTAATCACATTTCCTTGTTACCCATAGTATCATTTACAGACATAACTTGTAAAACTTTTAAAATTGTATTTCATATCATTAGCCAAATATTCATTACATCATACATTATTACAATAGCACTTACAATACTATTTATATTATATATACACCCTATAACATATTAGAGCTAAACCTTTTAATAACCATGGAGCTCTAACTTACAACACCAAAACATAGTAGAGCAGTTTCCAAGCAAAGGATAGGCTTGAAAATTTTACCTTTCTAACTCATTGACTTTACCTGAAAAGTTTAAACCATTGCAATATGAGACAATGCTCAGTGAGTACAAAATAATACAATACATAAGGTGAGTACAATGATAAATTTTAGGAAGGGCTTTTTATAGCAATGGAATGTTTTCAATCAATATCATTATTATTGTTCAATAGCTCATTTAAAATGGAAATAATATTTTTAGCAAAAATATCACTTTCTTGGAAGTAGGATGCTTCCCACACATATCAATTCAAGAGTGGTGGCCTAAGCCTTGCTCACTCTCACATATCACATTACGTAAGACTGATCGGGTCTTATGGTTAGGCGTTCCTCCCAACAGAGGTTAGGTACTCTCGCCCTACTCGCAAGCATATACCAAGTGCATAAGGTTTGATGTATTTCCCCACATCAAAAAGGGGATTTTTGTTTATCAATAAGTAGTCAATAAGAAGTTCATATAAGGTTCATGCCAAGGAATTTAATGGTCATAATATGATTTCAATATCCAATGATTATCAATAAGCATCATGTCAATGGTTTAACATTCAATAAGCAACTCAAGTTATCAATGAATCAAGAATATTCAACATCAATGAGCAATTCAAATTATCAAGGAATTGGAATGCTTTTAGCAATCACGTTTGAACAATAGGGTTTAAGCAAATAACACAAGCATATTATATTATTAAGTACTTACCTTGAACTCCTTTGCTCCTATTTATGTTTGACTCAGATACAAGTAATGCTCCTCGCACTCTTGGACACTATCCTTGTTCTTGTCTTTAGACTCTACACATTGCATTTCAATCACATATCAATCACTTCCTCATTATCACATTACTTAATTTAGTTTAACTTACTAGCACTTCTATTTTATTCACAACTTATCACTTTTAAAGTTAAGATATTCTCTATATATACTTGTTACTAAACTTAATATTTCTCTAGTTGTTTTCCAATAGCTCACTTAAGGAGAATAATTGCCTTTCTTCCATTCAACTTTCATATTGGTCAATTAGAACCAATTAAGCAATTTCCACCAACAATTCCATAAATTTAATTTATTGACAATATCACTATCAAATGGTCCAACCCAGACCTTTAATACACTAATTCCATTCGCCAATTTTATTCCTCATTATCAAACTAATATCCAATTAATGCAATTTAATCAATACCAATATCCATATCTCATTTCAATATTTCAACTAATCATCAATAATACTCAATAATTATATAAATAACAATTAACTCAATTCAATTATCCCATTTAAGTACTTAATTCCAATAAACTATTTAGCCAAATTCTAAAGAATAAATTCATAATTCACTATTTATACACAATTAGGAGTTGAGATTTATACCATATGGCTTAGTTAAATGAGCCGGAGCTACTGTCCTAATTTATCGATTTCAAAAGTCGCCGGAATCTAGTCCCTGAAAAATTCTAAAGACAACCAAATCATGATCCTAGGATACTAGCAGTTAGCTTATGATGTGAGGAGTCCAAATATAACTTTCATTTTTTGTAATTCACTGGACTACGGTCAAAAGTAGCATCGGCAACAGGGGAGTCACCAGATTTTGATAAAAAACAAAAGTTATAAAAAATTAGTAAACAATATATCAAATTAAAGCTAGAATCACCAAAAATTCAACCATACCAATTTCGTCAAAAACAAAGATTGAAAAATGGTCAAAAAATGGCCTAGAAGTTATGGCTGATGATTCTTTAAGCAGTGTGTGCGCCGTCATTGGGCAACGGTTGGCGACAGGTGAGATGGCATTCGAAAGCTCAGAGGGTGAGCTTCTTTCCTAGCCGATGTGTGACGATCGGCAGTGGTTGGACAACGGTGGTCTGAGGTGCAGTTGATTCTCTCTCTCTCTCTCCATTCTCTTCTGACTCTCTCTGCTTCTGTTTTTCTTTCTTCTTCTGCCCATATGGGTTGTCCAGATTTTTATTCCTTTATATATATATATATATATATATATATATATATATATATTGCCAAATAATAATAATAATAATAATGATAATAATAATAATATTTAGCTACATAGAATCTTCAAACATTAATTTTGACTAAACATTAATTTCACCATGCTGTTCAATAATTATAATATAAATCATAACATACAATTTAAAATTTTAATTACATAAATTTCTATATTTTACAGTAAAATTTCAATTTCTTTAATTTAAACTTTCTCATTTGGATAAATAATAAATTTAAAATTCAATACTTCATTTAATAAAATATTCAGTTAAAAATATTAACATGATAATATAATAAATTAATATCATTTCAAATATCAATATAAAATATAATAAATAATTTATTCCAAATATCAATATTAAATTTGAAATAATTTTCTACTATTTCAAATACTCATATCACAATATTAATAAATCATGATATCAAATATTAATATAAATTTAGCTTACCAATATCAATATAATGATATAAATAAATATTAATATCAATATCAATATCCAAATGTAAATTTACAAGTATCTATAACTTTGAATGTCAGTATAATTATAACAATAAGGAAAATATTTTCATATAAAATTATTATTTAAAACATTTAAATTCAAGTTATTTGAATACTTGAAAATACTCATTTTAAGCTTAGGCATGTATTACGATATTAATCGGATATCTTCACACATATACTGTACATATGTCTTATATTGGGTTGGGATATTACATTCTTCCCCCCTTTATGAAATTCATCCTTGAATTTCAAAACACTTTATATAGGAAGTTACGATAACATTAGCAGATACTATCACTCTAGATACCTTATTGTTGTACCTGTAAACTATTCATTACGATCTATCATGAAATCAATGTTATATCGATTTTCCTATCCATCAAGTATATAATTTCTCCTTTCTTTTCTTGCATACTATAAGCATATCTCCATTTGATTAACTTATCATTACTTATTTCTTAACTATTTTACAATCTTTTCTCTCTGGGTCTAACTTATGTGGAACACGTACCATTCTTGTTAAGATCTCATCGACTCTATTCTTTCATACTTCTGTAATCTTGTACATTCTTAAATTCTATATCAATTGTAAACATTTACACTTCTCATTTTGACTTATCATTGAAAATATCATTGTAACTAATCAATTATATTGCATCGAATAATTAGTCCAGTAAGGCTAACTCCAATTGCTGCCTCTTATTGTCACCATTTTCAAATATTCATCCTATCATTCACTTATTTCTATAACTTTTCTCTACTTACTTTTCTAGAATCATATCCTCATCAATAAAGTCCTTTATCCATGTTATCTTATTTACTTTGCATTCTCATTAACACTTATAATTTCTTTTTGCCTTTTGTGTTCTATACTTTCCACCTTAAAACTTAATCAATCTCACCCTTTCTTTGCAAAATTACTTTCAAAGATTGTCATTTCTTATAGCACATATCTTAACTTATTCAATTCTTTCTCTTTATTAATTCAATTTCATCATTGAACACTTCTCTTTGATAAGAACTGTTTAGTTAACTAACTTCATAAGGTCTTTTACATCATAACTTTTATTTCCTTTTTAATTCGCTTTAGTTCCATACTTCATATATCCTAGTATTTCCTCATATACTTTTTCTTTCATCATCCAATATTGTTATTTTTTTCACATCTCCATTACTTTGTTTAACCTCATTCAAATTATATTTCTATTTAACACATAATCCTCTAATTTCATACCTTTCTTAATTAATAGATATTTCTTCCATAAAATCCACTATGGTCCACTGTTATTCATTATTGGTCAAAATCAATCATATTCCTACACTAGTTTACTCTTAGTTCAAATCTGTTTTCAGTTTCTTCTTAAAGACTAATTTGTTACCATACATTTCTTATTGTAATCATCAACTTTATACATCTTTCTTTTAGAATGATACCAATGTTAAATCATGTCCCATTTTGGTTTTATATCATCCTCATCACTTTATTCTCTTAGTGCCTTAAAAGTTTTCTATTACATATACCTAATTGTCTTTCTTACAAGTCACCTTAGTGCATATACAATTGATCACTTCTTTCTTTGGATACAAAATAATCTTCTTTTAAATCATACTATAATAATATTCTTCCTTAGACTATACCCAATATCCTCATATATAATAAATCTATATATCTCTACCTTTTCATTTCTTAAATTTATAAGATGGCATCTAAACCATAATTTCAATAATACCTTCTTTAGTCTATCTCACATAAACCTCATTATATAATATCCATGTAAATCATCTATAATCCTACTTAACCATTATTAAGTATCATCTTTCCTTTCATAATCTTAATGGTTCATATCTGCTAACAATTCGTATCTCGTTCATAACCTTTAACAATCTTACATCTCATTCACCAATATCTCTTATCATTTAACCCTTTGCTTACACATATCATAAACTCATTCATTATGTGCTAAACATTTTTCATAACACCATCAAGGAAATACATATAATATTAGTATTCAACTTACATTCCTAATGATTCTATTACAAGAACACAATGAAGAAATTCGTGAAAGCACTAAGCAGAGACTTACATGGCTGGGGTCGTAGTCGTGCCAATCCAGGGTCTAAACCTAACATCCTCATGGGTGAGACCTCAATTGTGTCTCCACCCGTGGGAGACTACTAGATAAAATTCTCAATTTGTCCTTATCACACAGCTAAAATTCAACCCGTGTGTTCACCCGTGGCTTCCCATCTCCTCCAATGTTTTGGCTTGAAACTCATCATATTTAGCATTCCCAATCATTTATAACTTCTTCATTGGTTTAGAAACCAATTTCTAATTAAAAACCACAAATCTTTGCCTAAAATAAATCCCATATTCTCTCACTATCATTATGCAATTACACTTACTATTTATGCATATCACTATGCACATCCCATAAAATCACATTTAGATTTTTCACTTAACAAAATTTAACTAATAGTTGTCCCATACATATATCAAAAGTGCTAAGATTACAATATACCTTCATTCTTATTCATGTTATGTAAATAATTTTCAGAACATTAATTGCGCTTAACCATATCAATAATCGATAGTTAATTATACTAGGAAATTTACTCCTAGTAAGACACATGCACATGTTCACTTCACACTTTTAACATAATCTGTCATTTTCTCATATACACAATTTACCCTTAACATCTCATTTACATATAACACATAATTCAATCACATATACCAGTTATACTACATATCACATTATCATTCCTTTTTAACAATTATCATTCACATATCATATATCATATAAGAAACTTAGACCTTTACGGATAATGTGGATCTAGACTTATTTATGTACTTTAATGACAAGAAGGAGTTCCTATGCTCCATGGTTTATCCAATAATCCATAGTACTTATAAAATCTAAGCTAGACTGAAACTTTTGCTCTAATACCATCTCTGTCATGACCCACCATTTTAAGCCGTGATGATCCTAGGGCATGGGTGGCATAAGGGCACTGAAAACCCATAGAACCCATTCAAGTCATAACCTATTATCATTCATCACATTAAATCTTATCCCAAGATCATAACCTAACCACATTTCCTTGTTACCTATAATATCATTTACAGACGTAACTTGTAAAACTTTTAAAATTGTATTTCATATCAATAGCCAAATATTCATTACATCATACATTATTACAGTAGCAATTATAATACCATTTATATTATATATACAACCTATAACATATTAGAGCTAAACCCTTTAATAACTATGGAGCTCTAACTTACAACACCAGAACTTAGCAAAGCGGTTTCCAAGCGAAGGATAGGCATGGAACTTTTACCTTGCTAACTCATTGAATTTACTTGAAAAGTTTAAACCACTATAATAGGAGACAATGCTCAGTGAGTACAAAATAATACAATACATAAAGTGAGTATAATGATAAATTTCAGGAAGGGCTTTTTATAGCAATGGAATGTTTTCAATCAATATCATTATTATTGTTCAATAGCTCATTTAAAATGGAAATAATGTTTTTAGCATAAATATCACTTTCTTGGAAGTAGGATGCATCCCATATATTTCAATTCAAAAGTGGCAGCCTAAGCCTTGCTCACTATCACATATCAAATTATGTAAGACTGATCAAGTCTTACGGTTAGACGTTCTCCCCTAACAGAGATTGCGTACTCTCGCCCTACCCACAGGCATACACCAAGTGCACAAGGTCTAATGTATTTCCCCACATCAGAAAGGGGATTTTTGCTTATCAATAGGTAGTCAATGGGAAGTTCATATAAGGTTTATGCCAAAGAATTCAATGGTCGCAATATGATTTCGGTATCTAATGATTATCAAGAAGCATCATGTCAATGGTTCAACATTCATTAAGCAACTTAAGTTATCAATGAAATAAGAATATTCAACATCAATGAGCAATTCAAATTATCAAGGAATTGGAATGCTTTAGTAATCACGGTTTGAGCAATAAGGGTTTAAGAAAATAACACAAGCATATTATATTATTAAGTACTCACCTTGAACTCCATTGCTCCTATTTATGTTTGACTCTAATATAAGTAATGCTCCCTGTACTCTTGGACACTATCGTTGTTCTTGTCTTTAGACTCTACACATTGCATTTCAATCACATATCAATTACTTCCTCATTATCACATTACTTAATTTAGTTTAGCTTACTAACACTTCTATTTTATTCGCAACTTATCACTTTTAAAGTTAAGATATTCTCTATATATATTTGTTACTAAACTTAACATTTCTCTAGTTGTTTTCCAATAGCTCACTTAAGGTGAATAATTCCCTTTCTTCCATTCAACTTTCATATTGGTCAATTAGAACCAATTAAGCAATTTCCACCAACAATTTCATAATTCAATTTATCCACAATATCACGATCAAACGGTCCAACCTAGACCTTCAATACACTAATCCCATTCACCAATTTCATTCCTCATTATCAAACTAATATCCAACAAATTCAATTCAATCACTACTAATATCCACATCTCACTTCAATCTTTCAACTAATCATCAATAATACTTAATAATTATATAAATAACAATTACCTCAATTCAATTATCCCATTTAACTACTTAATTCCAATAAACTATTTACCTAAATTCTTATGAATAAATTCATAATTCACTATCTATACACAATTACGAGTCGAGATTTATATCATATGGCTTGGTTTAATGAGCTGCTGTCCAAATTCATCAGTTTCTGAGATCGCCAGAATTTGGTCCTCAGAAAATTCCAACAACGACCAATTCACAATCCAAGGATACCAATGATTAGCTTATGATGTGAGGAGTTTGAATATAACTTTTGTTTTTTATAATTCACTGGAGAACGATCAAAAAAGCATCGACAGCAGAGGAGTCATCGAATTTTGATCAAAAACAAAAGTTATCCAAAATTAGTAAACAATGTACCAAATTAAAGATGCAATCACCAGGATTTCAACCATATCAATTTCATCAAAAACATAGATAAAAAACTGGTTAGAAAATGGCCTAGAAGTTACGGCCGAAGATTTTATAGGTAGAGTGTGTATTGCCATTGGGCGATAGTTGGCAATGGGTGATGTGGCATTTGAAAGCTCGAAGGGTGAGCTTCCTCCCTGGTTAGCACATGTCGGTTGGTGGTGGTCGGATGCCGGTGGTCCGAGGTGCAGTTGATTCTCTCTCTCTCTCTCTCTTTTCACTCTCTACCGACTCCTTCTACTTCTGTTTTTCTTTCTTCTTCTACCCATATGGGCTGTCCAGATTTTTATTGCTTTCTTTATATATATATATATATATATATATATATATATATATATATATATATATATATATATATATATATTCTCTCTCTCTTTTCACTCTCTACCGACTCCCTCTACTTCTGTTTTTCTTTCTTCTTCTACCCATATGGGCTGTCCAGATTTTTATTGCTTTCTTTATATATATATATATATATATATATATATATATATATATATATATATATATATATATATTGACAAATAATAATAATAGCCATAATAATAATAATAATATTTATATACATAAAATCTTCAAACATTAATTTTGACTAAACATTAATTTCACCATATTATTCAATAATTATAATATAAATCATAATATACAATTTCCAATATTAATTACATAAATTTCTATATTTTATAATAAAATTTCAATTTCTTTAATTTAAACTTTCTCATTTAGATAAATAATAAATTTAAAATTCAATACTTCATCTAATAAAATATTCACTTAAAAATATTAACATGATAATATAATAAATTAATATCATTTCAAATATCAATATAAAATATAATAAATAATTCATTCCAAATATCAATATTAAATTTGAAATAATTTTCTACTATTTCAAATACTCATATAACAATATTAATAAATCATGATATCAAATATTAATATAAATTTAGCTTATCAATATCAATATAATAATAAAAATAAATATCAATATCAATATCAATATCCAAATGTAAATTCACAAATATCTATAACTTTGAATGTCAATAAAATTATAACAATAAGAAAAATATTTTCATATAAAATTATTATTTAAAACATTTAAATTTGAATTATTTGAATATTTGAAAATATTCATTTTTAGCTTAGGCACGTATTACGATACTAATCGGATATCTTCACACGTATACTATACATATGTCCTATATCAGATTGGGATATTACAGCTAGGTTAATATTTAGCTTGGGTAAGGATTGTTGGGATGAAGGCTAAGTCAATGTTTAGCTTAGGTAAGAATCGTGGGGATGAAAGCTAGGACAGTGTTTAACTTAGGTATGGATTGTTGGGATGAAAGCTAGGCTAGTGTTTAGTTTGGGAAAGGATTATGAGTGAGGATGAAGCTAGGTCAATGTTTAGCTTATGAAGGGATTGAGTTGAGGATTAGGATGAGGCTAAGTCAATGTTTAGCTTGGATAAGGATTATGGGGCGTAAAGCTTAGTCAAATTTTAGATGTAAATAGAAGCACCATGGATGGGTTTATTTTTACCATGAGTTTGATATGGGTTAGAGTTTTTGACCATAGGTTGAGGTGGACCATAGGTTTAGGTGTGATGGGGGTTTGGTTAGAGGTGAGAGGGTTTACAGTGAAGATAAGGGTGTTTGGGATAAAGGTGAGAGGTTAGGGTGAGGTGCTTTCATGTTAAAGGCTAGGGTTATTGGCATGTAAAGTTAAAGGTTAGGGTGAGGTGCTTTCTGGTTAAAGGCTAGGATTAATGGCATATAAAGTTAAAAGTTAGGGTGAGGTGCTTTAAGGTGTGTGGTTAAAAGTTGAGATTCATGTATTAGTATTTGGATGAGGGTTGTAGGTGAAGGCCTTTTAGGATTGTGGGGGCCAAAGTTGTTGGTATAGAGATGTGAAAGTGTTTATGGTTTATAAGTGAACGTGTTTAGATAAAAGTGAATATGTGACCCTTCTATGGTTTAAGGTTCGACCTAGACTTGAGATGAATGCATGTTTTGTTATACACAATGCATACATGATATGCATGAAGAAACATTTCATGAGAATGCAAAGATACAAGGATTTGATTATGGTGCATACAACCTAAGGTCAAGATCTAGGTTCATTACATGAAAAAGGAAAGGGTGGTTTGGATAGGGTACCCATCATATTAGAGCAACAATATATCTAACCACATGTGAGTTAAGGAGCCTCGCATGGGTCCAACATTACATGCATGCTCATTGCACCTTTGAAAGGATCAAAGGATTTGTCACAGGGTAGATGATTTCGCCATTGGTGAATTGTCATGACCCACTTATTAAGCCATAATGGTCCCAGGGCATAGGGAGACATAAAGTCACCTAATCCATAGAACCCTTTTTAACTTATAATCCTCTGTCATTTATCATGTAGGACCTTATCCTAAGATCATAACCTAATTACTTTTCCTTATTGCCCATTACTTGTTTGTCATTTCCTTGTTGACTTATAATGCCATTCATTGACACAACTCATAAATTTCCCAAAGTTGTATTTGATATCATTAATCAAATGTTTATAGCATCATACACTATTGTAATAGTAATTACAATATAATTTACAACACATATAAACCTAGTAACATTTTAATACTAAACCTTTGACTACCATAAAGCTCTAAAATAATGGTCTTCATAGTCAAGATTCACAACACTTGAAACTAGTAGAGCAACTTCCAAGTGGAAGAATATGGCTTGGACTTTACCTTGCTGACTCATTGACCTTGTATGAAAAATTTAAACAATTAAAGAGTGAGATAAAGCTTAATGAGTACATAATAATACAATATATATAGTGAGTATAAGGACCATTATTGAAAGGGCTCTTTATGGTAATGGAATGATTTTAATCAATGTTGTCATTATGATTCAATTTCTCATTTGAGATGGAAACAATATCTTTAGCAAAAATAATATTTTCTTGGAAATGGAATGGTTCCCACACATATAAATTATAGAGTGGTGACCTAAGCCTTGCTCACTCACAGGTATTACATTACGCAAGAGTAATAAGGTCTTATGGTTAGGCATTCCCCCTTAACAGAGGTTGGGTACTCTCGCCCTACCTATAAGCTTATACTAGTGCATATGGTCTAATGTATTTCCCTACATCAGAAGGGTATTTCTACTTATTGATAGGCATCAATAGGAAAGTTCATATAAGATTCACAGTATGGAATTCAATGATCACATTATGAATTCAACATGATAGGTTCACAATAATCAAATGTCATCAAGAAGTATCATATAAAATGGCTCAATATTCAATGGCAATTCAAGCTCATCAAGGAATTGGAATATTCCAACGATTATGGTTTGACCAATAAAGGTTCAAAGCAAATGGAATAAACTCATATTACATTATTAAGTACCCACCTTAGACTCTTTTGCTCCTAATTATGTTTAACTTTTGATGCTAATGGTGCTCCTCGCACTCTTGGACAATGTCTTTGTCCTTTCTTTTAGACTCTACACATTCATATTTCAATTACACATCAATCACTTCCTTGTTAAGACATTAGTTAAAAGTGAGCTTAACTTATTAAAACTTTCACTTTGCTCAATGTAGTGCTAACTTATTACTTTTAAGGTCAAGACATGCTGTACATATACTTGTTACTAATTTTAATATTTTCTTTTAGTTGTTTATTTCAATGGCCAAATATATTCCCTTAAGGAAAGATAATTCTTTCCCTTTCAATTTTACATTTGAACTTTCATAATAGTCAATTTGAATCAATTTAAACAATTTCCAATATTCAAGGGGACTAATTCCACTTTCAACTTTAAATTCCATAAATGAACCTAGTTCTTTAAATATGGGAAAATTATTTCTATCAATTGACTTTTTGAAATTGACAATATACAATTCATATGACACCATTCTTAGACTTAATTCCCCCTTCAATTTTATGAATTCAAGTTCAATTCCCAAAATCCCCAATTTTTCCATAAACCCTAGAATTAGGGAAAAAACCATCAATTCCTCATCCAATCATCAAATAAGTTATAGAAATGTCGAATTAACATAACATATATCATATATGATCCTTCAATTAGCCCAAGCTAGTATTAGAACACCAAGTTCTTCTTTTAACTAATTTTATGCCATTAGGATTCCTAAATCTTGAATCAAGTTCCCAAAATTCATTTTAACACTTCTAAATCATTTTTTTTTTGTCTAAAGTAATAATAGATGTATTCAATTAGAATTTAGAATACTTCCTAGATTATTCACTAAGGATGGTCGAATTCTTCTTTTGGTATGGAAGAGATTTCTATACAGCCAAAATACTAAAATCAACCTTAGAACATAGAAAAGATAAGATGAACATAATTTCTCACCTTGGTTAGCTTTGATTTGCTAAGGTTCTTGTTGTAAGTGGTGTAGATAGAGTTTCTTTCCTTTGTGAGAGACTTCAGGTAGAGATAGGCTAAATGTTGATCATAACATAAATTTTGCATATATATATATATATATATAATGGGTTGGATGGTGAAGATTTGATCAAACTTAATCCAATGGTTAAGATTTAATCTTGATGGATGGCTATGATTTGATAAAGTTAGATGACTAGGATTTCTCTATAATGGTGATTTTCATCATATGGTTTTGGAAATAGCAAGAATGAATGTAGACTTTCGTGTGGATAAAGTGAGAATTCAAGTTGGAAAAGGAAATGGACTTAGTAAAAAATGGTGGTTTCCAAGTGAAAATTAATGGCTAGCTTTCCCAACATCAAACTTAACCTTGGTTAGCTATTTCTTACTCTAGTTAAGTGTATGTTCATCCATCCTTAAGCCTTGTGGGTTGGCCTGTAATACCCAAGGTTTCCTTAACCAACTATAAATAGTAATGATGATTTTATAACGTCCATATACCATACTATTTAAGGCCTTCCTAGCACATCAAGAACCATAAGAACATCATAAGAAGTGAATTCTAAATGAATAATGTGACAATGAGCAAGGAATGCAATCGATTTTGATAAGCACCCATATGATAAAGTGAAAGTTAAATTGAGTTTGACTTAATGTGACTATGTTAAAAATTTATTTGAAATACAAATCTACAGTGATAGTGAATGGGTGTTGACATCTCCTAAGACATTGGGAGATAATGATAGTGATATGAGAAGTTGAATTTAATAAAAGTTACAATGGTATAACAGAGGTCAAACCTAGTTTGACAAAATGAGCATACACAATATATACACTTGAACAATGCTATTGAAGGCCTAGTGTAACAACCTACATTTACCTTAGGAGTTTTCGTGACAAATTGCCTGAATTTAGAGTTGTTGCAACAAAATATGTGATTTTATGTAAATTCATGTATGATGTGATTTATGATTATGTGGCATGTTAAATTAATTTTAATTTGCCTAATATGGGTTATTATTATGAAATAAATGATTTATATTAAGTGCATTAGCATAAACTTATTTATTTTATATAAAATGAATTTTCATGCAAAAAGATAATTTTTAAGCATAAAATAATATTTATGAGTATTTTAAAATAATTTTTAAATAAATATTTTGGGAAAATTTTGCAGAAAATAATAAGAAAAATAGTTTATTTTAAATTACCTATAATCAGCCCCAAAATTAAATAAAAAGCCAAATACCCAAAAGCCCACTACACCAAAACACTCCTAATTTAGCTCATTAAGGGTAATCTTGGAAATTGTCCAAAACCCTACATATTAATATGCAAAATTCAGCTAGCCCTAGTATTGTAGAAGCCACCCTCAATTATTTTATTATTTTGGTGGAAAAATTCCCTCAAATTTATTCTTTATACTGAAATTCTCAAAAAAAAAAACTTTCAACTTCGTGATTTCTTGACCGTAATCGTAAGTTTTTCTTCTCTTTCAATTTTTTATCTGATTTCTGTGAAATAAATTATGAAAAAATTATTTTGAACTGAGTATTTATTGATTTCTATAGATTTAATTCATTTTGGGTGAATTCTTGAAAGAGAAATGAATTTCTCTATCAAAATCACCAACCTCTCTATGCGATTTTTCCAAAGGTGAATCCTATAACTTAAAATTAAAATTTTCAGGCATAAACATTACCAAGAGGGGCCAATTTTTACATGGTTCTATTCTAAACTGATTTTTGATGTGTTTAGATGAAAAACATTGGATTAAATCATATTTCTGCATATTACTGTAATGACCAAAAAGTTTCAGAAAATAAGAAAATTCAAGATTTTAGTCATAGAACTTGAAAGTTGGAAAATTCTATGACTATATATGTATGTGGCTGGTGATTTGTGTATGATGAATTCTAAGCTAATATTTTTTTTGTTTGGACAAAAAATAATGATTTAAATAAGGTGTTTACATATTTCTGTAATGAATGGAAAGTACAAAAAGCTAGAAAACTAATGGATTTCATCCTAACACATAAAGTTGGAAAATTTTCATGCATATGGATTTATATATGTTCCAATTCCTACATGTTTATGTTCTAAAGTGATTTTTTTTCTTTATTGCATGAAAAATCTAGGTTCAAATCATGTTTCTACATATTACTGTAATAGACAGAAGTGCAAAAAGTAAGAAAATTTAGATTTTCCCTTTAATAGAGTATTCAGCCATTATTGGGATTTTTATCCCAATGTCTAATTTTTATGTGGTGTATCTTATTATTATTGACATGCATGAATGAATGATAAATGGTTAAATTGCATATTTGTTGAAGGAATGACTCTAGACAAGGCTAGAGGCAATTTGGTATACTTAAGGTATCTTAACCTTATGTTGTGATTAATATGTGAATGTGATTAGAAAATATGGAAATATGTTTTATGATGAGTCAATAATGAATTAATGATCTTAAATTGATGAAGAGATTGATTAAATGAATTGGGCATAAGATACAGGCATGACACTTGAAAGGCTATTGATAAGTTGACATGCATGAAAATGTTAAGTGTACTAAGATGATTGTTAAAGTGAATTGATATTAGGATCATGACATTGTGTTTGACTTAAGAAAAGTATTGGTATGAATTATAATGTGTTTTCATGTGAACCTATAAAGGCTAAATAAGCAAGACTTTTAGAGTCAACACGTTATGTGCAAGTGATGAGTGCACTTCTAAGTGCAACTCAAAGTGTATGTGAATGTTATATGTTCATCGGATAGTTATGGGATAGGATAGCATGATGATTAAATAAATACTAATTATTGAATTAAATATTATGCTAGAGCTTGAGGAGTTTTAGAGGTTCAAGGGCTTCAAGTAATAGGAGCAAAGGAACCACAAGGTGAGTAAATATTGTGTTTATGCTACAAGTGTGAGTAAACATTATGCTATTGTTACAAGTACAAGCTATCAAGATTGTGTTATGGGAACCTTTGAGACTTCTTGAAACCCAAGTTGACTTCATTTTAAATTTAATTATATGACTTTTTTGTTAAACTTGGGTTGCCAAATGACAATTGGTCTAAAGCCATTATTATTTGTTCAATGATATGAAAGATATTGTTGCCTTACCTTATTTTCTTTTTGGAATCACACTATTCTTTATCTCTTGTTTAATAAGTTGAATTGCTATTGCCAATATACTACATGCTATTACTTTCATTAAGTGCTATTGTTATAAGTAATTACCATTAGCACTAGCTATGGTGCCCATAACCCTTTCATGCAGAAATTCTCACACCGATACGAGTAATCATCGGCTTTGTGATCCTTATACTGATGTGAGTAATCATTGGCTATGTGCTCGAGTGATAATGGCAATAGCCTTCACTCTATTTGTTCAAGTGGTAATAGTAATAGCCTTCACTCTATATGTTCAAGTGATTATAGCAATAGTCTTCACTCTATGTGTTGGAGTGATTATGGAAGCAGCCTTCATTCTATGTGTTATGTGTTATAAGTGTGATTTCTGCAAACCTTTCTAAATTGCAAACTATGAATCATGAACTATAAGTTATAAGCTATGAGCCATTTCTAAGGGATATGTGTTATTGTATAAGCCCTATTGGTTATTCATTGAGATCATTTTTCTCAACCTTTTTCCTTGTGTGGTTCTAGGTGAGCATTATGAGGAGGCAAGGTGATCGCTGAAGCTACCTACTCCTCTTAGGAAATTCCTTATCAAAGTTATAATAATACCAAATTATGATGAGTCCTTAGACGCTCCAGGAGATATTATGGGAACATTATTTTAGAATATCATATGGCTGACTTTATTTGGAGTCTTATTATTATTTTCTTATGGATTGTATTAAAGTGTATTTTTAGCTTCTGCAACTTAAGGTTTTCATTTATAAAAGGTTTTATTAAGTTAATGTATAAGGTTCGGTACGATCCTAGGCAATATGTATATATGTATAAGTGGATCCTATGGGTGTGGGTGACCTTATGTCTCCCCATGTTCTAGAACCATCATGTCTCCGAAGTTGGGATGTGACAAAGATGGTGTCAAAGCTATAGTTTTTAAAAGTCTAGTTTAGACTTGTCTAATTATGGTATTAATTAAGTATGATCCTGGAGCATAGGAATTTTCCTGTCATGTCACTTGTAGTCTATCGCTAGTATAGTTTCGCAAAATCCTCATAGGTCTTAGTAATCCTAATATTGTTGCTTGCCTTACAATTCTTTTAGCAGATGACTAAGAAGATGACCCTTGCTCGAGGACCGCGACCTAGAGCACCCTATGTGACCTACAAAGGGACTTGGCCAGAGATGTTTGAGAAGGCCGTACCTGTGATCCACCTAAAGAGGGAAAAGACACTTAATGAGGAGGACCCTATGAAGTGTCTAAGTTATAAATGGATTTAGAGTAAATTGCAAAGGTTTGAAAGGGACTACTCGGACTTGATGAAGGAAAATCAATATCTAAGGTCCCTAGTGCATGCTATGAGAAAAGACGTGGAATAGATTAAGGCTAGAGATGTTGAACAAATAGGAGACCATGCATTCGATGTTTGTCTTGATGAGGGGCATAGTCGAGGTTTGCGTTGGTAGTGGATAACTATTGGCCTAAGGGTGTAAGACTCCTATGAATCAAATAACATTAATTGATTGCTTAGTGACTTAGTGTGCATTGATTCTTTTTTTGCCTATGACATGATTCCCTTGTATATGATGGGAGAATTCATGATGCTATAAGTTATATGTTATATGATTATGATACATGATACATGCTATATGCTATGTGACATATGCTATGTGATAAGTGATATGTGATATGTGTCTAGTGATATGATATAATGGGTACTCATGAATATGCATGATAAGTATAATATTTTAATAGTGAGATTAAGTGGATTAGAAAGAAAAGTTGACTAAGTTTTGATCCAATTTGGATTAATGGTTGATAGATATAATGTTATGAGGAAAGAAATGCTTACATGTTACAATGGTCTTATATATGAATTATATGAGTTATTAAATGATAATTATGGTTGATGCCATAAGATGAGAAATGATATCTGGTAATGATCAATAGGAGAATGAAACAAGTCAGTTGCATTATATATACATAAGTATATGGTATGAAGTAAGTGAAGTACATTAAGAAATTTGTGGCATAGATGCTATCCTATAGGCTAGAACAACAAGAGAGCTGGGGATTTCTCTATCACTTATATAGATATCGAGTATAGTTAGAGAAAGAATATTTATCTAGTGTGATTTAAAGGAAGAAGGTATCTTTCCCATTCGAATTTTTAGTGCAAGATGCTTGATTGATTCTGGTGCTATGCATTCATTTGTATTTTACTAAAAGTCTCGGTAGAGATAAGGAATTAATTAATGAACCCTTAATAGTATTGGCTCCTTTGCGAGCAATGATTGAAGTAAGGTATTGTTTAAGAATTGTGAGGTACACATTGAAGGATGGAAACTTCTTGTGGAGTTATTAGAACTTGATGTCCTAGAATTCAATGTGATCTTAGGAATGGATTGGCTATATGAGTATGGAGCTTGTATTGACTGTAGAGGAAAGAAACTATAATTTCAAGCTATGGATGGGGAGAAATTTGTGTATCAAGGAGATACCTATGATTTAGGACCACTAGCATAATCATGGAATGGATGAGTATACTTAGGAAGCCAATGAAGGAGTGTGGCAAAAGCATCCCTAGTTTTTTGAGAAGATATGAGTAAGTATTTAAATTTGAGGATGAATTTTATTTAAAGAGGGGGAGACATAAAAGGATAAGTATTCTTAGACTTGTAATGATGATAAAAGGATAAGTATGATGCTAGTAGAGATTCTTTAGTGATGAGATTCCCTTAAGTATATAGGCTACAATCATAGTGTAAGGATTTGAACTTTTATAAAGTGATAGATGTTTACAAACTGTAAATTTGAGGATCCATGAGGACTTGATCTATGAGGGTATAAAATGATTTAATTCAAAATTTTAAATAATTTTAAGATAAAATTGTTCTATACTTGCTTTCATTATGTACTAAATTAAATAGTTTTGAATATACTTGAAAGGGATTTGAGTCCTCTGGATGAGAAATGTTTTAAGGTGTTAGATACAGTAATGTTCAATTGAGGTTACTGGAAATTTAGTAGTGATCTTTAGTATGGGAAGAATTTTTTTTATTGAGATAACCTAGAATAGCATAGAGTTAGAAAGATATAAGAGTTGCATGAGATTTCATTGAATATTAATGGTATTAGAAGGTTTATTATTTTAATATAGATAAGTTAAATGATTAGGAATGTGAAGTATAGCAAGATGTAAGTGGAAAACTTAAAGTGAGATAATATTATGAGCTAAAGGAATAAAAATTACGAGGCATTAGGTAATTAAGTTAAGATATTGATGTATATATTATACAGAAAGAGAGTAAGTCGAAAATAGTTATGAGAATTTTATTTGGGATTATAAATTAATAGAATGTTTGGGATATGATATATATAAGAATGTTTGTCATGTTTAAATATGTTTTAATTCATAAATGATGGGAGTGTAGAAATCATAATGTTAACAAGATATTAAATATGAAAATATCTATTGAGCTTAATAAATAATTATTAATATGGAAAGAGGATTATCGAATATCAATTAGAGTTATTAATTTGGAATTATCTGTTGGATTTTTATATGGCTAATGTGACAAATAATGAATGGAAGTAGTGATTAAGGTATTAGTATAGACGTTAATATTAATAGACATATAAGGAAAAGAAATGCTTGGGATTATATTTGATTGAAGGTGAACTTAAAGGTCCTATTACTTTTGTTCAAGGTTAAGGGATACAAAATTATTAAGGATTAATTTAAGATTTATTTGAACAAGAGATTAACATAGGTGTAGCTTAAGCTGAAGGTTTATTAGTGTGAATGTGATAGATTATGAGTATGTTCCTCATTGTATTTGATATGTTAATTGTAGTTATATATTGTGTTTGAGTGGCGCAATAGAAGCATGGTAGAGAAGTTAAGTAGAGTGTGTTGCGCTGTTAGATTTGAAAATTTGAGGATAAATTTTTTTTAAGGGGAAGGGGGAGGGGGGGGGGGGGGAGAGAGAATCTAACAATCCACATCTATCATAGGAGCTTTTGGGACAAATTGCTTGAATTTAGAGTTGTGACAAAATATGTGATTTTATGGAAATTCTTGTATTATGTGATTTATAAGTATGTGGCATGTTAAATCAATTTTAATATGCCTAATATGGGTTATTATTATAAAATAAATGATTTATATGAAGTGCATTACATTAAAATAATTTATTTTACATAAAATAAATTTTCATGCAAAAAGATGATTTTTGAGCATAAAATAATTTTTATGAGTATTTTAAAATAATTTTTGAATAAATGTTTTGGGGAAATTTTGCAAAAAATAATAAGAAAAATATTTTATTTTAAATTACCTATAATTAGCCATAAAATTAAATAAAAAGCCCAAATACCTAAAAGCCCACTACACCAAAACACTCATAACCTAGCTCATTAAGGGTAATATTGGAAATTGCCCAAAACCCTACATATATTAATGCAAAATTCAGCCAGCCCTAGTGTTCCAGTAGCCACCCTTTGTTATTTCATTATTTAGATAGAAAAATTCTCTCAAATTTATTCTCTCTACCGAAATTCTCAAAAAAACACTTTCAACTTAGCAATTTCTTGACCGTAATCGTAAGTTTTTCTTCTCTTTTAACTTTCCATCTGATTTCTTTGAAATAAATTATAAGAAAAATATTTTGAACTAAGAATTTCCTGATTTCTATAGATTTAATTCAGTTTGGGTGAATTCTTAAAAGAGAAATTAATTTCTCTATTGAAATTACCAACCTCTCTATGCGATTTTTCCAAAGGTGAATCCTACAACTCAAAATTAAAATTTTTATGCATAAACATTACCAAGGGGGGAAATTTTTACATGCTTCTATTATAAACTGATTTTTGATGTGTTTAGATGAAAAATCTTGGATTAAATCATATTTTTGCATATTACTGTAATGACCAAAAAATTTCAGAAATTAAGGAAATTCAAGGTTTTCATACTAGAAATTGAAAGTTGGAAAATTCTATGATTATATTTGTATGCAACTGGTGATTTATGTATGATGAATTCTAAACTAATATTTGTTTTATTTGGATGAAAAATAATGATTTAAATTAGGTGTTTACATATTTTTGTAATGAACGGAAAGCGCAGAAAGCTAGAAAACTCATGGTTTTCACCCTAACACCTAAAGTTGGAAAACTTTCATGCATATGGATTTATATATGTGCCAATTCCTACATGTTTATGTTCTAAAATGATATTTGTTTTGATTGCACAAAAAATCTAGGTTCAAATCATGTTTCTACATATTACTTTAATAGACAGAAAGTGCAAAAAGTAAGAAAATTTAGATTTTCTCTTTAATGGAGTATTTTGCCATTATTGGGATTTTTATCCCAATGTCTATAATTTTTATGTAGTGTATGTTAATGATTATTGACATGTATGAATGAATGATAAATGGTTAAATTGCATATTTGTTGAAGGAATAACTCTAGACAAGGCTAGAGGCAATTTAGTATACTTAAGGTATCTTAACCTTATGTTGTGATTAATATGTGAATGTGATTGGATAATACGAAAATAGGTTTTATGATGAGTCAATAATGAATTATTGATCTTGAATTGATGAAGAGATTGATTAAATGACTTGGGCATAAGAGATAGGAATGACACTTGAAAGGCTATTGATAAGTTGACATGCACGGAAGTGTTAAGTGTACTAAGATGATTGTTAAAGTGAATTGATATTAAGATTATGACATTGTGTTTGACTTGAGAAAATTATTGGTATGAATTATAATGTGTTTTCATGTGAACCTATAAAGGCTAAATGGGCAAGACTTTTAAAGTCAACATGTTATGTGCAAATGATGAGTGCACTTCTAAGTGCAACTCTAAGTGTATGTGAATGTTATATGTGCATAGGGTAGTTATAGAATAGGATAGCATGATGATTAAATAAATACTAATTATTGAATTAAATATTATGTTAGAGCTTGAGGATTTTTAAAGGTTCAAGGGCTACAAGTAATAGGAGCAAAAGAACCACAAGGTGAGTAAACACTGTGTTTACGCTATAAGTGTGAGTAAACATTATGCTATTGTTACAAGTACAAGCTATCAAGATTGTGTTATGGGAACCCTTGAGACTTCTTGAAACCCAAGTTCACTTTATTTTAAATTTAATTATATGATTTCTTTGTTAAACTTAGGTTGCTAAAGGACAATTGGTCTAAAGCCATTATTATTTGTTCAATGATATGAAAGATCCTTCATAATTATTGCCTTACCTTATTTTCGTTATGGTATTACACTATTCTTTATCTCTTGTTTAATAAGTTGAATTGCTATTGCCAATATACTACATGCTATTGCTTTCATTAAGTGCTATTGTTATAATTAATTACCATTAGCTCTAACTATGGCATAACCCTTTTCATATAAAACTCCTCGTACTGATGCAAATATTCATTGGTTATGTGATCCTCATACTGATGCAAGTAATCATCAGCTATGTGTTCGAGTGATAATGGCAGTAGCCTTCACTTTATGTGTTCAAGTGATAATGGCAGTAGCCTTCACTCTATGTTTTCAAGTGATTATAGCCATAGCCTTCACTCTATGTGTTCGAGTGATTATGATTGTAGCCTTCACTCTATGTGTTATGTGTTATAAGTGTCATTTCTGCGAACATTTCTAAATTGTAAACTATGAACTGTGAACTATAAGTTATGAGCTATGAGCCATTTCTAAAGGATGTGTTATTGTATAAGCCCTATTGTTTACTCATTGAGATCATGTATCTCACCCTTTTTCCATGTGTGGTTCTAGGTGAGCATTATGAGGAGGCAAGGTGATTGCTTAAGCTACCTACTCTGCTGGGGAAATTCCTTGTCAAAGTTATAATAATACCATACTATTATGTGTCCTTAGATGCTCTAGGAGATATTATGGGAACATTATTTTAGAATATCATGTTGGTGACTTTATTTGGAGTCTTATTATTATTTTCTTATGGATTGTATTAAAGTATAATTTTAGCTTCCGTAACTTAAGGCTTTTCATTTATAAAATGTTTTATTAAGTTAATGTATAAGGTTTGGTACAATCCTAGGCAGTATGTGTATATGTATATGTGGGTTCTATAGGTGTGGATGACCTTATGTCTCCCTATGTTCTAGGACCGTTATGTCTCGGAAGTTGTGATATTATAGCTAGTAAATGTGCCTTATGATATGTATAGAATTTATCTAATAATGTCTAGAATGTGTAGTCATATTGGAAGGCAGAACTTTGTATATTAAAGTGAGAGGAGCGAAATGGGAAATGTATTAAGTTTCCGAACTTGAAATATGCATATATAGATTTATTAATGGTCCTTTAGACTTAAAAACCTAAGCCCATTGAATGGTTGGCCCATAAGGCCTAGAAATGGATTAACCTAAGCTTTAACTAGAGTTAAGAATGGTTAACTAACATTGAGTTAGATGTTAGGAAAGCTAGTCACCATTGTAAAGAGAATCCTAGCCCTCCAACTTGATCAAATCATAGCGATCCATCAAGGTTAAATCTTAGCCATTGGATTGAGCTTGATTAAATCTCAACCATCCAACCTATTGTATATCTATATGCAAAATTTATATCATGATCATCATTTTGCCTATCACTACACCAAATTCCAGAATCACAAAAGGAAATTTTCTCTATACTAAAAGCAATAAGAACTTTAGCAAACCAAAGCTAACCAAGGTAAGGAATCCTATTCATCTTCTCATATCTATGTTTTAGGATTGATTTTAATATCTCAGTTATATAAAATCTCTTTTACACTAAATGTAAATTTTGGCCGATACTTGGAAATGATCAAGGAGGTGTTCTAAGTTATAATTGAATACATCTATGGTTACTTTAGATGAAGAATAATGATTTAGAAGTGTTGAAATGAACTTTAGAAACTTAGTTTAAGACTTGAACATATTGGAGGCATAATATAGTTTAAAAGGGGGACTTGATATTCTAATGCTAGATATTGGCAATTGAATGATCACATAGGTTTTATAATATGCTAATTTCATAATTCCATGATCAATTTGAAGACTAGATGAGGAATTAATAGTTTTCCCCAAATTCTAAGGTTTATGAAAAAATTGGGGATTTTAAGAATCGAACTTGGAATCATGAAATTAAAGGGAAAATCAAGCTTAAGAATGGTGTCATATGATTATTATAATGTTAATTTTGAAATTCAATCAATAGAAATGATTTTCCACAAGATTAATGAACTAGGTTCATTTATGGAATTGACGGTGGGAATAGTATTAACTCTATTGAATATCAAAAATTGTTTAAATTAATGTTACTCAAAGCTGAAATGTGAAATTGAGAGGAAAGGAATTATCCTTCCTTAAATGAATAGCTATGCCAATTGGAGAACAACTAAGGAAAGTGTTAAAATTAGTAACAAGTATATGTATTGTATATATTGACCTTCAAAGTAATAAGTTGTGCTATAATGAACAAGATAGAAATGTTAGCAAGTTAAGCTAAATTAAACAAATGTTATAATGAGAAAGTGATTGATGTGTAATTGAAATGCAAATGTGTAGAGTATAAGGATAAGGATAATGATGTTGTCGAAATGTGCAAGGAGCACTACTAGCATCAGAGTTAAATATAAATAGGAGCAAAAGAGTCCAAGGTAAGTACTTAATAATATAATATGACTTGTGTTATATGCTTTGAACCTTTATTGTTCAAACCATAATCGTTGAAGTATTCCAATTCCTTGATAAGCTTGAATTGCCTATTGAATATTAAGCCATTTGATATGATGCTTCTTGATGACAATTAACTATTATGAACCTATTATGTTGAATTCCATAATGTAAACCTTATATGAACTTTCTTATTAAATGCCTATTGATGAGCAAAAATCCCCTTATGATGTGGGGTAAAACATCAGACCTTGTGTACTTCGTATAAGCCTATGGGTAGGGCAAGAGTACCTAACCTCTGTTTGGGGGGAATGCCTAACCATAAAATTTGATCAGTCTTACATAATGTGATACATGCGAGTAAGCAAGGCTTAGGCCACCACTCTTGAATTTATATGTGTTGGAAGCATCCTGCTCCCAAGAAAATGATATTACTGCTAAAGATATTGTTTCCATCTTAAGTAAGAAATTGAACAATAATGATAATATTGATTGAAAATGTTCCATTGCTATAAAGAACCCTTCCTAAAAATAGTCCTTGTACTCACCATATATATTGTATTATTATGTACTCACTTAGCTTTGTCTCATTTTTTAGTGTTTTAAATTTTTTAGGTAAGGTCGACGAGTCAGCAAGGTTAATTCCAAGCTATATTCTTTTACTTGGAAGTTGCTTTACTAAATTCAAGTGTTGTGCAATGAAGACTACTATTTTAGAGCTCTATGGTAGTGGAAGGTTTAGCACAAAACATTTTTGAGTTTACATGTTGTTGTAAATTATATTGTATTTACTATTACAATAATGTATGAAATAATGTACACTTGGCTGTTAATATGAAATGAAATTTTAGAAATTTTACAAGTTGTATTTATAAATGGTATTATAAGTTAACTAGGAATTGATAAGCAGACAATGGGTAACAAGGAAGGTAATTAGGTTATGTTCTTGGGATAAGGTCCCACACGATGAATGGTGAAGGATTTAAGTTAAATGGGATTCTAGGGGTTTAGGTGACTTTATGTCTTGCTATGGCCTAGGACCGTCACGGCTTATTAAATGGGTCGTGATAGAAGTGGTATCAGAGTAAAGGTTTAAGTCTACCATAGACTTTATAAGTACTATGGGTTATAGGTTACACCATAGACCATAGGAATTTTTTCTTGTCATTTGAAGTCTATTGTTAAGTTAAATTTATGCTACTCATCAAAGCTTAACTCTTTTAGTATTATGTAAAACATGACTGTGGAAAAGGGAATAAGAATGTGAAATAATTGATATATGCGATTGAGCTATGTGCTATATAGAAATGGATGATAAGGATAAAATATGTATATGAGAAGATGATAGTACATGTTCAAAGTGTGTAAACGAACATGTGTATGTATCTTACTAGGAGTAAATTCCTAGTATATTTGACTGTTGATTATTAATATGGTTTAGTGTAATTAATGTTCTATAAAATATTTACATGATGTGAATAATAATAAAGGTATACTAAATCCTCTGTGCTTATGATGTATGCGCACAACAACTATTAGCTAAATGCTATTAAGTGAAAATTTAAATATGATTTCATGAAAAGTTCATGAAATATAAATAGTGATGTGAATAAGTGTATCCTTGCATATACTATAGTATGTGTAATGTTTAAGATATGAGATATCCTAAGGCAAGTTATATAATGATAGTGAGAGAGACCTAGGCAATCTATAAGATTGGATTATGAGCGGATATATTTTGAATATAGAAAATGTCATATACGTATGCATAGTAAAGAATTTAAATTAGAAAACAAGTAATACAATATTATAGTTCTTTTGTACCTATACAATATGTGACTATTGTATGAAAGTTAGGAATGTTAAATAGTGGGATACTAATATTAAAAAAGACTTAAATAAAGCCCCATAACAGAACCAAAAAGAATAGCCCATAAAAGTGCATAAAAAAAGTTGAATGAAAAACTTTATAGCCTCCAAAATAGCTTTATACGATTGGATTTAGGCCTAGAGGTGGATGGTGTCGAGTAAACCTTGACACGATTATCTATCTCTAAATAAGTTTTGATTTGATATATTATAGGCCCCGTAACTCATCCATAGTTGAGAGTTATGGCTTCCTAAAGTTGGATTATGCAGAAGACTTATTCTTCCATTAGTTAGACTGTCGCAGCTGCGAATGAGGTCAAGAAATGCACTATATTTTGAGGTCCCAATATAGTGATATGAATCCTAACGAGTTATAACTGAGTTGGTATACCAAATATGATAAGTTTAAGGCTCAAAATTATTAAAAGTAATGAAAATCAAAAGGAAAAAAAATTTAAAAGCTAACATGCTTAGGAACACATGTGTGTTCTTGACTGTGTAATTAATGGAAATTCGCAGTAGCCAGACATGCTTAGAGACATGGGCGTGTTCTTGGCTATGTAGTTAATGGGAATTGACAGTAGCTAGACACACCCAAAGACACGGGCATGTTCCTGGCTGTGTTGAAGCCTGCACCTAGCTCTAAAAAATTTGCCAAATTTTTTTCTTGTGATCATGTTTGACCCTCCATGTATTAATCTCCTTCCATTTGGATTATTGTTATCAAACATTAAGGTGCATATTAAATCTCTAATCTAGTGAATAATTTGTTCAGGTACTCTTGGAATCGTGGCAAAATTATGTTATCTAGTGCTATCATGAATTTCTTCATTTGTGTTCTTATAATGAGACTATTGAGAAAGTAAGTTGGATCCTAGTATTATATGTTTCCTTGACTGTGTTATAAAAGGTATCGAAGAGATAATTAATTGGTTTATGATATATGTAAACAAATTATTAAATGATATATGAAATAGTTGAATGATATGTCTATATGAAATTGTTAGATATTATGAGCCATTAAGCTTATAAAACAAAAGGTAATATTTAATAGTGGTCAAGTGGGACCACAAACGGTTCGTATAGATATTATATCTAAAATATATATAAGATGGGCTAAAGAAGGTATTTTTAAATTTGTGGTATGGATGCCACCTTATAGAGTTTCATATATCAAGTGTAGTCAAAGGAAGGTCACTTTGTATTCAAAGAAGGAAGTGATCAATTATGTTTGTGCTAAGGTGACTTGTAAGAAAGGTGATTAGGCATATGTAATAGAAAAGTCCTCAAAATTGCTAAGGGAATAAAGTTATGAGGTCAGTAAAGGACCAAAGTAGAATATGATTGATGTTAGATCATTCTACAAGAAAGGAGTATGAAATTGACAATTATAAGAAGGTATATATGATTAAAGGATAGTCTTTAAAAAGAAAGTGAGAGAAGATTTGACTTAAAAAGGATAGGTGTAAGCTAAGAATGAATTGGCATAAGAACATGCATTGATTTTGACAAATACCTTATATCAAGAATGAATTCACAATGGGAAGAATACTTGTAAAACAAGATAAGTGAGATATTGGAGGGTTATATGTTAGTTACAAAAACAACATGAATGTAATCAAGCAAAGTAATTGAGATGTAGAAAGGTTAAAATAGTGATTGATAAGAAAAAACATATATGAGGAAATACTAGAATATATGAAGTGTAGAATTAAAACAAGCTAAAGGAAACAAAAGTTATGACATAAAAGAAGCTTATGAAGTTGACTGATTTGACAAATACCACCCAAGAGAAGCATTCCATGATGAAATTGAATTAATTATGAGATAGAATTTGATGAGTTAAAGTAAATATCATAAGAAATGGTAAGCTTTGAAAGTAACTCATTGAAGCAAGAGTAAGATGGATTAAGGTTTAAGGTGCAAAAATGTAGAGGCAAAGGAAGTTATAAATGTCAAAGAGAATATAATATAAGGAATAAGATAATATGGATAAAGGACTTTATTGATAAGGATAAGATTATAGAAAGGTAAGTAGAGAAAGGTTATAGAGACAAATGAATAATAGAAAAGTACAATTCAAATAATATGAATATTTGAATATGGAAAGAATAATTAGCCAATAAGGTGTTGTAATTGGGAATAGTCCTAGTGGATTATTTATTCAGTCTACTTGGTTGGTTAAAATGATATTTTCAATGTTAAGTTAAAATGACAAGTGTAAATGCTTACGAATGATACAGAGTTTAACGAATGTGAAAAACATATGAGTATGAGAGAATAGTATTGATGAAATTTTATCGAGAATAATGTATATACCAAATGAATTAGACTTATTGTGAACCCTTAATTTTGTACCTTCCAGTATGTGTTTAAACCTTAGAAGCACTTAAGCTCGGTAAATAAACCTTCAAAAGTCAAAAACTCTCAAAATGGGAAAATCAAAATATTTCTTTTTAACATTTGAACCCTATCAAATCATCCAAGACTGAGTAATGACTATAACGCAACTGGAATCATGTAAAACGGATGAGAAACGAGCAAGAACAGGTGAAAACAGGCAAAAGCGGGGCCCGTTGCCGCAAAGCTCTACGACATTGGCGCAAAGCCCTCTGCAGAACCGCAAATGGCACTGCAATAACCTCTATGGCAACTTTGGCAAAATTTCAATTTTTTGCAATCCTACATTAGAATTTTGTGTTTTCTATGCTTCAAACCTCCTCCTATATATAGAGTGCCTCCCCACACTTCAAAACACCAACTTCGAGAGCTTGAAAAGCATTACTTCAAGCAAAATGCTTTCCATTCACTCCTTGCTTTGCAAAGCCAGTTAGGGGGTTTCTTCTTGATTCCTACTCAACTAGTTTAATGCTTTTTGCTACCCACCTGTTCAAGGCAAGTCTCTTGCACAAGGCTCGTGTCCGCCGCTCAAGGCTAGCCGCCGCCATTTGCCATCCAAGGCTAGCTGCTGCCCACCAAAGCTAGCTGCCACTCGCCATCCAAGGCTAGCCATCGCCTGCCATCCAAGGCCAGTCGCTGCCTACCATCCAAAGCCAATTGTCACCTGCCATCCGAGGTAAGCTTCATTTCCCTTAATTTCATTGCTTCTTTTAGTTAGTTAATTAAATTGATTCATCTTGGTTGCTAGCTAATCAACTCGGTAATCAATTAAATTAATTAATTAATTCAACCCTCTTTTAATCAATCAATCAAAACATGATAAAGTGGCTAGGCTAAACTAACCCTTTCGCAAGAAGGGAGAACTGCATGGGTTCTAATTCCCATTCAAAGGGATACATAAGCATGCTTGGTTTAGGCATCGAATTCAATTAAAATTAATCAACTATCCCCCTATCACCTTCTTCACTTACTTTTGTGTTTGTTTCTTTGCTTTATTATTAGGATTAGTTTAGGGAATGTGTGAGTTCCTTATAACCCATAAGGGCTAGAGGAGCTATCCCCTAAGTTTGGATTTCGTTGTAATATTAAATCTCTTTTATTTTGAATTCTAATTGTATATAAACTTTGTGGACTGAATGATCATGCATATTATAAATTGTTCATGTATTTTAGTTTGTTCATGAAATATATTTTAAGTCACTCTTGCATTAATTGGCCAAACTTATTTTGTTAAAATAAACTGAAAACCTAGTCCTCGAATCCTTTTTGGTTTTGAGGCTAGTGATCCTTTTTCTTCTGGGTTATAATTGGAGTTAAATGGGTTTTTTTCCCTTCTATTTTCCCAAATAAAAATAAATTAAGGTGGCGATTCATAAAATTTTTTTTGAAATCTATCAAAGATAACCCCGAGGGCTTCCTCATGAGTTCTTTCCCAAATGAGCATTTATATTCCCTTTAGCGGATTGGACTGGTGCTCGGGCGAGGCCTCACAGTTGGCGACTCCACTAGGGACTAACTTTTTTTTAATAAAAGGGAAAAAATAAGTGGACTATAAATTGGTTTAAAAAGAGTTTGGCCTTTTAATATGATTGTGACTTTGCATGCATCGCTTGCATAGGCCCTTTGCCATCCAACCTAGTTCTAGGAAAATAATGGATAGTGAGTAGCATCGAGTGGGTAACCCTCCTTAAGTCTATTCGCCGATAGTGAAATCATCCAACCTGCGATGAATCCTTTGATCCTTTCAAAGGTGTAACGAGTACGCACGTACTGTTGGACCCATACAAGGCTCTTTGACTCATATATGGTTAGGTATATCACTGCTCTAGTATGACCGGTACCCAAATCTAGCCACCCTTACCTTTTCATGTAATGAACTTAAATCCTAGCCTTAGGTTTTATGTACCATAATTAAAACCTTACATCTTTGCATTTTCATGAAATATTTTTTTCATGCATATCATGCATCCATATTGTATAACAAAACATGCATTCATCTTAAATCTAGGTCGAACCTTAAACCGAAGAAGGGTTAAACATTCTTATCTCCATTCAAACATGTCCCCCTTAAACACCTCACTCTAACCTCCATCTAAACACCTTCGCCCCCACAAACTTAAAACCATCACCCTGACCTTTAACTTTAAACACCTCACCCTAGCCTTACCCCTTTACCTTATCCTCTAACCTAAACACCAATACCCTAACCCTAAACCTTACCCCTTTTACCTTAGCTATAACAACCCACATCCACCCTAGGAATTTTCATGACAAATTGCTTGATTTAGAACTAATAAGGTTAAGTGTGTGCTTGTGTGAAAATTTGTGATCTAAGTGATTGATGAGTATGTGGCATATTAAATTAATTTTAATATGCATAATATGTGTTGCTATTGTGAAATAAATGATTTACATGAAGTGCATTTGCATAAAAGAATTTATTTTAAATAAAATGAATTTTCATGCATAAGACAATTTTTAATCATAAAATAATTTTATGGGCATTTTTAAAATATTTTAAAATAAATATTTTGAGAGAAATGTTCCAGAATTAATAAGAAAAATATTCTTTTTATTTAAATCTATTCAGTCAAAAATTTTAAAGGGAAAGCCCAAATACCCAAAAGTCCACTACACAAAAATCCTCCTAACCTATTTCATTAAGGGTATTAGTGGAAATTCCATTCCAACCCTAGTATTTATTCTAAAATTCAGCCAAACAAGGGTTTCTAGTAGCCATTCTCTTATTCTTTCTATATTTTGGCAGAAAATCCTCTCAAAATATTTCTCTCTACTGAAATATTGAAAACCCCTTTCTGTTTTGCGATTTCGTGACCGTAATAATAAGTTTTTATTCTCTTTCGATTTCTAAACTGATTTCTATGAAATAAATTATGGGAAAATCATTTTGAACTATTTGATTACTGATTTCTACATATTCAATTCTATTAGAGTGAATTTTTGGGAGAGAAAATTTATTTTCTACCGAAAACACAATTCTTTCCGCAAGATTTCTCCAAAGGTGAATTCTATAACTTAAAATCACAATTTTATTGCATAAACATCATAAGGGGGGGGAGGGGGGGGGGGGGGGGGGCGATTTGTGCATGATTGTACTCTAAATTGATTTTTGATTTATTTTGATGAAAAATATTGGATTAAATAATATTCCTGCATATTTTTGCGATGACCGAAAAGTTTCGAAAAACAAAGGAATTCAAGGTTTTCGTGTTAGAACTTGGAAGTTAGAAAATTTTATTCTTTCATGAATATATGGCTGCTGATTTGTATGTATGGGTGTTCTAATATGATATTTGTTTTGTTTAGATAAAAAATAATGATTTGAATCATGTGTCTGTTTATCGCTAAAATGAACGAAATGCACGGAAAGCGTGGAAACTCATGATTTTTCACCTAAGCCTTTGAACTTAGGAAATTTTTGTATAAACCCTACCTACGGCTACCAATTCATGAACGAATGTGTTCTAAATTGATATTTCAATGATTGAATGAAAAATAATGGTTTAAACAACCTGTTTGCATATTTTTGAAATGACCGGAAAATACCAAAAATAAGAAAACTTATGGTGTTGTGCACTATAATGCAAAAGATTGAATTTTTTATATATTAATAACACCAATAGTGGCCGATTCCTATGAATTTATATTCTAAAATGATTTTTGTCATGTTTACATGAAAAATCTTGGTTCAAACCATGTTTTTACATATTTCTGAAATAGACAGAAAGCACGAAAAGAAGAAGAATTTGGTTTTACCTTAATGATGCATTCGGCCTACGTGAACAATTTTCTCCAAATGTTTATAAATTTTATGTGATGTGTTTTGATGATTGTTGACATGTATGTATGTATAATAAATGATAAAATTGCATGTTAGTTTAAGGTATGATCCTAGATAAGCTTAAATGCGTTTTGGTATACTTAAGGTATCTTAACATTATATTGTGATTAGAATGCAAATGTGATTGGGAAATATGGAATTAGATGTTATGATGAATTGATGATGAACATATGATTATGATTTAATGAAGTGAAAGGGATCATAAGAGTTAAGCATGATGTTTGAAGGATTAATTGTCAAGTTGATATGTATGGAAGTGTAAAGTGAACTAAGATAATTGATAAGTGAATTGATATTGAGGTAATGATATTATGATGACCTTAAAAAGGTATTGATATGATTACAATATATTTTCATGTGAGCCTATAAGGCCTAAGTATGCAAGAATTTTAAGTCAACATGATATGTGCAAGTGATGAGTACACCTATCAGTGAACTCTAATGTGTATGCTATATGTACATGGGTAGTTATGGGATAGGAGCATCATGAGTAAATAAATACTAAGTATTAAATCAAATATTATGTTAGAGTTTGAGGAGCTTTAGAAGTGCAAAGGGGACTACGTGTACTAGGAGCAAAGGAACCCCAAGGTGAGTAAACATCGTATTCATTCTATAAGTGTGAGTAAACACTATGTTCATGTTACAAGTGCAAGTAACATTTTGCTATGTTACTAATGTGATATATTGTTATGTGAGCCTTTGTGATCTTTGAAACTCAAGTTCTTTCTATTCTAAATATTATTAAATGATTTCTGTGACAAGCTTGGGTTGCCAAAGGACATTTAGTCCAAAACCATTTTGTTTATCCAATGAGAATTTCTTGTGATTAACACCCTAACTGATATTCTTTCTAGAACTACACTATCATTGTATTATTGTTTGAAAGCTAAACCACTATTGAAATACATGTTATTATTGCCTTATGTGATATTGTTAATTGTGTTTACCAATAGCTCTAGCTATGGTATCTTTACCCTTTATGCAAAATCCTTGTGTCGATGCGGGTAATCATCAGAACTTGTGCACACGGTCTTAACTCGATGGATAGGGGTAGTGTATCAACATCAGCTAGAAGGGGCAGTTCTAGCCATGGGGCCTGATTAGCTTCATGCTTTCTACATGATAGGAGTTGGAATTTGGTATAAGGCCACCTCTCCTCTATGTGTTCGAGTGATAGAGCAATAGCCTTCACTCACTATGTGTTATAAGTGTGATTTCTACAAATTTGCCAAATTGAACCCTTGCTAAATTGCAACTTGATTCATGAGTTATAAACCATGAACTATGTGTATGAACTATGTCTTTCCTTTCAAAAGAATATGTGATAATGTATGTGCCTTTTCGTTTATTCATTGAGATCATCTATCTCACCCCTTTTTCCTTGTGTGGTTACAAGCGAGCAAATGTGAGGAGGCAAGGTGATGGCTCAAGCATTCTACTTCACTTGGGGAATTCCTTGTCTTTAGATGCTTCAGGAATGTTGATTGATACTTATCAAGATATATATTATTTTCCTTATGGACTTTATATGTAATGATTTATTTTAAGTCTTCTGCAATTTATGGTATTCATCTAAATGTTTTAAATGAGTTATTGAAAGAGGTTCGGTAAGATCCTAGGCATGATTGTTATATGTTAATGGGTTCTACGGGCGTGGGTGACCTTATGTCTCCCCATGTTCTAGGACCGTCGTATCTCTAAGGCTGGGATGTGACATTAGCCTTTAACCTAAATACCAATACCTTAATCCTAAACCTTACCCCTTTACCTTAGCCTTTAACCTAAATACCAATACCCTAACCCTAAACTTTATGCCTTTACATTAGCCTTTAACCTAAACACCAATACCCTAGCCCTAAACCTAAAACCTTAATTCCCTAGCCTTGACCTCAAACACCTCAAACCTTAAACACTGTTACCTTAACCTTACCCAAAATGTCTTCGCCCTAAATTGTAACCTAAAGACATCTCTACCCTCCTCTTACCCATACCTTGCCATAAGACACCGTTGCCCAACATCCTTGGCCCATTACCTTTAAAATCAATCCACTACCCCTAGATTGACAAATGCCTATAGCCTATACCCCAAATCATCAAGACACTACCCTAAACCTAATACTTTTGGCCCAGCACATTACCCTAAGCTCAATACCTTTGACCCAACACAATATCCTTAAGCCCTAACACCCGTGACCCGTCACCTTTCAAAACTAGTATGTTACCCTTAAGTCTAATAACTTTGGTCTAACACACTACCTTAAACCCAATACCCTTGGTTCAGTCTACTATCCTAAACCTAAAACATTTGCCCCATCATACCTTAAGCCTAAAAAAAAAAAAGTTGGCCCATTACACAATAGGAAGCCTCTTCTCTTAGGATCTACATGCCTATACCTTCATCACCTCTTCTGTTCTATACCTGTCACTTACCTTATTGCTTTGATTTGAAGGTATTAATGGCCCACCTGCTTGATATGGCTTCCCTTACCACACTTGTGACTAGGGTCATTAAGAAGCAAGAAGAACATTTCTAGGCTATCCTACCTGCTCAGCAAGCCCAATTTGAGGAACAAAGGCAATTCATCATTGAGGAAGTTCGAGCTATGATTAAGCAGGCCACCCTTAGCCATCCTAACTCAAACCTTATCTTGAACTTGACTAATCCTAGCCCAAATTCAAGCCAAACCAAACCGTATCTAAACCAAGGTGAGGAAGTTTTCTCTTATCCAGACACTAGATTGCTCATGGAGAAACTTGAAGCCATGGAAAGAACCATCAAATCCCTAAAGCACCACAATGATCTAATTGATTTGGATAGTTTAACCTTATTCCCTAATTCCAAGCTTCCTCCTAAATTCAAAATGCCTGAACTGGAGAGATTTGATGGAACCACTTGCCCTAAGACTCATCTGAAGATATATATGGGGGCAATGAAACCTTTAGGAGTTAGTGATGAGCTCCTTGCTCAACTATTCCAACAATCACTAACCGGTGTTACTAAGAGATGGTTCCTTTCACTAGACAAGAGTAAGAAAAGGATATGGGATGATATCTGCTATGCCTTTGTCGAATAATATCATTATAATAGTGAAATGGATGTCACTAGGCATGACTTAGAAACCATTAACCAGCTTCTAGAAGAGTCTTTCTCCATATTCCTTACAAGGTGGAGGGCTAAAGCTGCCCAAATGGTAAATAGGCCAACCGAGTAAGAACAAGTGGACATTCTTGTCAAGAATCTACTTCTAACCTATTGAGCCCACTTCTTAACCTAATACCTACCCACTTTTAAGTCTTTGATTGCAACCACATCAAAGGTTGACGATTGCATCCAAAGTGCATCATTTCAACCTAAATTCCTCACCACCAACCTGAACAGTGATGAAGAACCCGAACCTAATTCAACCCCACCTTACCTTAGCCCTAAGTGGCATGACATAGAAGAGTTCAAGTTTAGTTAATCTGACCTGTTTGAGATTGAATTCTAAGTCTGAGTCTAAATCTCCAAGTCTGAGTTTGAGTCTAAGTCTAAATCCCAAAGTTTGAGTCTAATTCGAGTCTGAGTCTATCATATTATTTTCTTTTATTTTTTGTCAATCATGTTGATTCCTTTTTTGTTATCTTACAAAAAAATTTTCCTTTGTAATAAAACATTCACATCTTTTTAATAATTTATGCACTTGTCTAAACATGGATGAGCTTTGGAAAAAAAAAAAAAAAAAAGGAGAAAAGGGAGAAAAAGGGAAATGAACATCAATTAAATCCACCACAATTGATTTTGCCATCAATAATTGCTTTGCCAGCTCATAACCAAAAAAGGTCAAGAAATAAACTTCTCATCAAATAATTGAAGCACAAAATCAAATGATACACCTCAACAAGGGGTAACAAGTTCTTCAAATCCAAAATTCAAATGTTAAAGCCCCTCAATAGAAAGCAGCAAATCATGGTGGAATTTTTTCTCCCAAACTTCATTAATCCAAGTTTGCTAAGTGGAAAACCTAAAAAGGTGGCTTAGGCAAAAGTCAGAGCTAAAAAAAAAAAAAAAGCTCATCCTAATTATCATCCTTTATATCATTCAAAGTTTGTCAAATTAGGTTCAATCAATCCGTCTCGTCTCATATCTTCAAAGTCGTCCTTCCTCACTATAGACTCGTACTCTAAAGTGACATTGTCTTCTATGCCTATATCTCACAATGGGGGCATGTCTTTCTAGGTCATCATCATCTTTTGTTAATCTATCTCATTGCTTAGCTCAAAGAGCTTAGACACAATCTCTCACATTGCTAGTCTGTCATGTTCCTATCTCTTATTGGGAGCAAAATTTCCAAGTTGTCTTTTCTCATCAGTCCTTCAGCCACTCCTTAGGACACTTCCTTTCATCCAATATGTCATCTACATTCAAGCTAACAAAGTGTCACTTTAAATGTCTCTTCAATCTCAAAATGACAAGATTAGCTTATCTTGTTTTTTTTCGTGAATCATGCTACACATAGCAAAATCATACAACCTCCCTGATCCTTTTCAAAGTTTCCAACCTGCCTTTGAACCATTCCCCAACTTCAAAATATACCATTCCATCTTTCCAAGTTTAAGCCTTATACCATCCTTTCCTTGGCAAAATCTCATCATCTTTTAAGGGCCAAGCTTATGGGCAAAAACAAAGATCCTAAGTCTTTTAAGACTCATCATCCTTAAAGCCAGCTTTCTCTAGCATAATCGAAATCAAGTCATGTCTTGCAAAGCTTAAGAAAGGCTCAAACCACTCAAGTCATCCTATGACTCATTGGCAAAACCTCATCATCCTTGAAAAGACCAAGCCTCCTTAGCAAATTACATCATTCATAAAGTCCAATTGAGTCAAAGTCTGCCAACTGTATGATGGGCAAGGAAATTTGATGCATCCATGTCAAAAGGCAAACCCTTATCCATAAAGCCTGTGACCAAAACCTTTAACACCATACCTAAGATGAAGCTTCCAAAGAGGTCCAAAGCACCTTTAACCAAAACCTTTAAGCCTAAAAGCCTTTACCAATGAAGCCGAACCAAGAAGCCTCACCATGAAGCTCATTCCTAAAAAAACCTTCATCACAAAGCCCAAGCCCAAAAGTCTTCACCATGAAACCCAAACCAAAAAGCCTTCACCATGAAGCCCAAGCCCAAAAGCCTTCACCATGAAACCACTCCCCGAAAGCCTTCACCATGAAGCCCAGGCCTAACTTTCACCATAAAGCCTAAACCTAGAAGCCTAAGCCTAGCTTTCACCTTTCACAAAGGCCATAATCTTCTCCAAAGCCAAATATGACCAAACTTTTCGTAACTAATTTCCTAGATTGACCTATCCTCTAAGCCAGACCTAACCAAGCCAAAGGCAGAACTTGACCAAGTCTTCCAAATAAACTCCCTAAGGGTTGGCTGACCAAGCCAAAGTCCCAAACTTGACTAAGCCATCAACATGAACTTCTCTGAGGACAAGCCCCATAAGTTGACCTTCCCCAAACCTTCCAATCTAATCATCTCCAAAAACCTGACCTTCCTGACCTAGCTGTCCAATTCAGTCTCAAACCAAAGTCAGACCTATCTAAACTGAATAGCCTGATTTTTTCCAAGACCATACCTTGCTTCTTCCTAGGCCAAACTGATAGCCATTAACTAACCAATCTCATACCTAACATGCCCATCTTTACCTCTAAGCTATCCAATCAACCAAAAACTAAATGACCAAACTGCTCTCCTCTATCATTTTAAAGTGAGGGCACATCCCTTCTAAATATTCACCTTTCTAAAATGGAGGCATCTTTCTCCCAAAGATCAACACTTTTATATCAAGCTAATCCTTCACAGGTTCAAGGTATTAGATCATAGCATAATCATCTAGCATTTTTGCATTGAACAGGACCATGAATCAAGGCAAATTGTCAAAAATCTCGAAGAAAGACAAGGATGATCATCATCATTCCTACTAGACAGGATCACCACTTCATTGATTCCTACTAGATAAGATCATCGCCTTTAATCCTACCAGACAGGATCATCATCATCATTCCTACTAAACAGGACCACCACTTCATCGATTCCTACTAGACAGGATCATCACCTTCAATCCTACCATATAGGATCGTCATTATCATTCCTACCATATAAGAACTACCATTTTCTTCCTGCTGCTCTTAAATATACCAGGGGCATCCTCTTTAGAACTTCTTGCCGCTCCCAATTATACTGGGGACATCCTCTTACCGCTCCCAAATATATCGGGGGCATCCTCTAAAACTTCCTGTCACTGTTAAATATACCGGGAGCATCCTCTTGCCGCTCCCAAATATACCGGGGGCATCCTCTTGCCGCTCCTAAATATACCGGGGGCATCCTCTTGCTGCTTCCAAATATACCAAGGGTATCCTCTTCAGAACTTCTTGTCTCTCCCAAATATACTAGAGGTATCCTCCTATCGCTCCCAAATATACAGGAGGCATCCTCCTGCCACTCCCAAATATACCGAAAGCATCCTCTAAACTTCCTGACACTCCCAAATATACCGGGAGCATCCTCTAAACTTCCTATCACTCCCAAATATACCGAGAGCATCCTCTAAACTTCCAATCGCTCCCAAATATATCGAGGGCATCCTCTTTAGTTCACACTCATTAGAATTTCTTGCCGCTTCCAAATATTCTGGGGGCAGCCTCTTCATTCTAAAGTTCACACTCATCAGAACTGCCTACCAGATATAGCAATCCTGATGAGGGGGGCAACTGTGAACCCTTAATTTTGCACCTTCTAGTATGTGTTTGAACCTTGAAAGCACTTAGGCTCGGTAAACAAACCTTCAAAAGTCAAAAACTCTCGAAATGGGAAAATCAAAATATTTCTTTTTGACATTTAAACCCTTTGAAATCATCCAGGACTGAGTAACAAGTACAATACAACTGGAAACATGTAAAACGGACGAGAAATGAGCTAGAACAGGCGAAAATGGGCAAAAGCGAGGCTCATTATTGCAGAGCTCTACGACACTTCCACAAAGCCCTCTGCAGAACCACAAATGGCACTACCGCAAAGACCTCTGCGGCACTGCAAAGGCCTTTGCGACAGCTCCGGTGCAAATTCAATTTTTTGCAATCCCACATTGGAATTTTGTGTTTTCTATGCTTCAAACCTCCTCCTATATATAGAGGGTCATCCCACACTTCAAAATACCAACTTCGGGAGCTTGAAAAGCATTACTTCAGGCAAAATGCTTTGCATTTGCTCATTGCTTTGCAAAGCGAGTTGGGGGGTTTCTCTTTGATTCCTACTTGACTAGTTTAAGGCTTTCCACTTGTCGCCTGTTCAAGGCAAGTCTCTTGCCCAAGGCTCATGTCCCTCATCCAAGGCTAGCCGCCGCCGCCTGCCATCCAAGGCCAGTCGTCGCCTACCATCCAAAACTAGTTGCCGCCCGCTATCCAAAGCCAGCCATTGCCCGCCATCCGAGGTAAGCTTCTTTTCCCTTAATTTCATTACTTCTTTAGTTAGTTAATTAAATTGATTCATCTAGGTTACTAGCTAATCAACTCAGTAATCAATTTAATTAATTAATTAATTCAACCCTCTTTTAATCAAACAATCAAAACATGATAAAGTGGCTAGGCTAAACTAACCCCTTCGCAAAAAGGGAGAACTGCATAGGTTTTGATTCCTATTCAAAGGGATACGTAGGCATGCTTGATTTAGGCATCAAATCCAATTAAAATTAATCAACTATCCCCCTATCACCTTCTTCACTTACTTTTGTGTTTGTTTCTTTGCTTTATTATTAGGATTAGTTTGGAGAATGTGTGACTTCCCTAGAACCCATAAGGGCTAGAGGAGGTATCCCCTAAGTTTGGATTTCATTGTAATATTAACTCTCTTTTATTTTGAATTCTAATTGTGTATAAACTTTGTGGATTGAATGATCATGCATATTATAAACTATTCATGCATTTTAGTTTGTTCATGAAATATATTTTAAGTCACTCTTGTATTAATTGGCCAAACTTATTTTGTCAAAATAAACCAAAAACCTAGTCCCTAAATCCTTTTTGGTTTGGAGGCTAGTGATCCTTTTTCTTTTGAGTTATAATTGGAGTCAAATGGGATTTTTTTCCTCATATTTTCCCAAATAAAAATAAATTAAGGTGGTAACTCTTAAAAATAATTTTTGAATCTATCAAAGATAAGCCCGAGGGCTTCCTTGTGAGTTCTTTCCTAAATGAGCATTTCGATTTCCTTTAGCAGATTGGACCATTGCTTGGGCGAGGCCTCAGACCTATAAATAAAGTGATATGAAATTATTAAAGAATATGAAATTATTAAGGAATGAATGATTTGATACAAACTATATAAGGAGACATGTAATATGACACATGAGATTCTTAAGAAGAATATAACTTGTAGAGATATAAATGTTATATTTAAAGCTATAATTATCAACCTATTGATGGACACCAGGAATAGAAAGATTCCCCTTTAATGAGAGGATGCCTTGAAATGTTAATGTGAATAAATGGTATTTACTCAATGGGGACAAGGCCCCTTAATAGAAAAGTAAATGAGATCCACCATTAGGTATAGAAGTCTATACATGAGAAGAATTAGACAAGAGATAATATGATGAAACAAGATGGTCAATGAACTATAATGATATAGTGGCAATTTTAATGTCCAAAAAGGAGAAGAAGCTCACCTAACCTATGTATTGATTGATATATTGGGATAGACTAAGCAATAAGAATTGTTTGATAAGACACTCAATATCCGAGAGAATTACTGATGGAATATGACTTTTTGTTTAAAGATTTATAAAGCCAATGACATAGTTGTACGATGGATGCCCTAATAAATGCCCTTAAAGGCCACTTGACTATTGACAATATAAGGTTGATGGTATTAGTTTCCTAAGATTCATTCTTAGAAATAAAGAAGATAAGTTCATGTATAAAAGGATGTACTCTAATGCAAAGGATAAAAAGTACTTCAAGGTAAACATAGTTTAAATAAGGCTTGAAGTTACATAGTATAAAGAAAAAGAAGTGGTTAAAATAAGAACATGGATGTGAGAAAATGAAAATTGATGCAAGTCTAATAATAGAGATGTTTAAATTTATTAAAAAAAAATGAAATGTGAAAGAAGAATAAGGAATGACATATAAGCTTTTCATGGAGCATAAAGGGGCCACATATTTGAATAATGGAAAATGAGATTTAGATAACTATGTCAAAATATACCAAAAGATCATAGTTATGGAATGAAATTGTATTTTTCTATTATACTTATTGAAATATAAGTTGAGAAGTAGAAAGAAAAGTGAGAAATAGCTTGACAAGAAAATATAAGAAACAAGTAAAGAAGAAAGAAATGCATAAGTATGAATGTCAATACGAATCAACATTGGAGTGCATGACATGTACAATGATCAAGTTGGATTGGATATATTGAAAATTTAAACGATTATATGTGCCTTATTGAGCTCAATAGGAAAAACTTATTGAACGGTAAATGACCCTTTGTAGAAAGAGGAAAGGGAAAATCAAACTATAGGATACAAGGAAGTAACAGCGAGTTGGATTAGAATAGTAATGTAATTACATAAGATTTATTATGAAAAATTTATTAAGTAAAGTAAAATGACAAAGAGTACAGTGTAAGATGGTTACTTGACAGTGGATACCATGTCACTGATTTGCTTTAGTGATAATACAATCTTTGAAGTCAAAGAAGCTTTGAAAATTTTGTATATAGATGCATTAATACCATTTGTGAATTGGTAAGTAAAAAAATTTATCATACCTCATTGTGGACATGTATAGGGCCCTCCAAATGATAATGTGCAACAAGGCCTATTAATAAGAAATTAGAAATAACTACCTAATAAATGAATATGATTAAAGAAGGATGAAATGGAAATATTGTTAAACCATTTTAGATGAAGTTGAAATTTGCAGGCAATATATAAGACCCAAGGAATAAGGAACTGCAATTAATGAAATTAAGAAATAAGTGAAAAAGAATCAAGTTCTAAGCAAAGGATGATGCCTGTAAGTGCAGCAATAACAAAGATAAGTTGTGCATGCAAGGAAATGACTGTATATCTAGCTATATAAGAGGATAAAATTAAGTATACTAGTTCATGAGTGTGCATATGAGTATGTATATATGAGCAAGTATAAGAATGACAAGAATATTGAACCTTTGAGTAGTTAAGACAATTAGTAATGATAGAGAATCTAAGAATATCTATATATTAATTTGAGATTCTATAGAATTACAAAGATTCAATGAAAAATTGCATAATTGATATGTGGAGATAAGACATATAAGTTAATGAAAATTTTAAGATGAACTTTATTATGTTTTTAATTTGTAAATAACTATACATATACTGTATGTTTATCTCATGTTCAAAGGGTGAAAAAATGATTGAAGTTATAGAGAAAGCTTTAATAAAGGACAAATTGACTGAAAGTTGAATTTGATAAAATGAATGAACTTTTTAATAGTAAGTGAGAAGCAGAAATGGAAGTAATTTGTCTAAAGAATTAGTACTTGTAAATTGTAATGAGTGATAAGAGTGACTATGATCATTGGACATGAGATTATAACATTTAAGATACTCTTCTAGAGGTTTAGAATGAAATAATAAGATAACTGTATGGTACTCTAAGAATACTCAAGTTATGATGAGTTGACACAAAGAAATAGACTCATAATATGCTAAATGAGAAAGGAGATATTACATACTTGATGGGTTAGAAGATCGCTATAACATCGATTTTATAATAGATCTTACGATATAAGAATTGTTATTAAAGAAGACTCATCAAAGAAATTCGAATAAGGAAGAAAACAAGGAAATGGTAAAAATCCATGGGGATAATAAATGGAAAACAACTGAGATATGTAGCCTAAGTATTGTCAATTGCTTTACGAATTAAGAGTATCAATTTTGAAAATTCGAGGATGAATTTTCTTAAAAGGGGTAGAATTTAATACCCAAGATTTTTTTAACCAACTATAAACAGTAATAATGACATTATAACATCTATATACCATACCATTTAAGGCTTTTGTAGCACATCAAGAACCATAATAATATCATAAGAAGTGAATTCTAAATGAATAATGTGACAATGAGTAAGGAATGCAATCAATTTTGATAAGCACCCTTATGATAAAATGAAAGTCAAATTGAGTTTGACTTAATGTGACTATGTTAATAATTTATTTGAAATACAACTCTACAATGCTAGTGAATGGGTGTTGACATCTCCTAAGACATTGGGAGATGATGATAGTGATATGAGAAGTTGAATTCAATAAAAGTTATAATGGTATAATAAAGGTCAAACTTATTTTGACCCAATGAGCTTACACGATATACACAGTTGAACAATGCTATTGAAGGGCTAGTAAATATGCATTATGATATATATAGAATTTATCTAATAATGTTTAGAATGTGTAGTGATATTGGAAGGTAGAATTATGTATATTAAAATGAAAGGAATGAAATGGGAAATGTATTAAGTTACTAAACTTGAAATGTACATATACAGATTTGTTAATGGGATTTTAGACTCAAAAGCCCAAGCCCATTGAATGGCCAACCCATAAGGCCCATAAATGGATAAACCTAAGCTTTCACTAGAGTTAACAAAGGTTAACTAAGGTTGAGTTAGATGTTGGGAAAGCCAGTCACTATTTTTTACTAAGTCAATTCTATTTCCAACTTGAATTCTCACTTCACCCATACCTAAGTCTACATTCATTTTGCGCTTTCTAAGGCATATAATGATGATCATCACCATTGTAGAGAAAATCCTAGCTCTCCAACTTGATAAAATTATAGTCATCCATCAAGGTTAAATCTTAGCCATTGGATTGAGTATGATCAAATCTCCACTATCCAACGTATTATATATGTATATGCAAAATTTATATTATGATCACCATTTTTGCCTATCACTACACCAAAATTCCATAATCACAAAAGGAAATTCTCTCTACACTAAAAGCAATAAGAACTTTAGCAAACCAAAGCTAACCAAGGTAAGGAATCATATTCATCTTCCCATATCTATGTTTTAAGATTGATTTTTGTATCTTGGTTATATAAAATCTCTTCTACACTAAATGTAAATTTCGGCCAATACTAGGAAATGATCAAGGAGGTGTTTTATGTTCTAATTGAATACATCTATAGTTAATTTAGATGAAGAATAATGATTCGGAAGTGTTGAAATGAACTTTAGAAACTTGGTTCAAGACTTGAACATATTGGAGGTGTCACATCCCAACTTCTAAGACATGACGGTCCTAGAACATGGGGAGACATAAGGTCACCCACATCTGTAAAATTCACTTATACTTATACAAATATTGCCTAGGATTATACCAAAACCTCTTACATTAACTTAAATAAACCCTTTTTTTTTGTTTTTTGAAAACCTTAAGTTACGGAAGCATAGTTAAAATATACTTTAAACATAATTAATGAGGAAATAATATTTAGAATCCAATTAAAACCTCAAAGGATAACATTTCAAAATAAACATCCAAAAATAAATATTCTCAGAGCATCTAAGGATAACTCTTCATAACATATTAAACTAATTATCTTGGACAAGGTATTCCCCTAAGTGAAGTAGAATGCTTGAGCTATTACCTCGCCTCCTTATACTGCTCACCTGGAACCACATATAGAAAAAGGGGTGAGATAGATGATCTCAATGAGTAAACAATATGGCATATATGATAACACATATCCCTTTTTTTTTTTAAAGGAAACCCATAGCTTATAATACATAGTTCATGTTTTACAATCCATGAATCAAGGTTTACAATTTAATAAGATTTGTAGAAATCAAACTTATAACACATAACACATAGAGTGAGGGCTACTGTCATAATCACTCAAACACATAGAGTGAAAGCTATTGCCATAATCACTCAAACACATAGCTAATGATTAATCGCATCGGTATGAGGATCACATAGCTGATGATTACTTGCATCGGTATGAAGATCACATAGTCAATGATTACTCGTATCAGCATGAGGATCATATAGCCAATGATTACTCATGTTGGTATAAGGATCACATAGTTTACATAGCCGATAATTACTCGCATCGGTACGAGGATTTCTACATAAAGGGTTAAAGGTACCATAGCTAGAGCTAATGGTAATCACATATAAAAATAATATTTAAGGCAACAATAACATGTATCACAATAACAATAACATTTTAACTTTTGAACAAAAGATGCAATGATAGTGTAGTTCCAGAAAGAATGTAAGTTAGGGCAATAATCATAAAGGTATTATCAATGGATAATCAAAAAATGGTTTTGGAATAATTATCCTTTGGCAACCCAAGCTTAACAAAGAAATGATAGAGTTTCATTTTAAAAGTAGAGAAGATCTTGGGTTTTAAGAATTTCAAGGTACACATATTATGATAGCTTGTACTTGTAACAATAGCATAATATTTACTCACGCTTGTAACATGAACATAGTGTTTACTCACCTTGTGATTCCTTTGCTCCTAGTACATGTAGCCCTTTTAACCTCTAAAACTCCTTAAGCTCTAACATAATATTTAATTCAATACTTAGTATTTATTTAATCATAATACTATCCTATCCCATAACTACCCCATGCACATATAACATTCACATACACTTAGAGTTGCACATATAAGTGCACTTCATCACTTGCATATACATATTGACTTTAAAAGTATTGTACATGATCAACAACATTCCAAGGTTAACACAATATCATTGTCTTAATATCAATTCCCTTTAACAATCATCTTAGTACACTTAACACTTCCATATACGTCAACTTAACAAATAACCTTTCAAGTGTCAAGCTTATCTCTTATGACTAATTCATTCAATTAATCTCTTCATCAATTCATTATCAATTAATCATACAACCTACTTCCATATTATCTAATCATATTCACATATTAATCATAACCTAAGGTTAAGATACCTTAAGTATACCAAATTGCCTCTAGCCTTGTCTAGAGTCATTCTTTCAACCAATATGCAATTTAACTATTTATCATTCATGTATACATATTAATAATCAACAAAATACATCCCATAAAAATTATAAACATTGGGATAAGAATCCCAATGTAGGCTAAATGCTCCATTAAAGGGAAAGCTGAATTTTCTTACTTTTTGCACTTTCCGTCTATTACAATAATATGTAGAAATATGGTTTGACCCAAGATTTTTTGTGTAATAAAAAAAAATCATTTTAGAATATTAATCCATAGGAATCAACACATATATAAATCTATATGCATGAAAATTTTCCAACTTTAGATGTTAGGGTGAAAACGATAAACCTTTCTTATTTTCGGTATTTTATAGTCATTACACTAATATGTAAACATGTGGTTTAAATCATTATTTCTCATTCAATCACAGCAAATATCAATTTAGAACATCAATGTACACAAATCAACAACCATTGATTCTTCTTATGTATGCAAATTCCAAGTTTAGGGTTTAGAGTGAAAATCATGAGTTTTCTAGCTTTCTGCGCTTTCCGTTCATTACAATAATATGTAAACACATTATTTAAATCATTATTTTTCATCAAAACACATCAAAATTCAGTTTAGAATCTAAATATGTAGTAGCTATGCCCCGTAATGAATTTATGTTTGAAAATTTAAATTTTCAAGTTATAGGATTCACCTTTGGTGAAATCGCATAGGAAGGTTGATGTTTTTGGTAGAGAAATTAATTTCTCTTTCAAAAACTCATCAAAAATAAATTAAATCTATAGAAACTAGTAAATAATTAGTTCAAAATAATTTTTTCATAATTTATTTCATAGAAATCATTTGGGAAATTGAAAAGAAAGAAAAACTTATGAATACGAGCGAGAAATCACAAAGTTGAAAGGTGTTTTCTTAATTTCGGTAGAGAGAATTATTTTGAGAGAATTTTTCTTTCAAAAATATAGAAAAATGGAGTGATGGCTACTAGAATGAGAGTGTTGGCTGAATTTGAGGTATTTAAATGTAGGGTTTTGGGCAATTTTCCAATAATACCCTTAATGAGCTAGGTTAGGAGTGTTTTAGTGTAGTGGGCTGTTAGATATTTAGGCTTTTTATTTAAATTAGAGGCTAATTATAGGTATTAAAATAATTATATTTTTCTTATTATTTTCATTAAAATTTCCCCCAAAAACATTTATTTAAAAATTATTTAAAAATACTCATAAAATTATTTTATGCTTAAAAATTGCCTTTATGCATGAAAATTCATTTTATTTAAATAAATTATTTTATGTTAATGCACTTCATGTGAATTATTTATTTTACAATAATAATTTATATTAGGCATATTAAAATTAATTTAACATGCCCCAAACCCTAAATCACGTCACACCTAAAATTCACATAGTCAAACAATTTGTCATAGTAACCCTAAATTCAAATAAATTGTCACTAAAACTTCTAGGGTAGATGTGGGTTTTTACAAGAAGCATAATATAGTTTAAAAGGGGAACTTGATGTTCTAATACTAGATATTGGCAATTGAATGATCATATAGTTTTTATGATATGCTAATTTCATAATTCCATGATTAATTTGAAGACTAGATGAGGAATTAATAGTTTTTCCCAAATTCTAAGGTTTATGGAAAAATTGAGGATTTTAAGTATTGTACTTGGATTCATGAAATTGAAGGGAAAATCAAGCTTAAGAATGGTGTCATATGATTTGTATAATGTTAATTTTGAAATTCAATCAATAGAAATGATTTTCCCCAAGATTAATGAACTAGGTTCATTTATGGAATTGATGAGGGGAATAGTATTAACTCCATAGAATATTAGAAATTGTTTAAATTGATGTTACTCAAAGCTAAAACATGAAATTGAGAGGAAAGGAATTATCCTTAAATGAATAGTTATGGTTATTTAGAGAACAACTCAGGAAAGTGTTAAAATTAGTAACAAGTATATGTATGGTATATCTTATCCCTCAAAGTAATAAGTTGTGCTTTAATGAACAAGATTACTAATGTTAGCAAGTTAAGCTAAATTAAACAAACATTATAATGAGAAAGTGATTAATGTGTAATTGAAATGCAAATGTGTAGAGTCTAAAGACAAGGATAAGGATGTTGTCGAAAAGTGAGGAGTACTACTAGCATCAAAGTTAAATACAAATAGGAGCAAAGGAGTCCAAGGTGAGTACTTAATAATATAATATGACTTGTGTTATATGCTTTGAACCTTTATTATTCAAACCATAATCGTTGAAGTATTCCAATTCCTTGATAAGCTTGAATTGCCTATTGAATATTAAGCCACTTGATATGATGCTTTTTGATGATGATTGACTATTATTAATCTATCATATTGAATTTCTTAATGTGAACCTTATATGAAATTTCCTATTAAATGCCTATTGATAAGCAAAAATCCCCTTTTGATGTACAGTAAAACATTAGACCTTGCGCACTTGGTATAAGCCTGCGGGTAAGGTAAGAGTGCCTAACCTCTATTAGGGGGGAATGCTAAACTATATGACCTGATCAATCTTATGTAATGTGATACATATGAGTGAGTAAGGTTTAGGGTGTCACTCTTGAATTTATATGTGTGGGAAGCATCCTACTCCTAAGAAAATGATTTTTCTACTAAAGATATTATTTCCATCTTAATTGAGAAATTGAACCATAACGATAATATTGATTTAGAATGTTCCATTGCTATAAAGAGTCCTTCTTGAAAATAGTCCTTGTACTCACCATATATATTATATTATTATGTACTAATTGGGCTTTATCTCATTCTTTTGTGGTTTAAATTTTTCAGGCAAGGTCGATGAGTCAGCACGGTAAATTCCAAGCTATATTCTTTTGCTTGGAAGTTACTCTACTAAATTCAAGTGTTGTGATTCTTGACTATGAAGACTACTATTTTAGAGCTCCATGGTAGTGGAAGGTTTAGCATAAAAACATTTTTGGGTTTACATGTGTTATAAATTATATTGTAATTACTATTACAATAATGTATGAAATAATGTACATTTGGCTATTGATATGAATTGAAATTTTAGAAATTTTGCAAGTTGTGTTTGTAAATGGTATTATAAATTAACTAGGAATTGACAAGCATGCAATGGGTAACAAGGAAGGTAGTCAAGTTACGATCTTGGGATAGGGTCCTATATGATGAACGGTAAAGGATCATAAGTTAAATGGAGTCCTACGGGTTTAGGTGACTTTATGTCTCCCTATACCCTATGACTGTCATGGCTTAATAAATGGGTCATGACATGGCCATTCAATGGGCTTGGGCTTTTGAGTCTAAAAGCCCATTAACAAATCCTTATATGCACATTTCACACTCTGTACTTAATACATTTTCCATTTCAATTTTTTCACTTTAATATACATATTTCTACCTCCCAATATACTATACACTCTAGACATTGCTAGATAAATCTTATTTACTCTATAGTACACATTTCTTAACCTTTCATTAGCATTGTTCATTTATGTAAGTCATATAGACTCATTTGGTCAAACTAAGTTTGACTTTCATTTTATCATTGCAACTTTGATTAAATTCAACTTCTCATATCAGTATTATCATCTCCCAATGTCTTAGGAGATATCAATGCCCATTCATTAGCACTTTAGATTCACATTTCAAATGAATTATTAATATAGTCCCATTAAGTCAATTGACAATACTTAGGCTACATGTCTCAGTTGTTTTCTCATATACATTTATTAGCTCCATGGATTTTCAATCATTTCCTCGCTATCTTTCTTATGCCAATTTCTTTATTGAGTCCTCTTTAATAACAATTCTTATACAGTAAGATCTATTATGAAATTGATATTACCTCGATTTTCTGAGCCATCAAATATATAATATCTCTTTCCTCATTTTGTGTACTATAAATCTATTTCCTCTTGTCAAACTTATTATAACTCAAGAATTCTTAAAGCACTATATAGATATCTTATCATTTTGTTTTATACCTGTAGAAGAGTATCTTAAAATGCTATAATCCCATGTCTAGTGGTCATAGTCACTCTTAATACTTGTTATCAATTACAAGTACCAACTCTTTAGACAAATTACTTCCATTTCTGCTCTTCACTACTATTGAAGAGTTTATTCCATAATTAATCAATCCTTAACTATACATGTCTACAAAGAATTAATTATTTATTTTATCAAACTAAACTTTCAGTCAATTTATCCTTTGTTAAAGCTTTCTCTATAACTTCAATCATTTTATCATCTTTTGAACATGTAATAACCATACGGTACATGCATAGTTATTTATAAATGAAGAACATAACAAAGTTCACCTTAAATCTTTCATTAACTGATATGTCTTATCTCCACATACCAATTGTGCAATTTTACATCGAATCTTTGTAATTCTATAGAATCTCAAATCAGTATATAGATATTCTTAGATTCTTTATCATTACTAATTATCTTGATTACTCCTAATTTAATATTCTTGCCATTTTCATGCTTGCTATTGTATATGTCTAAATACACACTTATACCGTTAGATATATAGTTATTTCCTTACATACATAGTTAATCTATGTCATCTTCACACTTACAAGCATTATCCTTTGCTTCAAATTTAGAAGTTGATTCCTTTTCACTTTTTCCTTAATTTCATCAATTACAGTTCCTTGTTCCTTAAGTCTTGTATATTGCTTGCAACTTTCAACTTTATATAAAATGATTTAACAACACTTGCACTTCACTTTTCCTTAACCATATTCATTTGTTGGGTAGTTATTTCTAACTTCTTTAATAATAGATCTTATTGCACATTATCATATGGAGGGATCTATGCACTCACACAATGAAGTAGGATAAATTTCTACACAAATGGTATTGATGCATCTATATAAAAATTTCAAAACTTCTTTAATTTCAAAGATTGCATTATCATTAAAGCACTTAAGTGACAAGATATCTACTATCAAATAACCATCTCACATCGTACTCTTTGTCATTTTACTTTACTTGGTAAATTTATCACAATAAATCTCATGTAATTACACTATTATTACAACTTAACTCCCTTTTAGTTCTTTGTATTCCATAGTTTGATTTTTTTTTACAAAGAAGATTCATTTATCTCTTAGAAAAGTCTGCCTATTGAGCTCAATAACGCATTTATATTCTTTTATATTTTCACATTCTTCTTATAATGTATCTAATCAAACTTGATCATTGTCTGCATCATATACCTCAATTTTAATTCTCTTTGACATTCATATTTATGCATTTGTTTCTCCCTTACCTGATGAACAAATTATCGCTCAACTTTCTTTCTAATTCCTGACTTATATTTGATAAAGTACAATGGAGAAATACAATTTTACTTGGTCAACACCATCCCTTAGTATATTTTAACATGATTATCTGGATCTTTATTTCTATTACTTTAATACATATACAACCTATTTATGATCCATGAAAATTTCTAACATTTAGATTATATCCCTTATCTCCTTTTCATTCTCAACCTTTTAATAATTTTAAGCATCTCTATCACTAGACTTGTATCAACTTTTCTTTTCTCATATCATTGTTCTTATTTGGACTAATTCTTTTTCTTCTTACCAAATAACTTCAAGCCTTTATTTATACGATGGTTACCTTAAAATGCTTTTCATCTTTTGCATTTGAGTACATCATTCTCTGCACTAAATTATTTTCTCCATTTATAGGAATAATTCCTAGAGAATTAATACAATTAACTTTATCTTGTCACTGATCAAGTGGCATTAAAGGGTATCTATCAAAGGCATCCATGACAGAATTATGTCATTTCCTTAGTAAACCTTTAAATGAAAAACTATGTGTCATTATTAATTCCCTCAAATGTTTAGCTCCTTACCAAGTAGTTCTTATTTGCTTAGTCTATCTTAATATATCATGAAGTACATGGGGTTGAGTGAGCTTCTTCTCCTTTTTAGGCATTTAAATTGCCACTATATCATTATAGGGGGGCATTTGTTTCCTTGACTATTTTGATTCACCATGTTATTTCTTTATCTAGTAGATTTTCCTTCATTTTTACACTTTCATGTCTAATAGCAAATCTTATTTACTTTCATATTAAAAGGCCTTGTCCCCCTTGAGTAGATACCATTGATTCATTATAGTAGACTTTAACATTCACATTAATATTTCAGGTCATGTTCTCATTATAAGGAGATCTTTCCATTTCTTAGTGTCCCTCACTTGGGTGATAATTATAACTTTAACTATAACATTCATATTTCCACAAGTTATATTCCTCTCAAGAATTTCACATGTCATATTACATATCTTTTTATACAATTCACATTGATTCACTCTTTTCTTAAAAATTTCATATTCTTTTTCTTTAGGTCTAACTCATTTGGAACATGTATCAATCTTGTTAAAATCCCATGTTTTGTCATAGTTTTATCTTTTTTTTTTTGTCCTTTTAATTGTTAATTTATAATTTATTTTTAAGACTTTATGATGTTTTTACTATGTTTGTTAAGTTCTTATTAGTTGCATTAAATAATTAAAGAAAGGGAAGTTTGGAGCGAAGATGAAAAATTCAGCAAGAGGAATGCCATCGCATGTAGTAGCTTCCTGCTACACCCAGCTGCCTTCCCTAGTGCCAACTACCTTCCCCAACACAAGATGCCTTCTCTAGTGCCTAGCAGTAGCAGTAGCAATGCCTTACAGTGCCTCACTAAGCTCTCCAACGCCTAGCAACAGTAGTAGCAATGCTTGGTAGCTTGCTTCTTACTGTCCACTAGTGCCCAACACCTAGTTGCCTTCCCAGTGCCCCGCAGCATCACCTCTATATAGATATTGAAGATTATATGAGATTTTGAAGGATTTTTAACCCTACATTATTTTAAGAAAGTAGAAACAAAAGAAGAAATTTTGTTATTTTAAATAGGGTTGTCTAGAGGAAGAGAATCATCTTAATTTTGGGGGGATAGTATATTCTCTTCCAATTTTCTATTTTCTCAATTTTAGTTTTCAAATTTCAACAATTAGATTAGAATTTTTTTCTTGGGAATTTGTTTGTGAAGATTCAAGAGATTGAATCAGATAAAGTGGATTGATCAATGTGGTTTAATTCTTATTTCTTTATTATAATTCTTTTTAGGATTATTGAATTGATAGAATTGATTCAATGGATTCTTTTGGTTATAATAAAATTATGATGAATTCTTTGTTTCCAATAAGCTAATTTCATCCTTGTCTAGGGTTTGTATGATGTGTTCATGATATGGAATTGAATATAATCTCATTTGATTATTTTTATTATCCCTAATTGAATTGATTGATTGTTATTGAACAATTACTTAACCACTAATTATTTGACTTAGGTTTTGAATGAAGGAACGAGAGTTGAAGTTCAATTCCAGAATTCATTCCTTTAGTATCTTAAAATGAATTAGAAATATAAATTTTAAGATTATGCTTTAGTTTTTGATATATGATTTGATAGAACGATTTCTATGAATGCGAATGCTAATAGATTGATTTTTATTCTTTGAGTTGTTAGAAACTAAGGTTTTAAGCATAATCAAATGGGTATATTCATGAACATATAGGATTGATATACTAAATACAAACCCTAGGCATCCTTCATTCTTTGCATTTAAACCTATTGCAATTTAATCCATATTTATTTTTAATTTCCTGTTTTGCAAGTATTTCTTTTCAAAATTAAATCATTCAAATTCTTTTCATTTAATTTGCTTCATATTGAGACAAGTATTTCCATTTGTAATTCTTTAAAAGATACGACCTTGGGTGCTTTCGATATACTACGATTGCCTTGTATACTTGCGAGTCACTTTTGGATAGTATATTTTGAGGAGAATATCCCATCAGCCTTATTCTTCCATACTCCTATAGTCTTTCACCTTCTTAAATTTTGTATTACCCTTGAACATTTATACTTCTTATTTCTACTTAACATTAAAAACATCTTTATAACCAATCGATTATATTACATCAAATAAATAATCCATTAGGACTAGTCCCAATTGCAACATCTTATTGGCTACCTTTTTTCTTTCCTTGTTCAAATATTCATCCTATCATTGACTTGTCTATATAACTTTTCCCTACTTTAACTTTCTATAATCTTATCCTCATTAATGAGGTCCTTCATCCGAATCATTTCATTCCTTTTTGTTACATTTTCTTTAATCCTTATAATCTCCTTGTGTCGTAATTTTCGATATCTTCCACCTTAAAATTTAATCCATCTCACGCTTGCTCCATTTGTTACTTTCAAAGCTTACCATTTCTCATGGTATTTATTTTAACTTATTCAATTCTATTCAATTTTAAATAACATTTTCCTCTTGGATGAGGTTTGTCTAATCAGTCAGCTTCATAAACTTCTTTTATGTCATAACTTTTGTTTCCTTTCATTTGTTTTAATTATTAAACTTCATATATCTAGTATTTCCTTATGCATTCTTTACCTTATCATTTACTATTTTTCACCTTTCCATATCTCCCTTATTTGGCTTGACCACATTCAAATTGTTTTTCTAACTAACATATAATTCTCCAATTTTATATCTATCTTGTTTATTCCTATTGAGAACTCATTCTCAATATAAGGTATTTTGTCCAAAATTAATCCTTATTTTTACACTAGTTTGCTCTTAGCTCACACTAGTCACCTTAAGTCAAACCTTCCTTAGCTCTTTACTTTCTTTATAAAGACTATTTCTTAGTCACATATACTTTCTTGTAATTGTCAATTTCATACACCTTTCTTTTGGAATAATCCAACATCAAATCATATTTCACTTTAGTCCTTTACTGAACTCTCAACTTTACTCCCTTAATGGGTTAAGAACTTTCCCATTATATATACATAATTACTTTTCCTAAGGTTACATCAAACACATATACGATTAATTGCTTCCTCTTTGATTACAAAGTGATCTTCTCTTAGATCACACTAGATTAATATTCTTCATTTGATTATACTTGGTAATGTCACATCCCAGCCTTAGAGATATGATGGTCCTAGAACATAGGGAGAAATAAGGTTACCCACGCCCATAAAACCCATTAACATATAACAATCATGCCTAGGATCTTACCGAACCTCTTTCATTAACTCATTTCAAACATTTAGATGAATACCATAAATTGCGGAAGACTTAAAATAAATCATTACATATAAAATCCATGAGGAAAATAATATATATCTCGATAAGTATCAATCCACATTCCCTGAGCATCTAATGACAAGACTTCATAAAAAAAGTATTATCGATATCTTGGATAAGGAATTTCCCAAGCGAAGTAGAATGCTTGAGCCATCACCTTGCCTCCTCATATTTGCTCACCTGGAACCACACAAGGAAAAAAGGGTGAGATAGATGATCTCAATGAGTAAACAAAAAGGCACATACATTATCACATATTCCTTTGAAAGGAAACACATAGCTTATACACATAGTTCATAGTTTATAACTCATGAATCAGGTTGCAATTTAGCAAGGGTTCAATTTGGCAAATTTGCAAAAATCACACTTATAACACATAGTGAGTTAAGGCTATTGCTCTATCACTCGAACACATAGAGGAGAGGTGGCCTTATACTAAATTCCAACTCCTATCACGTAGAAAGCGTGAAACTGATCAAGCCCTATGGCTAGAACTGCCCCTTCTAGCTGAGGTGGATACACTACCCCTATCCATTGGGTTAAGACTGTGTGCACAAGTTTTGATGATTACCTGCATCGGCACGAGGATCCTGCATAAAGGGTGAAAGATACCATAGCTAGAGCTATTGGTAAACATAATTAACAATATCACATAAGGCAATAATAACATGTATTTTAATAACAATAGTGGTTTAGCTTTCTAATAATGATACAATGATAGTGTAGTTCCAGAAAGAATACAAGTTAGGGTGTAAATCACAAGAATTTCTCATTGGATAACAAAATAGTTTTGGACCAAATGTCCTTTGGCAACCTAAGCTTGACAAAGAAATCATATAACAATATTTAGAATAGAAGAACTTGGGTTTCATTATTCACAAAGGCTCACATAGCATGTCATCACATATTTGTAACATAACAAAATATTACTTGCACTTGCAGAATGAATACGATGTTTACTCATACTTGTAACAAGAACATTGTGTTTACTCACCTTGGGGTTCCTTTGCTCCTAGTACACATAGTCCCTTTTGCACTTCTAAAGCTCCTCAAACTCTAACATAATATTTGATTTAATACTTAGTATTTATTTACTCATGATGCTCCTATCCCATAACTACCCATGCACATATAGCATACACATACACTTAGAGTCCACATATAGGTGTACTCATCACTTGCACATAGCTCGTTGACCTACTGGTCTTGCATACTTAGGCCTTATAGGCTCACATGAAAACACATTGCAATCATATCAATACCTTTTTAAGGTTATCACAATATCATTACCTCAATATCAATTCACTTATCAATTATCTTAGTTCACTTTACACTTCCATACATGTCAACTTTACAATTAATCCTTCAAACATCATGCTTAACTCTTATGATCCTTTTCACTTCATTAACTCATAACCATATATTCATCATCAAGTCATCATGATATCTAGTCCCAAATTCCTTAATCACATTTGCATTCTAATCACAATACAAGGTTAAGATACCTTAAGTATATCTTAAGTATACCATAATGCATTTAAGCTCATCTAGGACCATACCTTTAATTAACATGCAATTTTATCATTTATTATACATACATACATGTTAACAATCATCAAAACACATCACATAAAATTTATAAACATTTGGACAAAATTGTTCATGTAGGCTGAATGCATCATTAAGGTAAAAACCAAATTCTTCTCCTTTTCATGCTTTCCGTCTATTTCAGAAATATGTAAAAACATGGTTTGAACCAAGATCTTTCATGTAATCATAACAAAAATCATTCTAGAATATAAATTCATAGGAATCGACCGCTATTGGTGTTATTAATATATATAAATTCAATCTTTTGCATTAGAGTGCACAAAACCATAAGTTTTATTGTTTTCAGTATTTTCCGGTCATTTCAGAAATATGCAAAAAGATTGTTTAAACCATTATTTTTCATTTAATCATTGAAAATATCAGTTTAGAACACATTCCTTCATGAATCGGCAGCTGTAAGTAGGGTTTATACAAAAAAATTTCCAAGTTCAAAGGCTTAGGTGAAAAATCATGAGTTTCCGCGCTTTCCGCGCATTTCGTTCATTTCAACGATAAATAGACACATGATTTAAATCATTATTTTTCATCTAAATAAAACAAATATCATATTAGAACACCTATTCATACAAATTGGCAGCCATATATTCATGAAAAAATAAAATTTTCCAACTTCCAAGTTCTAACACGAAATCCTTGAATTCCTTTGTTTTTTCGAAACTTTTCGGTCATCGCAGATATATGCAGAAATATTATTTAATCCAATATTTTTCATCAAAATAAATTAAAAATTAGTTTAGAATACAATCATGCACAAATTGCCGCCCCCCGCCCTCCCCCCCTCTATGATGTTTTTGCAATAAAATTGTGATTTTAACTTATGGAATTCACCTTTGGAGAAATCTTGCGAAAAGAATCGTGTTTTCGGTAGAAAATAATTTTTCTCTCCCAAAAATTCACTCAAATAGAATTGAATCTGTAGAAATCAATAATCAAACGATTCAAAATAATTTTCCCATAATTTATTTCATAGAAATCAGTTTAGAAATCGAAAAAGAATAAAAACTTATGATTACGGTCATGAAATCGCGAAACGGCAAGGTGTTTTCAATATTTCGGTAGAGAGAAATATTTTGAGAGGATTTTCTACCAAAATATAGAAAGAATAAGATAATGGCTGCTGGAAACCCTTGTTTGGCAGAAATTTAGAATAAATATTAGGGTTGGAGTGCAATTTCCACTAATACCCTTAATGAAATAGGTTAGGAGGATTTTTATGTAGTGGGCTCTTGGGTATTTGGGCTTTTTCTTTAAAATTTTCGGCTGAATAGAATTAAAATAAAAAGAATATTTTTCTTATTAATTCTAGAACATTTCCCTCAAAAATATTTATTTAAAAATATTTAAAAAATACCCATAAAATTATTTTATGCTTAAAAATTATCTTATGCATGAAAATTCATTTTATTTAAAATAAATTTTTTTATGCAAATACACTTCATGTAAATCATTTATTTCACAATAGTAACACATATTATGCATATTAAAATTAATTTAATATGCCACATACTCATCAATCACTTAGATCACAAATTTTTCACACAAGCACACACTTAACCTTATTAGTTCTAAATCAAGCAATTTATCATGAAAATTCCTAGGGTGGGTATGGGTTGTTACAGGTAATCACATAAGTAATAGGGTAATCCTTACCTTTCTTGTTGTTCTATTTTATAAGGCAGCATCTAAGTCACAAATTCAATAATATCTTCTTTTAGCTCATCTCATATATATCTCGACATATAAAATATTTATGATTCATTTGTAGTCACACTGATTAATATTGAGTATTGTCTTTTGTTTTCATGACACTAATCATTCATAACATCTAAGAATTCCATATAAACATATCATTCAATAATGTCACATATCATTTAACAATTTGCTCACTCATATTATAAATCAATTCATTGTCTCTTAGATCCCTTTCATAACACAGTCAAGAAAACATATAATACTAAGATCCAACTTACCTGCTTAATGGCCTCATTACAAGAATATGAATGAGGAAATTTATGAAAGCGCCATGTAGAATAATTTAGCCATGATTTCAAGAGTACAAGAATGAGTTATTTATTAAATTAGAGATTTAAGATGTACATCAATGTTTGATAGCAATAATTCAAAAGGGGGAAAGGTCAAAACATAGAGAGTCAAACATGATCATAGGAAGAAATTTCATAAATTTTTGAAAGCTGAGTGCAAGCTCCAACACAGCTAGGAACACACCTTGTCCATGGGCATGTCTGGTTACCGCCCAAGTATGCCAATTGCTAATAATTACATAGCCACGAACATGCCCATGTCCCCCAGCGTGTTTGGCTACTACCTAGGTATGCCAATTTCCAATTATTCATATGGCTAGGAACACGCACGTCTTTCTGGGCATGTCTGGCTACTGTCAATTCCCAATAATTACATGGGTAGGAACACGCCTATGTCTACTTCTATAAAATTAATTTTTTCCTTTTCCGATTTCATTACTTTCAATATTTTTTTTGAGCGTTAGACTTATCATATATGGTATCCCAACTCATTTATAATTCATTAGGATTCATATCACTATATTTGAACCTTGAGATACAGTGCATTTTGCAGCCTCATTCGCAACCGCGATAGTCCAACTAACAAAAGAATTAGTCTTCCACACAATCCAACTTTAGGAAGCCATAACTCTCAGTTACAAATGAGTTATGGGGCTTATAATATATCAAATCGAAGCTTATTCAAAGATCTATAATTGTGTTTAGGTTTACTTGACATCACCCACTTTTGGGCCCAAATTTAATCATTTAAATCTATTTTAGAGGCTTTAAATTTTTTCATTCAACTTTTTATGCACTTTTATGGGCTATTCTTTTTGGTTCTATTATGGAGCTTTATTTCAGTCTTTTCTAATGTTAGTATCCCACTATTTAACATATAAATATGTTTGTATTGCTTTAAAGAGCAATTTAAACATCAATCATCCTAACTTTCAAGGACTATAATATTGTATCACTTGTTTTCCAATTTAAATTCTTTACTATGTGTACATATATGACATTTTCTATATTCAAAATTTATTCATTCGTAATCCAATCTTATAGATTCCCAAAGTCTCTCTCACTATCATTGTATAACTTGCCTTAAGATATCTAATATCTTAAACATTGTACATGCTTTAGTATACACAAGGATAAACATATTCACATCGTTATTTACATTTTATGAACTTTTCATGAAATCATATTTAGGTTTTCACTCAATAGCATTTAGCTAATAATTATTGTGAGCATACATTATAAGCACAAAGGATTTAGTATACCTTTATCATTGTTCACACTATATACGCAGTTTTAAAAACATTACTTGCACTAAACCATATCAATCATTGATAGTTAATTATACTAGGAAATCTCCCCCTAATAACACACATACACATGTTCACTTATATTATTTGAACATGTACTATCATTTTCTCATATACACAGTTTGTCCTTATCATCCCATTTCCATATAGCACATAGCTCAGTCACATATATCAGTTGTTTCACATTCTTATTCCTTTTTCCACAGTCATGATGCATATGTTATACGTCAAACTAAAAGAGTTAAGCTTTTATGAGTAGCACAGATTTAACTTAATGATAGACTTCAATTGACAATAAGGAATTCCTATGCTCCATGGTGTAACCTATAACCCATAGTATTTATAAAGTCTATAGTAGACTTAAACCTTTGGTCTGATACCAACTTTGTCATGACCCACTTATTAAGCCGTGACAGTCCTAGGGCATAGGGAGACATAAAGTCCCCTAAACCCGTAGAACCCCGTTTAACTTATCATCCTTTACCATTTATCATATAGGACCTTATCCCAAGATCATAACCTAATTACCTTTCCTTATTAGCCATTACTTGTTTGTCATTTCCTTCTTGACTTATAACGCCATTCATAGACACAACTCATAAATTTCCCAAAGTTGTATGTCATATCATTAATCAAATGTTTATAGCATCATACACTATTGTAATAGTAATTACAATATAATTTACAACACATGTAAACCTGGTAACATTTTAGTACTAAACCTTTGACTACCATGGAACTCTAAAATAATGGTCTTCTTAGTCAAGAATTACGACACTTGAAACTAGCAGAGCAACTTCCAAGTAGAAGAATATGGCTTGGAATTTACCTTGCTGACTCATCGACCTTGCTTGAAAAATTTAAATAACTAAAGAGCGAAACAAAGCTTAGCGAGTATATAATAATGTAATATATATGGTGAGTATAAGGACCATTATCAAAAGGGCTCTTTACGGCAATGGAATGATTTTAATCAATGTTGTCATTATGATTTAATTTCTCATTTG
>CANTUT010000178.1:1090000-1255000 GCA_947687605.1 Reutealis trisperma | reverse complement strand
CCCTCGAGTTCACATTAGTTGATTTTGAAATTGACTTAGAGTCACCACCTTAATTTTATTTTATTTTTTTGGAAAAATATAAGGTAAAAACCCATTTAATTGACTCCAATTTTTTATCCAATGGAAAAATGCACTAGTCCTTGACCACTAAGGAGGATTCGGGGACTAGATTTTTGGTTTATTTTAAAAAATATTTGTTTGAAAAATTTAATATAAAATGACTTAAAATAAATTTCATGAATAGTTTACATAATGATGAACTATTAAAATATGCATGATTGTTCAACAATACAATAATATAGCAATTAAGGGAACAAGAAAGTTAAAAAAAAAATATTGAATTTATAATGAAAACCAAAAATAAGGAATACTTCTTCTAGCCCTTATGGGTTCTAGGAAAGTCACACATTCCCCCAAACTAATCATAAAACATCACTATAAAAAAAAAAAAAAAAAGGCAAAACCTAATCTATATAAAGAAGGCAAAAGAGAAGGAAGTTTGTTTATTTTAATTGGGTTTGATGCTTGAAATAGGCATGCCTACATATTCATTTGAATAGGAATCAAAATCCATATAGTTTGTCTTTCTTGAGAAAGGGGTTTGTTTAGTCTTAGCCTTTTATCATGTTTCAGTTCATTAATTAAAATGAGGGTTTAGCTAATTGATTGATTTTAATTGATAACCAAGTTGAGTTAATTAAGTTAGATTCTAATTAACTACCTTAGCAAACCAAACATTAGGCAAGGAACCGTAGAACAAAAAAAAAATAAATGAATAAATAAATAAATAAGAAAAGAAAAGAGAAAGTAAAGTTACCTCAAACAAAGGGCGACGACTTACCTCGAATAGCGGATGATTGCTTGCCTCGGACTACGAGCAATGACTTGCCTTGGATGGCAGGAAACTTTTGACTTAAGGGGTCCTTTTAGAAAGTTGCAACCCAACTTGATTTGCAAAGCAAGGAGCAATAGCAAAGCAAAAAAGAAAACTTTAAACTGAAAAGCTCATTCCTTGGCGAATCAAGCTTGTGGAGAAGGATTACTTGATGCAAAGGTGAATCAAGCAAACCAAAAGATTAAGAGGTGTAGAAAATATAGTGAGAGGACCCTCTATATAGAGGGAAAAGGTTGGGGGAAAGTTTCATGCACTTTCGATGTAGGATAGGTGCACAAAATGAAAAAAAAATTAGAAAAAAAATGGAAAAATACACATACTGTCATGAGGCACCTTACAACACCCACGGACACATTCACGGTAGTAGTAGTGACTCCTATGGCAGTAGGCCCAAATTTGTCCAGTTTCTCAATTTGGCCCATTTTAACCCATTTTTCATGATTTCAATTGCATTGTATTTGTTTCTCAATCTAGAATGATTTGAAGGGGTTCAAATGTCAAAAAGACATGTTTTGGTTTTTTTAATTTTCTTATTTTGAGAGTTTTAGGCTTCTAGAGGTTTGTTTGCTAAGTCTAAGTGCTTCTAAGATTCAAATGCATACTAGAGGGTACAAAATTATGGGTTCACAACTAGACACATATTGGAGAGCGCAAAATTGTGGGTTCACAAACTTGTATTGAAATGATAGGCTTTGGGCATAAATTGATATCCCTGTCTTTGCTATTCTTGCCTATAATAATTTTTATGTTTCATTTTGAAATTATTAATCAAGTTAAAGTGGCTCATTTTAACCTAATTTTTTCTTAACCATCTATTAGATTAAATTCTTTGATTATATGTTGAATTATTTTCAAGTAATAGTTTATTTAAGTTTAAAGCTAAAAAAAAAAAAGAGATTATTGATAGTTACCTATTCTACAAATTAATGGATTTGTCATCAAATAATGCATCTTATTTAATTCAAAAGTAAGTTATTACTATTATTGACTAGTTGCTATTTTTTAGTAATTTACTCGCTTAAAACATAAAAATAGGTAATGTAAAGTTAACAAATGTGCAATTGAAGCTAGAAGCACTCCATGCCTTTTAGTTACCTGTAAAGGTTAAAGCGAGATTTCTTGGATCAATGAAACTTTAAGGTTTGTGAGTTTAGCATGATAGTTGAAATAGCTATCTTTTTCATAGATTATGATTGCATGTCTATGTCAGTAAAGTGGGCTAACCTTTCTTTTTTTCTTCTTTTTCTTCTTTCCTTTTCATGGCTGCACATTGTGTACCCTCATTTTAGCACCTCTAAAATTAATTCTGAACTCTTCAGAACCGATTGGAATATTCTTGGCACAATCTGACTCCTTTCTTACCCTAACTAGACCTATTGTACCAGACAGTATTTTTTGAAACTAACCAAATTTTCTCTCAAACTGACCGCACAACTGTTCTAAAACTAATTTCAAGTCTATCAAAGTTGATTGTAAAATTTTTGAACTTTGAAACTCCTGAAAACTGACCTGGAACATCCAAAAAACTGACTGGAGAAAATTTTGAAAAGTGAGTTGGGCCCATGCCATATGGCCATCGCATAGCAGCTTGATGCGGCGCCACATATGGCGCTTGCGACATTCCGTACTACTATGGTGCTATAGTGCGGTGCTGCACCCCTCTCTATATAGAAAATGACCATTTTACCCCTTTCTAGCCTAATTTTCAGTCCTACCTCTAATTTTTTTTTTTTTTTTTTACATTTTCACTTCCTAAGCTACCCTTAACCCCATTTTCCTATAAATAAACTCCCCATTTCTCATTATTCCTCACTCCAAAAATTGGTATTGATTACTATCTATCAATTATTCTTCTTCTTCTCCCTCTATCTACTATTAAATTAATTAATTAATCATTTTAATTAATTAATTTTTCACCCAAACTAAGTTAATTAATCCTTTTAATTAACTAAAATCCTTTTTTTTCTTAATCACTCAAAAGTTAATTAATTAATTAATTACTTCCTTTTTTTCAAATTAAATTAAACCAAAAATCTTTTTCTTCATCCACTATTTTAATTAATTAATTAATCTTTTTAATTAATTCATTCATTCACCAATTATTTTCTAAATCCCTATTCAACCCAATCGTTTAGTCTAATAAAACAAAACTTTGTCAGGCAAAACACCTTTTCCAACCCATCCACCAAAATTCAAGGTATTTTTAATCAACTCATTCCACAATCAAAAATCAATTTAATCAATCCATAAACACCTCCAATTAATTGTGGAATGAACTACGTGAATTTTGATCCTCATTCAATAGGATACGTAGGCATCTTTGGAATTTAAATCCAAACTTCAAATCTAATTTTTTAAATTAAATTTATTTTTTGTTTTCTTCAAATGTAATTAACTACTTTCTAAATGATATTTGTAAGGGAATCTATGGTCTTCCTACAATCCCATAAGGGTAAAGAAGGCATTCCAATTTTTTATTGTCTTAATTGGAATTAAGGAGTGATTATGTGGTTCTCCTAAATTCTTAAGGATTCGAGAGAACACTCTTCTTAATTTGTAAATATTTATTTTAATTGTTTCATCAATCTCCATGCACTATGCATTCATACATGCCATATTTATGCATTTTATTTACAATTATCATCCTGAAAATGTCATTCTTGAAATCAAAATTTTCAAAGTCAAAATCAAATTATTTAAAACTAAAAATCTAATCCTCAAACTCAACCTAGTTCAAGGCTGGTGTTTTTATCCTTGGGTAAATTAATTGAAAATTAATGAATTGGAGTCAATTGGAGATTTCCTTAATTTTTCCATTTAAAAAAAAATTAGGGTGGCGACTCCCAAAATCATTTTCAAAATCAATCAATCTAAACCTGAGGATTCCATCATGAGTCTAAACCCAAATGAGCATCCTGATTCCCTCTAGCAGATTGGGCTAATGCTTGAACAAGGCCTCATAGTTGGAGACTCTAGTGGGGATGAGGTTGCCAAGTTTTTTTTTTTAAATAAAAAAGAAAATAAGAGGATTACTATTTGGTTAATGAAAAATTTTTCCAAAATAATCTCCATTTGGCTCATTAAGTATAATTTGACTTTCATGAATCACTTTGCATAAAACTTTTTGATGGTGAATAGCATTAGCTCGACAACTCTCTTTGAGTATGTTGGGAGATAGTGAAGGCATTCCACCTCATGTGTGAAAGCATTCCACCTTGTGATGAATCCTCGATCATTTTAGTGGTATAATGAGCAATTAGTATCATTAGACCCACGCAAGGCTCCTTGCCTCATATGTGGTTAGGTATATCGATGCTCTAGTGGGATAGGGACCTTTAATCAAACCACCCTTCACCCTTGTGCATATAGTCACCCTAGTGTTGACCCTGGGTTATATGTATGGTAGTAATGAAGACATTTGCCCATGAAACTTTTTTTAGCATGCATCTTGACATTGCCATGCATATATAACATGAGAAACTTGATAAGGTAAATCCATAAAACACCTCAAAACCCTAAATTAGTGGTATGTTACCCTAAAACAACCTCACATACTCACACTATCAACATTTAAAACTGATGACCAATCCTGTGGAAGGAATCCTTTTCTCGACACGCATTCCCTTTTTTTTTTTCTTCAAAATTTTGTATTCTTACCCCATTTTTTCTATTTTCCATTTTCAAGGTACCAATGGCTAACACCCCTAGCTCTTTCAACCAAGATGCAATAAGCACCTTTTTCACCAACCTCCTTAAGAAACAAGAGGAGACTTTCCAAACCACACTCATCACTGCTCTTAAGACCCAAGCCGACACTTTTACCCATGCTCTCAATGCCCAATCTGCCACCTTCACTAGTACTCTCAATTCCTAATGCCAATCTATGATTAATAAGGTCAAGGAAATAACCAATGCCGCCATCACTCCTCCCCTTGCTCAGCTTGCTTCTACTTAGGCTGGAACCAACCATGCCCCCACTTTCATTCCCCTTATTATTGATCTCATCAATAAAGGGAAAGCTTCCAAAACACCCAACTCTCCACCTTTAGATGTGAATGCCACTGCTCCCACTTCCACTGCAAATCCTTTTCAAAGAGGAGATTTCACTTGCTTTCTTGAACCCAAGAAATTGATGGAGAAGTTTGAAGCCATAGAACGATTGTAACAACCCACACCTACCCTAGAAATTTTCATGACAATTTGCTTGACTTAGAACTATTAAAGCTAAGTGTGTGCTTTTATGGGAATTTATGTGCTATGTGATGGATGAGTATGTGGCATGTTAAATTAATTTTAATATGCATAATATGAGTTATTATTGTGAAATAAATGATTTACATGAAGTGCATTAGCATAAAATAATTTATTTTACATAAAATGAATTTTCATGCAAAAAATGCAATTTTTAAGCATAAAATAAGTTTATGAGTATTTTTAAAATAATTTTTAAATAAATATTTTTGAGGGGATTTTAATGAAAATAATAAAAAAATTTATTTTAATTACCTATAATTATCCCCTTAATTAAAGAAAAAAAAAGCCCAAATACCTAAAAGCCCATTACACTAAAACACTCTTAACCTAGCTCATTAATGGTAATCTTGGAAATTACCCAAAACCCTAAAAATATAATATAAAATTCAGCCAGCCCTAGTATTCTAGTAGCCACCATTCTATTATTTCATTATTTTGATAGCAAAATTCTCTCAAAATAATGCTCTCTACCGAAATTCTCAAAACACCTTCAACTTTGCGATTTCTTGACTGTATTCATAAGTTTATCGCTCTTTTCAATTTGTTATTTAAATTCTATCAAACCAACCATGGGAAAATTATTTGAAATTGAGTATTTATTGATTTTTATTTATTAAATTCAGCCTAGGTGATTTTTTGAGAGAGAAATTGATTTTTCTACCGAAAACACCAACCTCTCTATGCGATTTCTCTAAAGGTGAATCCTACAACTCAAAATTGAAATTTTTCATGCACAAACATTACAAGGGGGGTGACTTTTGTATGATTATGTTCAAAATGGATTTTTGATGTGTTTAGATGAAAAATATTGAATTAAATGATATTTTTTACATATTATTGTAATGACCAAAAAGTTTCAAAAAATAAGGAAATTCATGGTTTTCATCCTAGAACTTAAAAGTTGGAAATTCTCATGTGTATAAACTCTAAAGGCTACTGAATTATAAGGATTCATATTCTAAATTGATATTTATTATGTTTAGATGGAAAATAATGATTTAAATCATGTGTTTACATATTACTGTAATGATTAGAAAACACCAAAAAGCAAAGAAAACTCATGATTTTCACCGTTTATTGCGATGCCTCACGAGTAGGACTTGGATGCGTCTTAATGCAAAATGGTAAAGTCATCACCTATGCATCATGACAACTTAAGAAGTATGAAGTGAATTACCTAACTCATGATTTGGAATTGGTTGCAGTAGTGTTCGCTTTAAAGATCTGGAGACATTATGTGTATGGAACGAAGTGTGAGATCTACATGGATCATAAGAGTCTTCAATATATCTTCAGCCAAAGAGACCTCAACCTGAGGCAAAGAGGTAGGCAAGTTGGTATAGCTCATCATAGAATGCACCATATCTAATAAAGTACAATTTCTCCTTTTAAACATACCATTTAACTGTGGTGTTTCGGGAGGAGTTAATTGTGATATAATGCCATGTTCTTTAAGGAAATCTTTAAACTCAGTACTTAGGTATTCACCTCCTTAATATGATCATAGGATTTTAATACCTTTTCCTATTTGTTTCTCAACTTCACTTTTGAATTCTTTGAGGCTTTCAAAGGATTCATATTTATACTTCATTAAATATACATATCCTAACCTTGAAAGGTTATATGTAAATGTAATAAAATATAAATATCCACCTTTTTCCATTTCACTGAATGGACCATATACATCACTATGTATAAGTTCCAGAACTTCTTTGGCTCTTTCATTTTGTCCAACAAAAGGTAACCTAGTCATTTTGCCTTGGATACAAGACTCATAAATTAAAGTACGTTTACCAACCAAAGGGTTAAGGAACCCCATTTTCTCCAAATTTTATATCCTATCTTCAATAATATGACCTATTCTAAGATGCCAAATATGTTTTGAACTAGGAGTTATTTTTATCATGGCATTTATATTACTTATGCTTGGATTTGTATTATTGTTACCATTATCTAAATACTAAAGACCATCAAGTACATAACCCATACCAATGATTCTATTACAATAATAGATAATACAAACATCTTTCTTAAATAAGAGTTCATAACCCATACTAATCATACTAGTTATAGAAATGATGTTCTTATAGGCATTAGGAATGTACAAAACATTTTTTAATAATAATACATAATCAAAAAGATCTATAGAAGTTGGTGCAATGGCTTTGGCCACAATACTTGCTCCATTACTGAGCTTTAGGATTAGTTCCCCTTTTTCCAAGGTTCTATTGCTTGTCATTTCCTGTATAGAAGTACAAATATGAGAACTTGCACCATTATTAAGTATCCAAGCCTTTGATGAACCATATGAAATATTGGAAATCAAATAATTAAAAGACATACCTTAAAAAGGATTGCCCTTCCCTTTGTTCTTTTTTTTTGCCCTTGAAGGATTCTAAATATTTTGGGCAATTTCTTCTCTAATGTCCACTTTTGTCATAATGGAAACACTTTCCACTACCATCCAAAGCTACCTTTATGGAGTTAGCCTGAGTTTGGAGTCTTTCTTTTTACGTTTCTTCTTGGCAGTCTTACTACTAGAAGAAGCAACTAGAGCAACTTCCTCACCTTTGCCTTTTATAGAATTTTGTACAGTCACAAGACTATTATGTAATTTTGGCAAAAATGCATTCCATCTTATTCATATGAAAATTCATAATGAAATTAGAGAAGGAATCAAGTAGGCATTGTAGGATCAAATCCATTTAAAGGTTGGTGTCACATCCCAACCTTATGAGATACGACAATCCTAGAACATGGGGAGACATAAGGTCACCCACGCCTGTAGAACCCATTAACGTATAACAATCATGCCTAGGATCTTATCGAACCTTCTTCATTAACTCATTTAAAACATTTAGATAAATACCATAATTTGCAGAAGACTTAAAGTAAATCGTTACATATAAAATCCATAAGGAAAATAATATAAATATCTATAAGTGTCAATTAATATTGCTGAAGCATCTAAAAATAAGACTTCATAAACATAGTATTATTGATAACTCGGACAAGGAATTCCCCAAGCGAAGTAGAATGCTTGAGCCATCACCTTACCTCCTCACATTTGCTCACCTGGAACCACACAAGGAAAAGGGGTGAGATAGATGATCTCAATGAGTAAACAAAAAGGCATATACATTATCTCATATTCCTTTGAAAGGAAACACATAGCTTATACACATAGTTCATGGTTTATAACTCATGAATCAGGTTGCAATTTAGCAAGGGTTCAATTTAGCAAGTTTGCATAAATCACACTTATAACACTTATAGAGTGAAGACTATACTCAATTCACTCAAAATACATTGAGGAGAGGTGGCCTTTGCCAAATTTCAACTCCTATCACATGGAAAGCGTGAAGCTGATTAGGATCCACGGCTAGAACCGCCCCTTATAGCTGAGGTGGATACACTACCCCTATCTATCGGGTTAAGACCATGTGCACAGGTTTTGATGATTACCCACATCGGCACGAGGATTTTGCATAAAGGGTAAAGGTACCATAGCTAGAGCTATTGGTGAACACAATTAACAATATCACATAAGGCAACAATAACATGTATTTAAATAGCAATAGTGGTTTGGCTTTCAACAATAATACAATGAAAGTGTAGTTACAGAAAAAATACAAGCTAGGGTGTTAATCACAAAAAGTTCTCATTGGATAAACAAAATAGTTTTGGACCAAATGTCCTTTGGCACCCCAAGCTTAACAAAGAAATCATATAACAATATTTAACATAGAAAGAACTTGGGTTTCAAAGATCACAAAGGTTCACATATCAATATTTCACATTCTTAAAGCACAACATGACGTTGTTCATACTTGAAACAAGAACGTTGTGTTTACTCACCTCGGGGTTCCTTTGCTCCTAGTACATGTAGTCCCTTTTGCACTTCTAAGGCTCCTCAAACTCTAACATAATATTTGATTTAATACTTAGTATTTATTTACTCATGATGTTCCTATCCCATAACTACCCATGTACATATAGCATACACATACACTTAGAGTCCACACATACATGTACTCATCACTTGCACATATCACGTTGACTTGAAAGTCTTGCATACTTAGGCCTTATAGGCTCACATGAAAATACATTGCAATCATGTCAATACCTTTTTAAGGTCATCACATTATCATTACCCTAATATCAATTCACTTGTCAATTGTCTTAGTTCACTTTACACTTTCATACATGTCAACTTAACAATTAATCCTTCAAACATCATACTTGACTCTTATGATCCCTTTTACTTTATTAACTCATAATCATATGTTCATCATTAATTCATCATAACTCCTAGTTCCAATTTCCTCAATCACATTTGCATTCTAACCAAAATACAAGGTTAAGGTACCTTAAGTATAACTTAAGTATACTATAATACATTTAAGCTTATCTGGGATCATACCTTCAACTAACTTGCAATTTCATCATTAACTATACATACATACATGTCAACAATCACCAAGACACATCACATAAAATTTATAAACATTTGGACACAATTGTTCATGTAGGCCGAATGCATCATTAAGGTGGAAACCAAATTCTTCTTCTTTTCGTGTTTTTCGTTTATTTCAGAAATATGTAAAAACATGGTTTGACCCAAGATTGTGTTTTCCATTTATGATGTTTATGCAATAAAATTGTGATTTTAAGTTATAAAATTCACCTTTGGAGAAATCTTATGGAAAGAATCATGTTTTTCGGTAGAAAATAAATTTTCTCTCCCAAAAATTCACTCAAACAGAATTGAATCTGTAGAAATTAGTAATCAAATAGTTCAAAATAATTTTTCCATAATTTATTTCATAGAAAATAGTTTAGAAATCGAAAGAGAATAAAAACTTACGAATACAGATATGAAATCGCGAAACGGTAAAGTGTTTTCGATATCTCAGTAGAGAGAATTATTTTGAGAGGTTTTTCTGCTAGAATATAGAAAGAATAAGGGAATGGTTGCTGGAAACCCTTGTTTGGCCAAAAATTAGAACATGTATTAGGGTTGGAGTGGAATTTCCACTTTTACCCTTAATGAATTAGGTTAGGAGCATTTTGTGTAGTGAGCTTTTGGGTAATTAGGCTTTTTTTTTTCTTTAAAAATTTCGGCTGAAAGGATTTAAAAATGAAAATAATATTTTTCTTTTTAATTTTGGAATATTTCCCTCAAAAATATTTATTTAAAAAATATTTTAAAAATACTCATAAAATTATTTTATGCTTAAAAATTGTTTTATGCATAAGAATTCATTTTATTTAAAATAAATTCTTTTATGCAAATGCACTTTATGTAAATCATTTATTTCATAATGGCAACACATATTATGCATATTAAAATTAATTTAGTATGCGATGTACTCATCAATCACTTAGATCACAAATTTTCACTCAAGCACACACTTAACCTTACAGATTCTAATTCAAGCAATTTATCACAAAAATTCCTAGGGTGGGTGTGGGTTGTTACATTCTCCCCCCCTTGAGGAAATTCGTCCTTGAATTTAAACCCTTACCTAGTTACTCTTTAAAAGCTGAGGATGCTTCTATCGCATTTCCTCCTCTGCTTCCCAAGTGCATTCATCTATCCCATGATTTCCCCACTAAACCTTAATCATGGGTATCTTCTTATTTCTTAACTTCTTTACTTGTCGATCCACTATAGCTATTGGTGACTCCTCATAAGATAGTTGTTCATCTAACATAATGTCTAGAGGTAAAAGAATGTGCGATGGATCAGACACATATTTTCTTAACATGGAAATGTGGAACACTGGGTGTACATGCGCCAAAGTTGGAGGCAGGGCAAGTCTATAAGACACTTCTCCAACCTTATCTAAGATTTCAAAAGGACCAATGAAACAAGGTGATAATTTCCCTTTCTTGCCAAATCTCATAACTCCTTTCATTGGTGAGACCTTTAAGAACATGTGATCTTCCACGACGAATTGGACTTCCTTTAGGTTAGGGTCCGTGTAACTCTTTTGTCGACTGAATGCTGTCTTCAGTCGATCTCGAATTATTGGTACTTTCTCGGTGGTCTCCTTAAGCAATTTAGGCATTTCTATATGCTTGTCTCCAGGTTTAATCCAACAAATCAGAGAACGACACTTCCTCCCATAAAATGCTTTGTATGGCGCCATGCCAATGGACGAATGATAGCTATTGTTGTGGGCGAATTCAATAAGGGGTAAATACTTATCCCATCTACCACCAAAATCCAAGACACTCATCCCTAGCATGTCCTCGAGTGTCTGAATCATTCTTTCAAATTGGTCATCCGTTTGAGGGTGAAACGCCGTACTAAAATCTAATTATGTTCCTAACGCTTCTTGCAACTTTTGCCAGAACCTTAAGGTGAATTGAGTTCCTCGATCGGAGATGATAGAAATTGGCACTCTATGTAGGTTCACGATCTCATCTATATATAACTGCATATACTGAGCTGCAGAATAAGTGGTCTTAACTCCTAGGAAATGGGTAGACTTTGTCAATCTATCTACTATGACCCATATAGAATCATATCCTTTAGAGGTTCTAGGTAAGCCAACAACAAAGTCTATAGTGATGCGCTCCCACTTCCATTCAGGTAATCGAATCTCTTGTAGCAATCCTAAGGGTCGTTGATGTTTGTACTTGATTTGTTGGTAAGTCAGGCAGGATGTTACAAACTTAGCTACATCTTTCTTCAATCTAGGCCACCAATAATTAGCTTTCACGTTGTGGTACATCTTGGTAATTCCAAGATGAGCACAGTAAGGTGTCTGATGTGCTTCCTTCAATATCATTTCCTTTAGTCCATCCACATCAGGCACGCATACTCTATTCGTACACTTTAAAACTCCATTGACTATCTTAAACTTAGGATTCTTTCCTTCTCTCATCTCATCCTTCAACTTCATCAAGTATGGGTCTCTATCTTGCGCATTCCTTATTTCCTCCATTAACTTAGATCTCACTTGGAAGTGAGCCAATAAAACTCTTGATCCTCCAATCTCCAGTCTCAATCCTTGATTAAACAATTCCTTTAGTTCCTTCACAATCGAGCTTTTTCTCACATCCACATGGGCTAGGCTTCCCATCGACTTTCGACTCAAGGCATCTGCCAATACATTTGCCTTCCCGGGATGATAGAGAATCTAACAATCATAATCCTTCAATAGTTCAATCCATTTCCTTTGTCTTAGATTGAGGTCTCTTTGGCTCAAGATATATTGAAGACTCTTATGATCCGTGTATATCTCATACTTCATCCCATACATGTAATGCCTCTAGATCTTTAGAGTGAACACTACCGCAGCTAATTCTAAATCGTGAGTAGGGTAATTCACTTCATGTCTCTTTAGTTGTCGTGATGCATAGGCAATGACTTTACCATTTTGCATCAAGACGCACCCAAGTCCTACTCTCAAAGCATTGCAATAGACCGTGAATCCTTCTTCTCCTTCAGGTAATGTCAAGACTGGTGCCGATACCAAACACTCTTTGAGTTTCTGAAAACTCTTCTCACAGGACTCTTCCTAATTGAACTTAACTTGTTTTCTTGTCAACTTGGTCAATGCCGCTACTATCTTAAAAAAGTCCTGCACGAATCTACGATAATATCCCGCCATGCCCAAGAAACTTCGTACTTTAGAAACTGTCGTGGGCCTTGGCCAATTCGCTATTGCTTCAACATTCTTAGGATCAACTTGAATTCCTTCCTTACTTATGACATGTCTAAGAAAGTTGACCGACTCCATCCAAAACTCACACTTAGATAACTTAGCATCGAGTTGGTGATCACGTAATGTTTGAAGTATGATCTTCAGATGTTCTTTATGTTCCTCTTTATTCTTCGAATAGATCAGGATGTCATTGATGAATACGATCATGAACTTGTCAAGGAATGGCTTGAATACTCAATTCATCAAGTCTATGAAAGCAACAGGAGCATTCATCAAACCGAATGGCAAAACTATGAACTCCTAGTGCCCATATCTAGTATGAAAGGCAGCCTTGCAGATATCTTCTCCTCGGATCTTTAGTTGATGATAGCCAGACCTTAAGTCAATCTTAGAGAAGTGACCAGCTCCTTACAGTTGATCAAAAAGATCATCAATCCTCGGCAATGGGTATCTATTCTTCATAATGACTTTGTTAAGTTGACGATAGTCGATGCACATTCGAAACGATCCATCTTTCTTTTTCACGAACAACACTAGAGCGCCCTATGGCAAATTGCTTAGTCGAATGAAGCCCTTATCGAACAGGTCATGCAATTGTGTCTTTAACTCCTTCAGCTCCATTGGTGCCATGCGATATGGTGGTATCGATATCAGTTGGGTACTGAGTAGCAATTTGATGTTGAACTCGATCTCACGATCAGGGGGTAATCCAGGTAAATCTTCTAGAAAGACATCCATGAACTCATCCACTATTGGAATGCTCTTGTCTCGAATGGCAGCTTCTTTGCCAGTGTCTACTACATGAGCTAGATACGCTTGGCATCCTTTCCTTAACATCTACCTCGCTCCTAAGGCCGATATCAAGTTCAAAGGATTCTCATTCCTATCTCCTTGGTATATAAACTCCTTCCCATCTCTAGTTTGAAACTCGACAAGTTTTTTTCTGCAGTCGATACGAGCTCCATGCTCATACAACCAGTCCATCCCTAATATCACATCGAATTCTAGTACGTCCAATTCTAGCAGCACTACCAGAAGTGTTTGTCCATTAATGTCTACATCACATCCCTTATACTTATACTTCACTTCCATCACTTCCCCTAAAAGAGTTGTTATTACTAACAGTTCACTCATCAATTCCTTATCTATTCCAAAATACTTAGCAAAACAAGGCGAGACAAATGAATGGGTAGCACCAGAATCAATTAAACTTTTTATGCTAGAACTTTGGATGGGAATGATACCTTCTTCTTTCAAATCACACTAGATAATATTCCTCCTCTGACTATATTTGATATTTACATAAGTGATGGAGAAAATCCTACCTTTCTTACTATTCTAGTCTATATGATAGTATCAAAACACTAAATTCCTTAATATACTTCATTTACTTCATACCATACACTTATGCATATACAATGTAACTGATTTATTTCATTCTCCTACTGATCATTACTAACTGTCATTTCTCTTCCTATGACATCAATCACAGTTATCATTTAATAACTCCATATAATTCATTTACCAAACTATAGTAACATGTAAGCATAACATTATACCTATCGTTCTTTAATCTCAGTTAGGTCAAAACCTAGTCCACTTCTTTTTCTAATCCATTTAACTCCAATATCAAAATGTTATACTTAACATGTCTTTAACTTTAGCACCCATCATATAATATCACATCATAGGACATATATCGCCTAGCCTATATCACATATCATGGCATATGTCAAGTATCCTAGTCATGTAACACATAACTTATGGCATAATGGGCTCCTCTATTGTCTAAAGTAAATCATTTCATAGAATCAATCCATACTAAGTCATTAAGCAATCAAATAATACTATTCATATCATATTAGTCCTATGCCCCTAAACTAACTGTTACCATCTACTAGTGGAAGTCTCAATTATGTCTCTTATTTCTTTGCGCATGGCGTGCACTTCTTGCGAAGTCGCTTGCTCACTAGAGTCCATAGTCGGTGCCCTCAAGTTGGATCTTTCTCTTAGCTGTATAGGTACAGAGGCAGCATTCGATGCGGTGTCCGATACAACATCATCATTAGCCCTAACGGATTGGGCGACTATGTGAACCTTCTTCTTAGGAGGCATTTTGTCTATCATAATAAGGGAATTTAGTACTAATCCCCTATCCTAACCCATTTAACCTCCCCCTTATCCTAGCACACATTATCATGCATTTACCATGTCACATCACTAATCATATATCATATATAAATCACATATCATATAGTTTGCACATATCACATATCATAATCATATAGCATATATCTCATAATACCACACTATAGCACGATAATGAAGGAAATCATCTCATCCTAGGTAACTAGGCAATCAAGGGAAAATCATTCATATCACATAAAGTGCTATACCGTTATGTCGATCATCATATCTACTCAACCTAATTATCGTGTCCACCTCTAAAGCAATCAAGAGCGACATGGCCACTACTACCACATTGATAGCAAAGAAGATCTCTTTCTTGACGGTGATTAGTTGAAGATGCAGACCTCACTGGTGAGTAGTCCCCTCTATGCTCAACAATCCCTGACCTTAACTGCTCCATATCCTCTCCTAGTGCTTGAATCATTACCTTAAGATGGCGATTTTCCTCTTTCAAGTATGAATAGTTATCCTCTAATTTCTGAACCTTACTATATACCCAATCAGGATCTAAGTGCTCCTCGGGGTCTTCTTCTTCGTCAGAGGTCTTCTCTTTTGTAGGGCGAATCACAATTACAACTTTCTCGAGCATCTTTGGCCAAGTCCTCTTACAAGTCACACGGGGTGCTCTAGGTCGCGGTCCTCGAGCAGGCATAATCTTCTTGGTCATCTGTCAGAAGAATCATAAGGCAAGCAAATAATAACAAGGATTACTAATCTACTAGGATTTCGCAGAACTATGCTAGCAATAGACTGCAAGTGACATGACAGGAAAATTCCTATGCTCCCGGATTTTACTTAAGCAACTCATATAAAACAAGCTTGACCTAGACTTTTAAAAACTATGGCTCTGATACCACTTTTGTCATATCCCAACCTTATGAGATACGACGGTCCTAGAACATGGAGAGACATAAGGTCACTCACGCCCGTAGAACCCATTAACATATAAAAATCATCCCTAGGATCTTACTGAACCTTCTTCATTAACTCATTTAAAACATTTAGATAAATACCATAATTTGCGGAAGGCTTAAAGTAAATCGTTACATATAAAATCCATAAGGAAAATAATATAAATCTCTATAAGTATCAATTAACATTCCTGAAGCATCTAAAGACAAGACTTCATAAACATAGTATTATTGATAACTCAAATAAGGAATTCCCCAAGTGAAGTAGAATGCTTGAGCCATCACCTTACCTCCTCACATTTGCTCACCTGGAACCACACAAGGAAAAGGGGTGAGATAGATGATCTCAATGAGTAAACAAAAAGGCACATACATTATCTCATATTCCTTTGAAAGGAAACACATAGCTTATACATATAGTTCATGGTTTATAACTCATGAATCAAGTTGCAATTTAGCAAGGGTTCAATTTAGCAAGTTTGCAGAAATCACACTTATAACACTTATAGAGTGAACACTATACTCAATTCACTCAAAACACATTGAGGAGAGGTGGCCTTTGCCAAATTCCAACTCCTATCACATGGAAAGTGTGAAGCTAATCAGGCTCCACAGCTAGAACCACCCCTTCTAGCTGAGGTGGATACACTACCCCTATCCATTGGGTTAAGACCATGTGCACAGGTTCCGATGATTACCCGCATCGGCATGAGGATTTTGCATAAAGGGTAAAGGTACCATAGCTAGAGCTATTGGTAAACACAATTAACAATATCACATAAGGCAATAATAACATGTATTTCAATAACAATAGTGGTTTGGCTTTCAACAATAATACAATGAAAGTGTAGTTCCAGAAAAAATACAAGCTAGGGTGTTAATCACAAAAAGTTCTCACTGGATAAACAAAATAGTTTTGGACCAAATGTCCTTTGGCAACCCAAGCTTAATAAAGAAATCATATAATAATATTTAGAAAAGAAAGAACTTGGGTTTCAAAGATCACAAAGGTTCACATATCAATATTTCACATTCTTAAAGCACAACATGATGTTGTTCACATTTGAAAAAAGAACGTTGTGTTTACTCACCTTGGGGTTCCTTTGCTCCTAGTACATGTAGTCCCTTTTGCACTTCTAAGGCTCCTCAAACTCTAACATAATATTTGATTTAATACTTAGTATTTATTTACTCATGATGTTCCTATCCCATAGCTACCCATGTACATATAGCATACACATACACTTAGAGTCCAAACATAGGTGTACTCATCACTTGCACATATCACGTTGATTTGAAAGTCTTGCATACTTAGGCCTTATAGGCTCACATGAAAATACATTGCAATCATATCAATACCTTTTTAAGGTCATAACATTATCATTACCCTAATATCAATTCACTTGTCAATTATCTTAGTTCACTTTACACTTTCATACATTTCAACTTAACAATTAATCCTTCAAACATCATACTTGACTCTTATGATCCCTTTTACTTCATTAACTCATAATCATATGTTCATCATCAATTCATCATAACTCCTAGTTCCAATTTCCTTAATCACATTTGCATTCTAACCAAAATACAAGGTTAAGATACCTTAAGTATAACTTAAGTATACTATAATATATTTAAGCTTATCTAGGATGAAACCTTCAACTAACGTGCAATTTTATCATTAATTATACATACATACATGTCAAAAATCACCAAGACACATCACATAAAATTTATAAACATTTGGACACTATTGTTCATGTAGGTCGAATGCATCATTAAGGTGGAAACCAAGTTCTTCTTTTCGTGTTTTCCGTTTATTTTAGAAATATGTAAAAACATGGTTTAAACCAAGATTTTTCATGTAGACATAACAAAAATCATTTTAGAACTTAAATCCATAAGAATCGGCCACTATTGGTGTTAGTAATATAGAATAATTCAATCTTTTGCATTATAGTGCATAAAACATAAGTTTTCTTATTTTCGGCATTTTCCAGTCATTTCAGAAATATGCAAACAAGTTGTTTAAACCATTATTTTTCATTCAATCATTGAAAATATCAGTTTAGAACACATTCCTTCATGAATCAGCAGCCATAGATAGGGTTTATACAAAAAAATTCCAAGTTCAAAGGCTTAGGTGAAAAATCATGAATTTTCGATCTTTCCGCGCATTTCGTTTATTTCAGCGATAAACAAACACATGATTCAAGTCATTATTTTTTGTCTAACAAAACAAATATCATATTAGAACATCAATTCAAACAAATTGGCAGCCATGTATTCATGAAGGAATAAAATTTTCCATTTTCCAAGTCCTAACACGAAAACTTAGAATTCCTTTGTTTTTCAAAACTTTTCGGTCATCACAGAAATATGCAGAAATATTATTTCATGCAATATTTTTCATCGAAACAAATCAAAAATAAGTTTAGAATGAAAAAAGGTACAAATTGCCCTCCCCCCTATGATGTTTATGCAATAAAATTGTGATTTTAAGTTATAGAATTCACATTTGGAGAAATCTTGCGGAAAGAATCATGTTTTTCGGTAGAAAATAAATTTTCTCTCCCAAAAATTCACTCAAACAGAATTAAATATGTAGAAATCAGTAATCAAACAGTTCAAAATAATTTTCCCATAATTTATTTCATAGAAAACAGTTTAGAAATCGAAAGAGAATAAAAACTTATGATTACGGTCACAAAATCGCGAAACGGTAAAGTGTTTTCGATATTCGGTAGAGAGAATTATTTTGAGAGATTTTTCTACTAGCATACAGAAAGAATAAGGGAATGGCTGCTGGAAACCGTTGTTTGGCCGAAAATTAGAATATGTATTAGGGTTGGAGTGGAATTTCCACTTTTACCCTTAATGAATTAGGTTAGGAGCATTTTTGTGTAGTGGGCTTTTGGGCAATTGGGCTTTTTTTTTTTCTTTAAAAATTTCGGCTGAAAGGATTTAAAAATGAAAATAATATTTTTCTTTTTAAATCTTGAATATTTCCCTCAAAAATATTTATTTAAAAAAATTTTAAAAATACCCATAAAATTATTTTATGCTTAAAAATTGTTTTATGCATGAGAATTCATTTTATTTAAAATAAATTATTTTATGAAAATGCACTTTATGTAAATCATTTATTTCACAATGGAAACACATATTATGCATATTAAAATTAATTTAGTATGCCACATACTCATCAATCACTTAGATCACAAATTTTCACACAAGCACACACTTAACCTTATAGATTCTAATTCAAGCAATTTATCACAAAAATTCCTAGGATGGGTGTGGGTTGTTACAGTTGGAATCCATGGTGAAATCTAAATTCTCCAATTGCTTAATAAGCCTGATCATCTTAGGATCATGTGGCCTAACCTTTTCTTCCTCTTATATCTTGGTTTTGAACAACTGCTTCGATATCTCATATCTAGTAGTTCTACTTTCTTCTCCATATATCTCATCAAATGGATAAGAATTTCCCTAGCCTCAACATAATTTTCATGTTGCTTATGCAAATCATATGACATAGAAGCCATCACAATACACTTTCCTAAAATATGATCCACTTTCTACCTCTTTAAGGTAGCATGTTCTTTAGCAGAGGCCCCTTCAGGTAAGGGTCCAGGAACATCACAATCAAGTACATAAGCAATCCTTTCATAAGCAAGGACTAATTTAAGGTTACAATACTAGTCCACAAAATTAGGTCATGTGAGTTTATTATCAGTAAGAATGCTAGAGATGGGACAAGATTTGCTCATATTAACAAAATACTGCAGAAAATAAAAAGATTATTAGTGTTATGTAAAATGTAACTTCCATAATGATTTGGTTTTTAATCATAATGGTACTCCCACTAACTTTATGATTCCTACACTTCCAAGTAGGAAATGGAAATCTCCTTAGGGTGGATTTCTAGTGGGCAATTGAATTCTTACAAGACTATCAAATACTCTCAAATACACATTGTCATTATTGAGAATTTGATATCTAATAAGTCAACAACACTTGTTCATCACTACTCTTTCTGAGGCTCAATCAACTTGGTTCCTAATGTTTTTGACCTCAGATACACATTGTCATTATTAGTCATACACATCAGTTAAGTCAAAGCCATTGGACCAACAACTATAGAGAATTCAACATTGCAAGGCTTAGGTACTCTTTGCCATTATTGCCAAGCTATGCATCTCATACTTGCAATATCACATGCTATCTAATGACTTCAAGGAAATTATTTTTCCAATGGAGAACCATGACTTAATATTTTATTTACAAGATTTTCAGGCTTTGATTTTAGGTCTCACTTTACACATTATTCATATTAGCATATATTGACCTAAGTTATTTCAAAACTTAGTTAATCTCTATTTTCATCTTGTCAATCAAATTGAAAGCTATCTAATGTTTGTTCAAGTATTTGTTTTGTAGAATATAGCATATTTATTGATTGAAATTGAAAGGAAATCAAAATCTTTCAAAGTATATTGGATTTCTTTTGAGTCACGACCAAAATGATGAAATCGCAATTACGATCATAAAATCATGACCATGACTATGTAATCGTGACCAAGAAACTTAAGAAGCCAATTTGATAAATTTCACTTAAAGCGAGGTCGCGACTGCCACCATGAGCGCGATCCAACATTCGCAATCACGAATAAGTAGTTGCGACCGTGAAATTCATACTAAAGTCTAAGACTACAATGGATAGTTGGAGAACCAACGAAAAGATGCCACGTGTGATCTAGCCATTGTGGATTATGAAGATCATGACCGCTAAATACTAGTCATGATCACAAAAATGGAGCCACGACCATAAAAAAGGCTTAGCGATCGCAACCTAACTTTGATAGTGCATTTAATGCAAGACATTATGGCTGTTATGAGGATCCTTTTTGGTATCTCTTTGTAATGGGGAATTCGAAGGGAAGAAGCTATAAATACCCCCTCCAAAGACCCTCATAATTATCCAACAACTTTCATTTAAGTCAAACTCTTGCAATTTTAATTCTTAAAGACTTTACTTCTTAATTGTTATCATTTGGTTATTGTAAGAGCATTGATAGCTCAAAGGGTTGAGTGTTAGCCTTGAAAACACATATTGTTAGGTTGTGAGTGAGCCGTTAGAAAACTGTTGTATAGGTTTGAGTGTGAGCCTAAGGGAAACACTTGTAAGGGTTGTGTGTGAGCCATTGAAAACACATTATAAGTTTGGAGTGAGCTTAAAACTCCTTGTAAGCATCATCTAGTAGTAGAATCCCTAATTGAGATTGGGGAGTGGATGTAGGGTTCATTAATACCCAAACCACTATAAAATTGTTTGTGTTCATTCTCTTTCCCTATCTCTTTCTATCCATTTTTTAATTTCCCACCAATTCAACCCCCTTTTTTAGTGCATAAGGGCCAACAAGTGGTATCAGAGCTTTGGTCTCATTCTTCAAGCTTAATTGTGTGAGAAAATATCAAAATGGCTAATGAAGGGATGCATCACCTCAAGCCACACTTTGATGGTACCGATTATATGCATTGAAAGTATAAAATGGAGGTAAATCTTGATAGTGATGTCATTGATGTATGGGATTACATAATCAAATAATGGAGACCTCCATCAAGAAAAGTTGATAATGTTGAAGAATTAGTTCCTAGAGAAGAATGGGTGGATGCACAAAGAAAAGCTAATAGAAAAAATAAAAGAGGCATGGCAATTCTTCTTAGTTCACTCTCAAGAGAAGAATGTGGTAGAGCTCAACATTATTCAAGTGCATTTAGCATTTGGAAATCTTTAGAAAACTACCACGAAGGAACTAAGCAAGTCAAAGAGAAAAAGATTCAGTTGTACACAACTGAATATGAGCACTTTAAGATGAAACCCAATGAAAGTGTCACTGATATGACAAATAGGCTTCTAGCCCTTGTCACCAACATGAAGAAATTGGGCAAAGTATACACCTTGAATGACATATAAGATTCTCAAAACTCTCCCAAAGAAAGATTATAGAACTAGAATTGCTGGCATAGAAAAAGCTGATGAGGATCTTGGAAAGGTTCCTACCAATGTCATCATTAGAAAACTCCTTACCAAAGAAATGTCTCTATTGATAGAGAAGGAAGAGAATCAAGAGATGGAGAAAAAGAAATCCTTAGCTCTCAAATCCTCTCTCAAAAGCAAAAAGGAATGTGAGAGCTCAAGTGAATCGGAGGAAAGTGAAGATGATGATGATGAAGAACTTGCTATGCTCTCAAAAAGGGTCTAAGACATTGTCAAGAGAAGAAAGAAAGAAAAGAGGCCCTTTAGGAGATCATCATCAAATTACAACTCAAACTTAAGCAAAGAAAAAAAGAATGACATTACTTACTATGAATGTGGCAAGCAAGGTCATATAAAAACAAAATGTCCCAACATCAAAAAGAAAAAGAAATAGGACAAGGATAAGAAGAAGCAAGGCTTCAAAGCAACATGGGATGATGACTCCTCAAGTGATGAAGAGGAAGAGGATGTTGCAAACTTATATTTCATGGCCTTAGAGGACTCATCAAATGAGGTAAGCTCTGACTCTGAATCTTGTGATGATATTGATGATGGTTTGCATGATGAGGATGAGCTAATTAAAGCTATGAATTTAAAATACAAAAAGTATAAATCAAAAATGAAATTTTTTAAGGAAAACCATTCTAAGTTGGAGGAGAATTTTAAAGAATTAGAAAAACTTATTTTAAGCTTAAAAACCTCCAATGTTAGCTTAAAATCTCATTGGAGGAAATCACTTCTAAAAACTCTTCTTTGAAAATTGAGGTTGAAGAATTAAGAAACTCAATCTTCAAATTTCACAAAGGAAAAAAAGCCTTGGATACTCTTATTGTATCATAAAGGCCACCCCTTGTGAGACATGGTCTTGGCTTTGATAGCTCATCTCCATCCACATCCTCACCCACTATATTTATAAAGGCTAGAACTCCTCAAACCTCTAGCATTGAGGTAATTCACAAGGAAGTGAAAACACACACTAAACCTCCAAGTCCCAAAAGGACTTAAAAGGTTACATCAAACTTAAGAGATAAGTCTCAAAGAGTTAACCATGCATTCATATATCAAAAAGGGCATACTCAAAGGCATCCATAACCATAACATAATACTTGTCCTTATATGCATTCATATCATGATGTTGTGAAAAGACCAAATTTTTTTGACAAAATGGCAAAGAATACCTTTAAGTCAAAACTCAAATGCCATTATTGTATGAAAGATGGTCATATAAATGTATTTTGTTATATAAGGAAGGCTCAACTCAAGCTTGAGGACTCTTTCAAGGCTAACCCCTAAGGACCCAAGTATATTTGAGTACCTAAAACAAGATGATTAATCTTTTGTTGTAGGTGTGTCTCAAATCCACTACCAAGGAGAACAAATGGCATGTAGATAGTGGATATTTAAGAAACATGATTGGAAATGCAAGCCTCTTCACAAATTTGAAAGAAAAAAGAGGTGGAAATATCACATTTGATAACAATGCCAAAGGTAAATAGTTGGCATTGTCACCATTAGTAAGAATAATAGTTCTCTCATAGAAAATGTTCTTTTGGTTGATGGTTTAAAATTTAACTTGCTTAGTGTAAGTCAATTATGTGATAAGGGTAATAAAGTCACCTTTGACTCTAAAGCATGCATTGTCACCACTTTAGTTAATGACAATGTAGTGTTTAAGGGTGAAAGCGAGGGCAATACCTGTAGGATTGACTTAGATGATTTGGCTAACCAAGATGTCAAGTGTTTCATATCTATTAGCAATGATTCTTGGCTTTGGCATAGAAGGCTTGGACATGCAAGCATGGAGCTTCTTCATAGTCTTTGCAAGGATGAGCTTGTTGAAGGACTTCAAAGATCAAATTCTCAAAGGATAAGACATATGGACCTTATCAAATGGGAAAGCAACACAAGTCATCATACAAATTAAAAAATATTGTAAATACTTTTAGACCCCTTCAACTTATTCATATGGATTTGTTTGGACCTAGTAGAGTTGCTAATTTAGGTGCAAAAATGTATGCCTATGTGCTTATTGATGACTACTCTAGATTTACTTAGGTTAGTTGATTGACTCATAAGAGTGCTGCTTTTGATGCATTCAAAAGTTTTGCAAAAAGAGTTCAAAATGTTAAAGGCTATTTCATTTCCACAATTAGAAGTGACCATGGAAAAGAATTTGAAAATGAATTTTTCAAAAATTTTTGCATTAAACATGGAATTTCGCATAATTTTTCCTCTCATAGAACACCTCAACAAAATGGTGTTGTAGAAAGGAAAAATAGAACCTCGATTGAAATGGCTAGAACCATGCTTAATGAATATGGTTTGCCAACTTATTTTTAGGTGGAAGCCGTTAACACTTCATGTTACATTTCAAATAGAGTTTTTAAAAGACCCATTTTGAATAAAACCTCTTATGAGTTATGGAATGGAAAAAAGCCCAAGATTTCATATCTAAGAGTTTTTTGTTACAAGTGCTACTTATTAAATACCAAGGATAACCTTGGAAAATTTGCTTCTAAAACTAATGAAGGCATTTTCTTAGGATACTCCACCACTAGGAAAGCTTATAGAGTCTTTAACAAAAAGACTATGGTAATTGAAGAGTCTATGAATATTGTATTTAATAAATTTAGTAAACTTGATCTTGGAAAAGGTAGAGTTCTTGATGATTGTGTAGGTGAATTTAAAAAGCTTGGATTGGATCAAGATGAGACTCCAAAGGAAGTTAAAGACCAAGTGGAAAACTAATAAGATCATGAGAATCAATCAAATCCACAAGAGGAAGATGTTTAAGAACTTCCTAAGGAGTGGAGATACCCTAAGAATCATCCCAAGGAGCAAATCATAGGTGATCTATCTAAAGGTGTAAGTAGTAGATCTCATTATAAAGCCTTAGATAATAATTTTGCTTTTGTTTCTCAAATTGAGCCAAGGTCCATTGATGAGGCTCTTAATAATAAGAGTTGGGTAATTGCTATGCAAGAGGAACTCAACCAATTTGAGAGAAACAAAGTTTGGGAACTTGTTCCTAGACCCAAAGATCATCCTATTATTGGATGTAAATGGGTTTATAAAAATAAGTTAGATGAGCATGGCTTCATCACTATGAATAAGCCTAGATTGTTTGCCAAAGGGTACAACTAAGAGGAAGGCATTGACTATGATGAAACTTATGCTCCGGTAGCAAGATTAGAGGCTATTAGAATTTTGCTTGCTTATACATGTCATATGGATTTTAAACTCTTTCAAAGGGATGTTAAAAGTGCTTTTTTAAATGGATTTATTAAGGAGGAAGTTTATGTTAAGTAACCCCTTGGTTTTGAACATCATGAACTTCCCGATCATGTCTTTAAATTAACTAAGGCCTTGTATGGTTTGAAACAAGCTCCTAGAGCTTGGTATGAAAGGCTAAGTACATTCCTCTTGAAAAATGATTTTATTAAGGGCAAAGTTGGCACAACATTTTTTGTAAAATGGCATAAAAATGACACTTTAATTGTTCAAATTTAAGTTAATAATATTATCTTTGGTGCTACTAATAAACATCTTTGTGAAGAATTTGCCAAGTGTATGACTAGAGAATTTGAGATGAGCATGATGGGTGAGCTCAAGTTCTTCCTAGGACTACAAATCAAGCAATGCAAATATGGCATCTTCATCAACCAATCCAAATATACAAGAGAGCTTCTTAAGAAGTTTGGCATGGATGGTTGCAAAAGTAGCAAGACTCCAGTGAGCACATCAACTAAGCTTGACAAAGATGAAAAGGGTAAGCCTATAGATGAGAAGAAATATCAAGGTATGATTAGTTCTCTTCTCTACCTTACAGCAGCTAGACCCAATATAATGTATAGTGTTTGTTTATGCACACATTTTCAATCTTGTCCTAACGAATCTCATTTGCATGCGGTTAAAAGAATTTTAAAGTATTTACATGGCACATTGCATTTAGGGCTTTGGTATCCAAGAAATTCATCTTTTACAATAATTGGTTTTTTGGATGCAGCCAGTAGTTTGCTTGATAGAAAAGCACTTCTGGAACTTATCATTTTTCTTGGTGAATGTTTAGTTTCATGGTTTAGCAAGAAACAAGTTTCGGTAGCCTTGTCCACTGCCGAAGTGGAATATGTGGCAGTGGGTTATTGTTGCACTCAAGTTCTTTGGTTAAAACAATAACTCAAGGACTATGTCAAGTGATTGATTACATTCCCATCAAATGTGATAACACAAGTGCCATAAATCTCTCCAAAAATCCCATCCAACATTCCAGGAGTAAGCATATAGACATTAGGCATCATTTTTTGAGAGATCATGTGCAAAATGGTGATGTTGTATTAGAATTTATTGATACAACTAACCAACTTGCTGATATTTTCACAAAACCCCAAAATGAAGAAAGATTAAATTTCATAAAAAGGGAAATTGGCATGCTTGATGGAGCTCATTGCCTTAGATTTTCAAAATTACATAAATTTTTTCATTTGCATCAAAATTTTATGCATGTTATGACATTTATCTTTCATACTTTACTTTGTTAAAAATCTTAAATTGAGGTGACTCTTAAGTCAATTAAATTTTAATTGTTTTTACCTTATGTAGTTTGGTTGCATATTGTTGCTTTATGGTTGATTTTTGGTATATATTGATCCAAATTGCTTGAAATTTATTTTCAATAATTTGTTACATCATAGTTTTTTGAATATATAATTGTATCTATTTTGATCTTGAACTATAATGCCAATTGTATTGCATATATCTTTCCTTAAAAGTGTTCAAAAATTTCTATTTTTTTTTAATTCGCGGTCGCTATAGATAAATCGCATTCGCGAAATTTAAAATAATAGCTGTTATCTTTTAGCCTCTCAATCCTGCTCACAATTTATAAATCGCGAACACGGCTTTTGAATTTTTCAAAAATCGTGGTTGCGACTCAGAGTTTTCCAGCATTCAAAACTAGCCATTTTTCAATAGACATTTTTGCATTTAATTCAAAAACTAGCCATTTTTTACCCTTTTTTAGCTATTTTTTGCCTATAAATACCCCACTATTTTAGTTTTTGCCTATTTTCTAACTCTCCAAACTCCTTCCTACTTAAAATTCTACTATTTTCAAACTCTCTTCCAACTCTTATCTCTTTAAAGCTTTATTTTCTTCATCTTTTCAAACTCTTCTCCATTAATGGCTTCAACAAGACCTTTTAGAAAAGGGAAAGAAGTCCAAACTTCCCAACAACCCTTTCCTGTTAAACTCATAAGGGGAATAACCCAAGAAGAAAAACAAAATTTCCTAAGAATCCAAGACAAAACCATCTTACCCTCTAAAATACCTTCCTTAGTGTGTCTCAAAACTTTAGGAATTGAGGATAGCATCATTGGCTACCTCAAAATTTTAGAATGGGGAAAGCTTGTTTTTGTCGATGAAGATGGATATGATGAGCTAACTAGGGAATTCCTTGCCACCCTAGTTGTCCGCAAAAAACTTCATCCTACCCATGGCTATTACGCCACAGATTTTTGATTTTTTGGTCACCTTTATGAGCTTTCCCTTAATGATGTTGCCAACATCTTTGGTCTCCTAATTGAGGGTGCCTACACCATCAATGATTTCTCCCTTCACCTCAACTCTTTTTGGACCGAAATTTCCATTAAATCAAAATTTGATCCAAAATCCTCCCTAGCCAAACACATCAAAACACTTTCCCTTTGGATTCTCCACAGAAATGTCACCCTCACCATAAATGCTAGAGGGGATGGAAATGAAAAGGTTTGCCAAAGAGATCTTTTCTTCCTCTATGGTCTTATCAAGGGAAAACTAATCCAAACTGCTAGGTCTCTAGTAGACCAATTTCTTCACCTTTCTTCAACAAAAAAAGGGCACCATTTTACTCTCTTTCCATATTTCTATAATAGCTAAACATGTTGGGGCTCTTACTCCACCTAACATAGCCATTCTTCAAAGACCAATCAAAAAATCTCTTATAAATTTCCAATACATGATCAATGCCAAGGCATTGAGAGAAAAGGAAGGGAAATATGATTATATTTTTGGAGATGTTGGGATCCAACAGAGGAATAGGAAAAGATCAAGAGTTGTGATAGGTGAACCTAGTCAAGCTCAAGAGGAAGAACCCCAAATATCACCTATTGTCCCTCTATCTCAAACTCAAGATGAGACCAATAGAATTCTTAAAAAAGTCTTGAGGAGACTCTCTCTTTTAGACCACATTCACTAAGACATATTTGATATGCAAGATCATATAGGTCTTCCTCAATGCAACCTCCAAGATTGGCAATCTAGTGAAGAAAAAGAGGAGGAGACATAAGAAGAGGGGGAACCTAAAGATGGAGGAAAAGCTTAGATTTTCTTTTTCAAATTTCTTCTTTCTTTTGTCTATTTTGCTTTGTTTCAAATTTTATTCCTTATGTTTTTCATGCATTGTATTGTGGCATTATCAATTTCAAATTAATACAATTATCTACTTTCTCTATTTTTATCTTGTTTATTCTTTGCTCTATTGTTTTTTTCCCTTTACAATATATTTTTCTCTGTTTCTTTTTGATATTGCCAATGGGGGAGAAACATAGAACTTAAATAAACTCAAGTGAACATCACTTGATTATAACTTTGAGAATATGTTCTCCACTTTATATTTTTTTGTCATTTGTTGCATAAATTGAGGGGGAGAACTCTTAATGAATTGAATGTTATTTTATATTTAACTTCTATTTTATATTTAAGTTCAATTTGATTATTAATATCAAAAAGGGGGAGATAGCTGACCTAAGTTATTTCAAAACTTAGTCAATCTCTATTTTGATGTTGTCAATCAAATTGAAAGCTATCTAATGTTTGTTCAAGTATTTGTTTTGTAGAATATATAATATTTATTGATTGAAATTGAAAGGAAATCTAAATCTTTCAAAGTATATTGGATTGCTTATGAATCATGACCACAACCATGACATTGCAACCATGACTATGTAATCGCAACCAAGAAACTTAAGAAGCCAATTTGATTAATTGCACTTAAAGCGAATTACGATCTCAGTCGCGATCACGACCATGAGCATGATCCAGCATTCGAGATTGTGAATTAGTAGTCACGACCGCGACATTCATACTGAAGTCTAAGACTGCAATGGATAGTTGGAGAACCAATGAAAAGATGCCATTTGTGATCTAGCCATTGTGGATTATGAAGATTGTGACCGCTAAATACTAGTCACGACTACAAAAAACGCTTAGTGATCACGACCCAGCATTGATAGTGCATTTAATGCAAGATATTATGGCTGTTATGAGGATCATTTTTAGTATCTCTTTATAATGGGAAATTAAAGGGAAGAAGCTATGAATACCCCCTTCAAAGACCCTCATAATTATCCAATAACTTTCATTTAATCCAAACTCTTGCAATTTTAATTCTCAAAGCCTTTACTTCTTAATTATTATCATTTGGTTGTTGTAAGAGCATTGATAGCTCAAAGGGTTAAGTGTTAGCCTTGAAAACACATATTGTTAGGTTGTGAGTGAGCCATTAGAAAACTCTTGTATAGGTTTAAGTGTGAGTCTAAGGGAAACACTTGTAAGAGTTATGTGTGAGCCATTAAAAACACATTGTAAGTTTGGAGTGAGTTTGAAACTCCTTGTAAGCATCATCTAGTAGTAGAATACACAATTGAGATTAGGGAGTGGACATAGGGTTCGTTAATACCCGAACCACTATAAAATCATTTGAGTTCATTCTCTTTCCCCATCTCTTTCTATCCATTTTTTAATTTCCTACCAATTCAACCCCCTATTCTTAGTGTATAAAGACAAACAACATATATCACATGTATAATATATATCATATATATATCACTAAAAGAATAATGTGAACATAGGTTTAATCTTGGACTAGCTATAGGCTCAATTCCTAGCCACAAGGAATGAGTTAAAGTTTAGGTTAATCAAATTACAAACATGAGATTACAATAATTGAATCTTAATACTCCCACTAGGCATCTTAGTAGGTTGAACCTCTTATTGTTCTTATATTTCCATATCACTATATATACATATATATCCTTGGGATATAAAGGTGAGAATTATAATAACAAAAGAGCTTATAAAGCTCAATGAATTTAATTAAAACCTAAATAAGTAATTAGCCTTTAATTACATTTCCATGAAAAAAACATACATTATGATTTCTTAGTCCATGATAAACTATTCATGCCTCTCAAACAAATAACAAATATAAATACAACATTTGCAATTATTGATATGTTGTTCAATTTTGGAACATTTCCAAAACCACTTTGAATATCATGTATGATAGCAGTATGTGCCTTAGGAGCCATGTAATAGTTATGTAATATTAGATTTTAATTCCCAATGGCACGATAATATATTCATAATGTGAAAAGGGTTTCATATTATTGAATATAGTTCTTAAGTATTTGTAAAAGGATCTATTCTCAAATGTTGAGAATATGGGAGATAGATCACTCTTGTACAAATATTTTAAATATGTTAATGGTCATAGGATTAATGACCAGGCATCATTAATTTTGAAAGACCATCACCTCTATTTGTTTTCTATAATCAATTATTGAGGCAGTGAGTCTCATGCTGCTTGACATGTGATGTTGATATAAACAGGTGGATATTCATAGGATGAATAGTCAAACTATGACGTTAAATGATAATAATATAAGATTTTACTACTTGTCAATTATTTATCATCTAGGTTATAATAGTTCATATAATCCATTGACTTGAGGGATACTATATCTCATACATAGGAAGTTAGGATTTATTACTACTTACATAGATGTACTATTCATATACGAATATATGGCATGTGATGGTTCTAATTTGTTATGTATAGAGGTAAATGATCTCCAAGATAGAATTCATTACCTTGAGTAAACGAGCTTAAGATCTGATGCTATCTGGTTATTCTTAATACTTAAGTTTCTAGCCAGAATAGTAAGATTCATTAGAAAGATTTTCTAGTAGGAATCTAATCTCATCAAGAATTAGAACTGAGATAAGGATATATAATCAAGGCACATTAGGGTTTGACATAACCCATTACCCTAACTGATCTTTAATGAAGGGATTATAGTGCATGATGATTTATGATCGATGGTCCATGTGATGTTTAAAGTTATCAACTAAAAACATTCATTTCTAATTAGGTAGTCATGACATAGAATGCTAGTTGTCCCTCACGACTTATGGGATTAAGTGTGAAGTGGATATTTCACATTAGTAGAAAAAAATGTTTTCTCATTCCCATTTTTTTTTTAATATCACATCCCAATTTTGGAGATATGCCGCACATGGGGAGACATAAGGTCACCCATGCCATAGAACCCACTCATTACATAGTAACACTGCCTCGGATCATACCAAATCACATGCATTAACATAATCATCCAATAATAAAGAAATCTTTAACCAGCAAAAGAATAGTTTCAAAAATACTTTAAAAAAGGAATCCATGAGAAAGAACATTTTAAGACTCTAAGTAAATCATTAAGCATAGTGTTCTAAAAATAAAACTCCCAAAGCAGCTAATAGTGACTCTCCATATCATAGTATAATAAAAGACTTGGACAAGGAAATCTCCCAAAGGGAGTAGGTTACTTGAGCTATCCCTTGTCTCCTCATAATGTTTACTTGAAACCACACAAGGAAAAGGGGTGAGATAGATGATCTCAATGAGTATACAACAAAACTTGAACAATAACATATATCCTTTTAGAAGGGTTCATAATTCATAGGTTATGGTCTATAGTTCCTAATTCATAGTTCATAGCTTGTGATTTAACAAGGTTTGCAAAAATCAACTTATAACTCATAACATATAGAGTGAAGTCTGCTGCTGTATTCACTCGTAACTCATAACTTATAGTGTTCACTCATAACTTATAACATATAGAGTGAAGGCTATCCCCTATTCACACATAACTCATAAATGTAGAGTGAAGGCTACTGTTGTATTCACTTGTAACTCATAATACACAGAGTGAAGGCTGCTACTGTGTTCATTTGTAACTCATAACATAGAGAGTGAAGGTTGCTGCTGTGTTCACTTGTAACTCATAACTTTTAGAGTGAATGTTACTGTCGTGTTAACTTGTAACATAAATATAAAGGTAATCAATAGCATTGAAGGATGCAATCATATGTAACATAATAGTAATAGCAGTTTAGGTTATTGAACAAAAGATAAACAACATTGTGGTTCTAGAAAGAAAGTACGGAAAAGCAATAAATCACAAAGGTTCTTTATTATCATTAAATAATCAACAATAGTTTTGGACCAATTGTCCTTTGGCAACCCAAGCTTTACAAAGAATTCATATAGTTATAATTGAAAATAAAAAAGAACTTGGGTTTCATGAATTTCAAAGGTTCACATATCTTGGTAGCTTGTACTTGTAACAATAACATAATGTTTACTCACCTTATAGTTCCTTAGCTCCTAATTGCTGTAGCTCTTGAACTTCTAATACTCTTCAAGCTCTAATATAAAATTATGATTTAGTACTTAGCATTTGCTTAACAGTATGCTATCCTATCCCATGACTACTCCATGCACATATAACATTCACACACGCTTAGAGTTGCACTTAGAAGTGCATTCATCACTTTCACATAGCATATCAATTTTAAGTCTTGCATACTTTGCCTTCATAGGTTCACATGAAATCACATTAAAACTCATACTATGATATTTCTAAAGTCAAACACAATATATCATGATCTTAATATCAATTCAATTTAACATTCCACTTGCTACACTTAACACTTCCCAAATATATCAACTTAACATGTGACCTTAAAAGTATCATGCTTATCTCTTTTGACCAAATCATACCATCCATCTCATAGTCAATTTAATATCATTAATTCACTATTCATACCTCATAAGACATATTTCACATGTCACTTAGTCATGTATACATATTATTTAAACATAGTAGTAGGGTTAATAAACCTTAGGTAGGCCAAATTGTCTCAAGGTTTTGTTTAGAGTTATTCCTTCAACCAACATGCAATTAAATCATTCATCATTCATATATACATGTCAATAATCATCAAAATATATCATACAAAAATTATTAGCCTTGGGATCAAAATCCCAAGGTAGGCTGAATGCATACTTTCATGGAAAATATGGATTTTCTTATTTTTCACACTTTCTGTTCATTACAATAATATGCAAAAACAAGTTTTAAACCAATATTTTTCATCTACACATAACAAAAATCATTTTAGAACACACTAATGGACAAATTGGCACTCCTTTGTAGAGTATATGCATGAAAATTCCAACATTGGGTTTTAGGGTGAAAACTATAGATTTCTCTTACTTTCCGTACTTTCTGATCGTTATAGTAATATACAAAAATATGATTTAAATTGATATTTTTCATCAAACCATAACAAAATTAGTTTAGAACACATCAATAAGCAAATTGGTAGCCCCCCTTATATAATTGCATGAAAATTCCAACTTTTAAGTTTTAGGGTTCATCTTTGGCGGTTGTGCAAAGAAAGGGTTATGTTTACAGTTGAAAATTAGTTTCTCCTTCAAATAATTCACCTAGGCTGAATTATACATCAAAAAATAGTAAATATATAGCCCTAAATAGATTTCTAATGGTTAGTTTCATAAAAAGCAACTAATGATTGAAAGGAAGGAAAAAAACTTATGAAAACAATCACAAAATCATAAGGTTTGAAGGCACTTTGTGAATTTTGGTTCATAGAATATTTTTGAGAGAGTTTTTCTATAAAAATTTTAAAGAATAACATAATAGTGGCTGCTACAATAGGGCTGGCTGAAATTTAGGTTTATATATTTAGGGTTTTGGCAAAATTACAAGTTTGCCATTAATGAGCTAGGTTAGGAGTGTTTTGGTGTATTGGGCTTTTGGTGAGCTGGGCCTTTTAATTTTATTTATAGGCTGATTACAGGTAATTAAAAATAAAATATTTTTCTTATTATTTTCATTGAAATCCCCCTATAAATATTTATTCAAAAATATTTTAAAAATGCTCATAAAAACTTTTTATGGTTAAAAATCGCTTTGTGCATGAAAATTCACTTTATGTGCAATAAATCATTTTATGCTTATGCACTTCATATAAATCACTTATTTCATAATAATAATTCATATTATACATATTAGAACTAATCTAACATGCCATATACTTATCAATCACATAATAAATGAATTTTTATAAAAGAACACATGCTATTATAATAGCTCTAAATTCATGTAAGTTGTCATGAAACTCCTAGGGTAGGTGTGGGTTGTTACATTTAATTTATTTTTTATTTATTGATGAGTTGGATGGTGAGTCATCACATTTGATGACAATTTTGTTATTCATTACAAAGTTGCCATTTCCAATCCTTAATTATTCTATTATTGTTTAATAATATTTCTAATCACTAATTTAGGTCCCTAATATTAGCTTTATTTATTTTTCTATCTACTTCTCCCAAACTCAAATTTTAGAAATTATGAAAATCGTGATTCATTGATTACGTGTATAGCATACCAATTTTGCTTAGGTATTTTCTGTATGCAACTCCAACTTCATTTTTGAGTTTCATCACTTCTAATATCATCATATTTGCCAAAATTCTCCAAATAAAATGTAAAAATCTATTTCAGAGTCGAGATTTCTCGATTCACTCTAAATGCCCCAATTTTTTGAGCATTTACCTTTTTAAGTCATTAGCTCCTAACTTCCTAGTTTCCTTCTTATACTATTTATTCTAGTTGTTTTATATCAAATCCATCTTCTTTAATAATCTTCTAATATTATTTACCTTATTTCATACAATTAGGGGCTCGATTTTTGGATTGATACCCATTCAGTACTTTGATTTTTTACAATTGTCATCTATACTCTTTTATTCTTAATCTGGTCACTTTCCTTACAACCTCAACACTCACAGTGAACTCAAAATCGGAGTGTTACACTACACCCCTTTAATGCAAGTGGAACCCCTCTTTGAGCAGAAAATGACTCTTTTACCCCTCTCCAGCCTAATTTTTAGCCCTTTCTAGCTTACCCTTCATTGTCTTTTCACATTTTCACTTCCTAAATGTCACATCCCAATTTTGGAGATATGATGGTCCTAGAACATGAGGAGACATAATTTCACCCACACCTGCAGAACCCACTCATGCACATATAAACACTACCTAGGATCATACCAAAACCTCATGCATTAACTTAAATATCTAATAACAAAGAAAACTTTAATTAGCAGAATAATAGTTTTAAAATACTTTAAATAGAATCCATAAGAAAAGAATATTTAAGACTCCACATGAACTATCAAATGAATAATATTCCAAAAATAAACCTCCCGGAGCATTTAAGAGGGACTCTTCATATCATAGTATGACAATAAACTTGGACAAGGAAATCCCCCAAGTGAAGTAGATTTGCTTGAGCTATCACCTTGCCTCCTCATAATGCTCACCTGAAACCACACAATGAAAAGGGGTGAGATAGATGATCTCAATAAGTAAACAATACAACTTGAACAATAACAAATCCCTTTATAAGGGTTCATAATTCATAAATTCATAGTTTTCGATTTAGCAAGGTTCACAGAAATCAAACTTGTAACTTGTAAAGTGAGGGCTATTGCCTTATTCATTCAAAGAAGAAATGGCATCATACCAAATTCCAACTTCCAACTTGTAACTTATAAAGAAGCGTGAAACTGATTAGGCTCCATGGCTAGAACCACCCCTTCTAGCTGAGGTGGATAAATTACCCCTATCCATCAAGTTAAGACCATGTGCATAAGTTTCGATGATTTCCCACATTGGCACGAGGATTTTTGCATAAAGGGTTCATGAATACCATAGCTAGAGGTAATGACAATCACTTATAATAAAAGCATTGAAGAAGGTAATAATATGTAACACAATACAATAGTAGTTTAGCTTATTGAATAAAAGATAAATAATATTGTGGTTCCAAAAAGAATATAAGGTAAGGCAACAATCACAAAAATACTTTCTTATCATTGAATAAACAATAGTAGTTTCAGACTAATTGTCCTTTGGCAACCCAAGCTTAACAAAGAAATCATATAGGTATAATTGAAAATAGAAAGGAACTTGGGTTTAAAAATCTCAAAGGTTCACATATCATAATCACTTGTACTTGTAACATGAACATAATATTTACTCACTTTATGGTACCTTAGCTCCCAGTGCTTGTAGCCATTGAACTTCTAATAATCCTCAAGCTCTAATATACATTACAGTTCAATAATTAGCATTTTCTTAACATCATGCTATCCTATCCCATAACTACCCCATGCACATATAACATTCACATATACTTAGAGTTGCACTAAGAAGTGCACTCATCACTTGCACAAATCATGTTTACTTTTTAGTCTTGCACACTTAGCCTTCTTAGGCTCATATGAAAACACATAATAAATCATACCAAGACCTTTCTAATGTCAAACACAATATATCCTAATCTTAATATCAATTTAATCTAAAATTCAACTTGGTACACTTAACACTTTTCATATGTATATCAACTTAACAAGTAACCTTAAAAGTGTCTTACTTGTCTCCTTTGACCAAATCATATAGTCCACCTTATAGTAAATTTAAGGTCATTAATTCATAATTAACACATCATAAGGCCTAATTCACATTGCACTTAATCATGTACACATATTAATCAAAACATATCCAATAGGGTTTTGGAACCCTAGGTAGGCTGAACCTTCATTGGAGTTTCCTAAGGTTACTTCTTCAACCAACATGCAATTAAACCATGTATTATTCATATACACATGTCAACCATCATTAAAATATATACTACAAAAATTATAGACATTGGAATCAAAATTCCACCATAGACCGAATGCACACATACCATGGAAACCATGGATTTTCTTGCTTTTTGCACTTTCCAATCATTATAGTAATATGCAAAAACATTACTTAAACCAATATTTTTCATCTAAACATAACAAAAATCATTTTAGAACACACTAAAATACAAATCAACCCCCCTATAGAATATATGCATGAAAATTCCAACTTTAGATTTTAGGGTTCACTTTTGGTGGATTTGCGAAGAAAGAGTTATATTACGATTGAAAATCGGTTTCTCCTTCAAATAAAACACCTAGGCCAAATTCAACATCAAGAAAAATAGTAAATATGCAGCCCCATATGGATTTCCCATGGATAGTTTCATAAAAATCAAATAGTAGCTTGAAAGAAGAGAAAAACTTATGAAAATGATCACAAAATTGCAAGGTTTAAAGGCACCTTGTGAAATTCAGTTGAGAGAGAGTTTTTGAGAGAATTTTTCTATAAGAATTAGATGGAAAACAAGATGGAGGCTGCCACAATGATGGGGAGGCCGAATTTTAGATGTATTTTAGGGTTTTGAAAAAAATTACGAGTTTGCCATTAATGAGGAAGGTTAGGAGTATTTTAGTATATTGGGCCTTTTAATTTAATTTATAGGCTAATTATAAATAATTAAAATAAAATATTTTTCTTCTTATTTTCATTAAAATCACCCCTAAAATATTTAATTAAAAATATTTTAAAAATACTCACAAAAAATTATTTTATACTTAAAAATCACTTTGTGCATGAAAATTCACTTTATATGCAATAAATTAATTTATGCATGTGCACTTCACATAAATCACTTATTTCACATTAAAAATTCTATATATATTAGAACTAACATAACATGCCACATACTCATTAGTCACATAGCACATGAATTTTCATAAAGCACACATTTTGTTATAATAGTTATAAATTCAAGTAAATTGTCATGAAACTCCTAAGGTGGGTATGGGTTGTTACATTCTCCCCCCTTAAAAGAAACTCATCCTTGAATTTATACACTTACTCATACATTCTTGAAAAGCTAAGGATACTTATGCCGCATCTCTTCCTTGGTTTCCTAAGTACACTCATCAATTCCATGATTTTGTCATTGAACCTTAATCATGGGTATCTCCTTGTTTCTCAACCTTTTCACTTGCCGATCCAGTATGGCTATTGGTAACTCTTCAAAGGACAGTTGCTCATTTATGTCTAAAGGTGCTAGAACATGGGATGGATCCAATACATATTTCCTCTACATATAGACGTGAAATATCGGGTGCACATGTGCCATAGTTGGGGGTAGGGTAAGTCTATAAGACACTTCCCCAACCTTATTGAAGATCTCGAAAGGACCAATGAAGCGAGGTGATAGGTTTCCTTTCTTATTGAATCTCATGACACTTTTCACTGGGAAACCTTCAAGAAGACATAGATCTCCCATAACAAAATGGATGTCCTTTCTCTTGGGGTTTTCATAACTCTTTTATTGACCGAAGGTTGTTTTCAGTTAATCTTATATCATTGGTACCTTCTCAGTAGTCTCCTTGAGCATTTCTGGCATCTCCACATACTTGTCTCTAGGCTCAACCTAATAAATTAGAGGATGACATTTCCTTCCATACAATGCTTCGTATGGTGCCATACCGATGCATGAATGGTAACTGTTATTATACGCAAACTCGATCAGGGGCAAGTACTTATCCCAGCTACCACCAAAGTCTAGGACACAATTCTTAACAAGTCTTCAAGTGTCTGAATTATCTTTTTGGATTGTCCATTTGTTTGAGGGTGAAATATTGTACTGAAGTCCAATTGAGTTCCCAATGCTTCTTGAGACTTTTGCTAAAACCTTGAGGTGAACTGAGTGCCTTGATCCGAGATGATAGAAATTGATACTCTGCATAGTTTCACAATCTCCTCTATATATAATTGTGTATGCTGGGCTATAGAGTACATGGTCTTAACTTCTAGGAAATGGGCAGGATTTGTTAATTGGTCCACTATAACCCATACAGAGTCATATCCTTTAGAGGTTCTAGGTATCCCAACTATAAAGTCCATCATAATATGCTCCCACTTCCACTCAAGTAGCTTAATCTTTTATAGTAGTGCAGAGGGTCATTGATGCTTATACTTGACTTGTTGGCAAGTTAGGCATGATGCCACAAATTTAGCCATATCTTTCTTTACCCTAGGCCACCAATAATTAGCTCTCATATTGTGATACATCTTGGTAGTTCCATGATGAGCATAATAAGGTGTTTGATGTGCTTCCTTCAATATCTTCTCCTTTAGTCCATTCACATTAGGCACACATACTATTTTTCCACACTATAGAATTCTATCAACTACTTCGAATTTAGGGTTCTTTCCTTTCTTAGTCTTATTATTTAACTTAACTAAGTGTGGGTCCTTATCTTGTGAAGTCTTTATCTCATCCACTAACTTTGACTTCACTTGAAAATGAGCCATTAAAGCTTATGATTCCCAAATCTCCAGCCTCAAGCCCTGACTAAATAATCCTCTTAACTCTTTTATGATCAGCCTCTTTCGCATAGTCACATGGGCTAGACTTTGCATCGATTTTTGACTCAAAGCATTCGCCACAACATTAGCCCTTCTGGGATGGTAGAGAATCTAGTAGTTGATGCATATTCTACAAGTGTACAAATCACACAGGTAATATAATGATGAGTAGAGTTATCGTTCCACTGGAGACAAGGTTCAAGTACTAGCTTAAATGTTAACTATTGTCTAGTTAATCAAAAGTTTGATTAATATTTAAACTAAAATAACTAAACTAAATTAAGAACTTTAATTAAGATAATGTAAGTGAGTTACAAGAGAAAAATTGATGGCAGAAGCTACCTAGATATTTGAATCCTCCTAGACCCTATATGTATTTCATTAATGGAACTCAACTAAATCAAACATCAAATTGAATTGGCATTCCACTAAGTTAGATTGAAACCTCTCTTAAGTGATTCAATCCCTAATTACTAAGTATTATAAAAGGAATCTCTTCTCAATTTATAATTAAATAGAAACAACATTAAAATCAAGGAACCATAAACCAAAGAATCTTATAGGTCTATCTCTAACACCCTAATCAATTCTTTACCTTTATGAGTAATCAATTCTAGCTAAGCTTTCTCAAGACAATTAGCAAGAAAACTAACTTCAATTATCAAGCATACAATTAACAATTAGAAATATCAAATATAAATCATAAAGATAAATTAATCCAAATGAATGATTTAATTTATTAACAACCCATCAATCCATACAAAGTAATCTAGGATTCATCAAATACCTAGGTATGAAAAACTTAGTTCATAATGAAAAAGTGACAAGAATAAAAGATAAAAGCAAGAGAAATCAAACAATTTATAATGGATGAATGATAATCCAAACTCGAATCTTTAATCCTTAACTTGAAACTTGAAACTTTATTCTTCGCCTTTAATTTTCACTGTAAAAATCTCTTCTTGGCCTTAGGAAAACTGCTATTCAAAATGAAATTCCAAATCCCTCAAAATTCTATCTAAAATCAACTTTTATACCCTAGAATTTAGCCTAACATGCCCATGTCACTGGGCATGTCGATGTTCTAAACGCTTAGATCTTGCTTCTTCAAAAAGGCACTATTTTTTGAATTAAATTTGTGATTTTAGCTCAAATGATCATGGCATTCCAAGATATGAAGAATTCTTAAGAATCACTCTAAAAAGCACTTAAGCAAACAAATTAAACTCAATTTAGCAATAAAATGTTCTAAAAAAAAGGGTAAAATTTAGCCAATTATATACTTATCAGCAGTCATAGTCCTTAAGTAGTTCATTCCATCTCTTCTACCTCATGTTAAGGTCTCTTTGGCTTAAGATGTACTGAAGACTCTTATGATCCATATAGATCTCACACTTTGTTCCATACATATAATGTCTCCAGATCTTTAAAGCGAACACTATAGTGGCCAATTCCAAATCTTGAGTATTGTAATTCATTTCATGCTTCTTGAGTTGTCATGATGCATAGGCAATAACCTTACCGTTTTGCTTCAAAATGCATCTAAGTCCTACTCTTGAGGCAACCCAGTAAACCGTGAACCCTTCCTTACCTTTTAGTAAAGCCAAAACCAAAGCTGATATCAAGCACTTCTTGAGCTTTTGGAAACTCTCTTCACAGGACTCCTCCCAATTAAACTAAACTTATTTTATGGTCAACTTGGTTAATGGTGATGCTATCTTAGAGAAGTCTTGTACAAATCTATAATAATAGCTAGCCATACCCAAGAAACTTTGAACATCAGAAACTGTTGTAGGTCACGGCCAATTGGCTACTACTTTAAATTTCTTTAGGTCAACTTGAATTCCTTCTTTACTTACCACATGACCAAGAAAATTGATAAACTCCATCCAAAATTCACACTTGGATAACTTCATGTAGAGTTGGTGATCATATAACGTTGTGAGGCCTCGCTTGAGCACCAGTCCAATCCGATAAAGGGAATCAAAATGCTCATTTGGAAAAGAACTCACGAGAAAGCCCTCAGGCTTATTTTTGACTGGTTTGAAAATTATTTCTTAGAGTCGCCACCTTAATTTATTTTTATTTGGGAAAATATAAGGAAAAAACCCATTTGACTCAAGGTATTATCCAAAGGAAAAAGATCACTAGCCTTGAAAGGATTCAGGGACTAGGTTTTCAGTTTATTTTAACAAAATAAGTTTGGCCAAGTAATATAAAAGTAACTTAAAATATATTTCATAAACAATTTAAAATGCATGAACAATTTATAATATGCATGATCATTCAATCCACAAAGTTTATACATAATTAGAATTTGAAATAAAATAGAGTTAATATTACAATGAAATCCCAAACTTAGGGGATACCTCCTCTAGCCCTTATGGGTTCTAGGAAAGTGACACATTCCCTAAACTAAACCTATTATCAAAGTAAAGGAAAGCAAAATAAAAGCAAGTGAAGAAGGTGATAGGGGGAGAGTAAGTTAGTTTTAATTGGATTTAATGCTTGAACCAAGCATGCCTACGTATCCCTTTGAATGGAAATCAAAACCCATGTAGTTCTCCCTTATTGTGAAGGGGTTAGTTTAGCCTATCTACTTTATCATGTTTTGATTGATTGATTAAGAAAGGGTTGAGTTAATTAGCTAGCAACCTAAATGAATCAATTTAATTAACTAACTAAAAGAGGTAAGAAAATTTAGACAATAGAAAATTTAAGGAAAAGGTACTTACCTTAGATTATGGGTAATAACTTGGTTAGGATGGCGGGATATGGCTAGCTTCAAAGGTGGGCGGCAGATAACTTCAGACAATAGGCAATGGCTAGCTTCATATGGTGGGTGGTGGCTAACCTTGGACAACTAGCGGCAGCTAGCTTCGGATGGCAGGCGGTGGCTAACGTCGAACGGCTAGTGGTGACTAGCCTTGGATGGCGGGCAGTGGCAAACCTCATACTGGAGAAATGAGCCTTGGGCAATAGACTTACCCTAAACAGGTGGGTGAAAAGCCTTTAACTAGTTGAGTAGGAATCAAGGAGAAACCTCCTAACTTGCTTTGTGAAGCAAGGAGCAAATGCAAAGCAGTTTGCTTGAAATTAATGCTTTTCAAGTTCTAGAAGTTGGTGGTTTGAAGTGTGGAGAGGCCTTCTATATATAGAGGGAAGATTGGAGCATAGAAAACACTATTTTCAATGTGGGAAAATAAAAACATGCTTATAGTGCCACTACAGCACTGCAGAGGCCTTTGCAGCACTGCCACAGAAGGCTTTGTAGCACCACAGAGCTATGCTGCAATGGCACTGATTCACCTGCTTTTCCCATTTTCGACCATTCTCACTCATTTCTTGTCCTTTTTTTGCGATTCTAGTTGCATTGTATTCATTACTCAATCCTAAATGATTTGAAAGGGCTCAAATGTTAAAAAGACATGTTTTGATTTTTCAATTTTCCCATTTGAGAGCTTTCAGCTTCTGGAGGTTTGTTTACCAAGTCTAAAGTTTGAACGCATAGTAGAGGGTGAAAAATTAAGGGTTCACAAATGTCTATAACATGATCCTCAAATGTTCTTCATGTTCCTCTTTACTCTTAGAGTAAATTAGAATGTCGTCAATGAAGACGATCATGAACTTGTCAAGAAATGGCCTAAATACTCGGTTCATCAAGTCTATGAAAGTAGCTGGAGCATTTGTCAGACTGTATGGTAGAACCATGAACTTATAATGACCATATCTTATACAAAAAGCAGTCTGGTAGATGTCCTCTCTATGGATCTTCAGCTGATGATAATTGAACCTAAAGAGGTAACCAGCTCCTTGCAGTTAACCAAAAAGATTATCTATCCTTAGCAAATGATACTTATTCTTCACGGTGACTTTGTTAAGCTGGCGATAATCGATACACATATGGAATGAGCTATCTTTCTTTTCTCACAAACAACACTGGTGCTCTCTATGGTGAACTACTTGGTTGGATGAAACTGTAACAACCCACACCGACCCTAGGATTTTTCATGACCAATTACTTAAATTTAGACATATTTTGTCTAGGTGCTTTTATGAAATTTATGAGTTATGTGATTAATAAGTCTGTGGCATGTTAAATTAAATTTAATATGAATAATATGAGTTATTATTGTGAAATAAATGGTTTATATGAAGTACATTAGCATAAAATAATTTATTGTGCATAAAATGAATTTTCATGTAAAAAGACAATTTTTAAGCATAAAATAAGTTTATGCATATTTTTAAAATAATTTTTAAATAAATATTTTAGGGGAAATTTTAATGGAAATAATAAGAAAATATTTTATTTTTAATTACTTATAATCAGCCCCTAAATTAATTAAAAATCCCAAACACCTAAAAGCCTACTACACTAAAATACTCGTAATCTAGTTCATTAAGGGTATTATTGGAAAATTGCCCAAAACCCTAGATTTAAATAGCTAAAATTCAGCCAGCACTCTTATTCCAATAGCCATCACTCTATTTTTTCATATTTTGATAGAAAATTTCTCTCAAAATAATTCTCTCTACCGAAATTAAGAAAACACCTTTTAACTTTGTGATTTCTCGTTTGTATTCATAAGTTTTTCTTTCTTTTCAATTTTCTATCTAATTTCTATGAAATAAATTATGAGAAAATTATTTTGACCTGGTTATTTACTAATTTCTATAGATTTAATTCAGTTTGGATGAGTTTTTGTAAGATAAATTAATCTCTCTACCGAAACATCAACCTTCCTACACAATTTTGCCAAAGGTGAATCCTATAACTCAAAAATTGAAATTTTTAAACATAAATTCATTAAGGGGAGGTAGCTACTACATATTTAGATTCTAAACTAATTTTTGATGTGTTTTGATAAAAAATATTGGATTAAATCATATTTTTACATATTACTATAATAACTAAAAAATTTCATAAAACAAGGAAATTTAAGATTTTCGCCCTAGAACTTGAAAATTGGAAAATTCTATGGTTTGATAATTCTATGGCTATGGAATTGTGGTCATTGATGTTCTAAACTTATATTTGTTTTTTTTTTGGATGAAAAATAATGATTTACATCAGGTGTTTACATATTTCTGTAATGAACGGAAAGCGCGGAAAGCTAGAAACTCATGATTTTCACTCTAAAACCCTAAACTTGGAATTTTCATGCATAAGACATGTCAACGGCTACCAATTTGTACATATTGATGCTCATAACTGATATTTGTTGTGAGTGAATGAAAAATAATGGTTTAAAACACGTGTTTATATATTACTGTAATGACCTAAAAGTACTAGAAACAAGAAAGGTTTATGGTTTTCACCCTAACACCTAAAGTTGGAAAATTTTCATGCATATGGATTTATATATATGCCAATTCCAACATTTTTATTTTCTAAAATGATTTTTGTTTTGATTACATGAAAAATCTTGGTTGAAACCATGTTTCTACATATTACAGTAATGGACAGAAAGTGTAAAAAGTAAGTAAATTAATATTTTCTCTTTAGTGGAGTATTCGACCATTGTTAGGATTTTTATCCCAATGTCTAAAATTTTTTATGTAGTGTATTTTAATGATTATTGACATGTATGAATGAATGATAAATGGTTAAATTGCATGTTGGCTAAAGTTGGAAAATTTTCATGCATATGGATTTATATATATGCCAATTCCAACATTTTTATTTTCTAAAATGATTTTTGTTTTGATTACATGAAAAATCTTGGTTGAAACCATGTTTCTACATATTACAGTAATGGACAGAAAGTGTAAAAAGTAAGTAAATTAATATTTTCTCTTTAGTGGAGTATTCGACCATTGTTAGGATTTTTATCCCAATGTCTAAAATTTTTTATGTAGTGTATTTTAATGATTATTGACATGTATGAATGAATGATAAATGGTTAAATTGCATGTTGGCTGAAGGAATGACTCTAGACAAGACTAGAGGCAATTTAGTATACTTAAGGTATCTTAACCTTATGTTGTGATTAGTATGTGCATGTGATTGGATAATATGGAAGTTGGTTGTATGATGACTTGAAAATAAATTAATGATCTTGAATTGATGAAGAGATTAATTGAATGAATTGGTCATAAGAGATAAGTATGGCACTTGAAAGGTTATTTGTTAAGTTGACATATATGAAAGTGTTAAGTGTACTAAGATGATTGTTAAAGTGAATTGATATTAAGATAATGATATTATGTTGACTTTAAAAAGGTATTGACATAAATTATAATGTGTTTTCATATAGGCCTATAAAGGCTAAGTGTACAAGACTTTTAAAGTCAACATATTATGTGCAAGTGATGAAGTGCACTTATATGTGCCACTCTAAGTGTATGTGAATGTTATATATGCATGAGGTAGTTATGGGATAGGATAGTATCATGATTAAATAAATACTAAATATTAAATTAAATATTATGTTAGAGTTTAAGGAGTTTTAGAGGTTCAAAAGGGCTATGTGTACTAGGAGCGAAGGAACCATAAGGTGAGTAAACATTATGCTATTGTTATAAGTACAAGTTATCATGATTATGTTAATGGGAACCTTTGAGATTCTTGAAACCCAAGTTCACTTTCATTCTAAAATATGGTTAAGTGATTTCTTTGTTAAGCTTGGGTTGCCAAAGGACAATTGGTCCAAAACCAATAATGTTTATTCAATGATATGAAAAACCTTTTGCAATTGTACCTTACTTTCTTTCTAGAATCACATTGTTATCTTATCTTATCTTATCTCTTGTCATGTCTTCTATGTATACAAGTGAATTAAGCAAGATTCTTCAGTCACATATAAATTCGAGTGAATTAAGCAAGAGTCTTCACTCAAAAGTAATAAGTGTAATTTCTGCAACCCTTACTAAATTGTAAACTTTAGTTCATGAATTTTAAAATGTGAACTATATGTTATAAGCTATGGGTTGCCTTTTTAAAAAGGGATATATGTTATCGTATGTGCCATATTGTTTACTTATTAAGATCATCTATCTCACCCCTTTTTCTTTCTGTGGTTCCAAGTGATTAGTATAAGGAGGCAAGGCGATGGCTCAAGCATGCTACTTTGCTTTGGGAATTCCTTATCCAAGATAATTAGTTTAATATGTTATGAAGAGTTGTCCTTAGATGCTCTAGGAATATTTATTTTTGGATGTTCATTTTGAAATGTTATCTTCTAAGGTTTTAATTGGATTCTAAATATTATTTCCTTATGGATTATATTTAAAGTATATTTTAACCATGCTTCTGCAACTTAAGGTTTTCTTAAAAAGAAAAAAAGATTTATGTAAGTTAATGTAAGAGGTTTTGGTATGATCCCAAGCAGTATTTGTATAAGTATAAGTGGGTTCTACGAGCGTGAGTGACCTTATGTCTCCCCATATTCTAGGATTGTCATATCTCTGAAAATGGGATGTGACAAAGGTGGTATCAAAGCTGTAGTTTTAAAATTCTAGTTTAGACTTGTCTATGTATTAGGTTAAATAAGTGTAATCCTGAAGCTTAGGAATTTTTCTTATCATGTCATTTGCAATCTATTGCTAGTATAGTTCCACAAAAATCCTAATAAGTTATAGTACTCTTTGTTATTGTTTGCTTGTATGCCTTATGATTCTTTTACTAGATGACTAAGAAGATTACCCTTGCTCAAAGACCACAACCTAGAGCACCGTGTGTGGCCTGCAAGAGGATATGGAGAGGGATGTTTGAGAAGGCCATACCTATGATCCACCTGAAGAGAGAAAAGACTCATGACGAGGAGGACCCCATGGGGTGTCTAGGTTATAAATGGATTCAGAAGAAAACGCAGAGGTTCAAAAGGGACTATTCAGACTTGATGAAGGAAAATCAACGTCTGAGGTCCCTAGTGCATGCTATGAGAAAAGAAGTAGAATAGATTAAGGCCAGAGATGTTGAACAAATGGGAGACCATTCACCCGATGTTCATCCTGATGAGGGGCATAGTTGAGGTTTACATTGGTAGTGGATAACTATTGGCCTAGGGGTATAAGACTCCTGCGATGCGAATGATGTTAATTTATTACTTAGTGACTTAGTGTGCACTGATTCTTTTTGCCTATGACATGATTCACTTCTATATGATAGGAGAATTCATAATGCTATAAGTTATATGATAAATGATTATGATATATGATACATGTTATATGCTATGTGACATATGCTGTATGATAAGTGATATGTGTCTTATGATATGATATGATGGGTACTCATGAAAATGCATAATAAGTATGATATTATGATAGTGGGGTTAAGTGGATTAGAAAGAGAAGTTGACTAAGTTTTGATCTAATTTAGATTAATGATTGATGGGTATAATGTTATGAGGTATAAAATGTTTACATGTTATAATGGTTTGATACACGAGTTATATGGAGTTATTAAATGATAATTGCAATTGATGTCATAGGTAGAGAAATGATAGTTGGTAATGATCAATAGGAGAACAAACCAAATTAGTTACATTATATATATATATATATATATATATATATATATATATATATATATATATATATATATATATATATATATATATATATATATATATATATATATATATATATATGGTGAGAAGTAAGTGAAATATATTAAGGAATTTGTGGTTTAGATACTACCATATAGACTAAAACAACAAGAAAGCTAGGGATTTCTCTATAACTTATGTAGATATTATGTCCAGTGTATCATTCCCATTCGATTTTTTAGTGCAAGATGCTTGAGTGATTCTGGTGCTATGCATTCATTTGTGTTTTGCTAAAAGTCTCAGTAGAGATAAGGAATTAATTAATGAACCCTTAGTAGTGCTGGCTTCTTTGGGAGTAATGATGGAAGTAAGGTATTGTTTAAGGATTGTGAGGTAGACAATGATAGATGGAAACTTCCTATGAAGTTATTGGAACTTAGTGTCCTAGAATTCAATTGGCTATATGAGTATGGAGCTTGTATTAACTGTAGAGGAAAGCAAGTAGAATTTTGAGCTAAGGATAGGGAGAAATTTGAGTGTCAAGGAGATACCTATGATTACGGTCTACTAGCATAATCATGGAATGGATGAGTATACTTAAGAAGCCGAGGAAGGGATGAGGCAGAAGCATCCCCAGTTTTTTTAGAACATGTGAGTAAGTATTGAAATTTGAGGAAGAATTTCTTTTAAGAGGGGGAGACATAAAAGGATAAGTATTCTCAGGCTTGTAATGATGATAAAAGGATAAGTGTGATGCTAGTAGAGATTCTTTGGTGATGAGATTCCTTAGAGTATATAGGTTGCGATCAAAGTATAAGGATTTGAATTTTTATAAAGTAATAGATATAAGGCTATACAAACTGTAAAGTTGAGGATCCATGAGGACTTGGTCTATGACGATATAAAATGATTTAATTCAAAATTTTATATGATTTAAGATAAAATGTTCTAGATTTGATTTGATTATGTACTTGTGTCTAGTGTGTCTGCCTATAGGCATCAAGTTTTACTTTACAAAATCATACATCATCAATTATACATCATGAACCAAATCAAGCATTACATTAAGGTTTTATGTTACATGCAAGGATGAAAATGTTTTGATTCTTATAAATGATTCTACGCAATTTTGAAAATTTAATAGTTTTGAATATACTCAAAAGGGATTTGAGTCCTATAGATGAGAAATGTTTTAAGGTGTTAGATACAATAATGTTCAATTGTGGTTATTGGAAAATTGGTAGTGATCTTTAATACATAAAGAATTTTTATTGAGATAACCTAGAATGGCATAGATTTGGAAAGATATAAGAGTTACATAGAGATTTCATTCAATAGCAATGGTATTAGAAGGTTTATCATTTTAATATGGATGAGTTAAATGATTAGGAATGTGAAGCATAGCGAGATGTAAGTGGAAAACCTAAAGTGAGATGACATTACAAGCTAAAGGTATAAAAAAAAAAAAATTACGACGCATTAGGTAATTAAGTTATGGTAATGATGTATATATTATGTAGAAAGAGAGTAAGTCTAAAATAGTTCTAAGAAGTTTATTTGGGATTGTCAATTAATAAAATGCAAGTTCATTTAGGATATGATATATATAAGAATGTTTGTTAAGTTTAAATACATTTTAATTGATAAATGATAGGAGTATAGAAATTATAATGTTAGCAAGGAATTAAACACAAAAATATTTATTGAGGTTATAATAAATTAAGTAATAATTATTAATATGGAAAGAGAATTATCAAATATCAATTGGAGTTATTAATTTGGAATTATCTGTTGGATTCTTATATGACTAATGTGATAAATAATGAATGGAAGTGGTAATTAAGGTATTAGTATAGATGTTAATATTAATAGAGATACAAGGAAAAGAAATGCTTGAGATTATATTTGATTGAAGGTGAAATTAAAGCTTCTATTACTTTTGTTCAAGGTTAAGGGATACAAAATTGTTAAGGATTAATTTAAGATTTGTTTGAATAAGAGATTAACATAGGTGTAGCTCAAGCTGAAGGTTTATCAGTGTAATTATGAGTATGTGCCTTACTGTATTTGATATGTTAATGGTAGTTAGATATTATATGAGTGATGGCAGTAGAAGTATGGTGCAGAAGTTAAGTAGAGTGTGTTGTGCAATTAGATTTGGAAATTCGAGGACCTATTACGTCTAAGTAAGTGCTTTTATGAAATTTATGAGTTATGTGATTAATGAGTACATGGTATATTAAATTAATTTTAATATGCATAATATGAGTTATTATTGTGAAATAAATGATTTATATGAAGTGTATTAGCATAAAATAATTTATTGTGCATAAAATAAATTTTCATGTAAAGAGACAATTTTTAAGCATAAAATAATTTTATGTGCATTTTTAAAATAATTTTTAAATAAATATTTTGGGGGTAATTTTAATGGAAATAATAAGAAAAATATTTTATTTTTAATTACTTATAATCAGCCCCTAAATTATTTAAAAAATCCAAATACATAAAAGCCCACTATACTAAAATACTCCTAACCTAGTTCACTAAGGGTATTATTGGAAAATTGCCCAAAACTCTACATTTAAATACCTAAAATTCAGCTAGTACTCTCATTCCAACAACCATCACTATATATTTTTTTTTTTTTTTTGTATTTCAATGGAAAAATTCTCTCAAAATAATTTCCTCTACCGAAATTAAGAAAACACTTTTCAACTATGCGATTTCTCACACGTATTCATAAGTTTTTCTTTCTTTTCAATTTTCGATTTGATTTCTTTGAAATAAATTATGAGAAAATTATTTGAACTGGTTATTTACTAATTTCGACATATTTAATTCAATTTAGGTGAGTTTTTCTAAGAGAAATTAATCTCTCTACCGAAAATATCAACCTTTCTACGCAATTTCGCCAAAAGTGAATCCTATAACTCAAAAATTAAAATTTTCAAACATAAATTCATTAAGGGGGAGTGACTACTGCATATTTAGATTCTAAATTGATTTTTGATGTGTTTTGATAAAAAATATTGGATTAAATCATATTTTTACATATTACTGTAATAACTAAAAAGTTTTAGAAAACAAGGAAATTCAAGGTTTTCACCCTATAACTTGAAAATTGGAAAATTCTATGGTTTGATAATTCTATGGCTACTAAATTGTGGTGATTGATGCTCTAAACTGATATTTGTTTTTTTGGATGAAAAATAATGATTTAAATCAGGTGTTTACATATTTATGTAATGAACAGAAAGCGCAAAAAGCTATAAACTCATGATTTTCACTCTAAAACCCTAAACTTGAAATTTTCATGCATAAGACATGTCAATGGCTACCAATTTGTACATACTGATGTTCATAACTAATATTTTTTTGAGTGAATGAAAAATAATGGTTTAAAACACCTGCTTATATATTTTTGTAATGACCGAAAAGTACTAGAAACAAGAAAGGTTTATGGTTTTCACCCTAACACCTAATGTTGGAAAATTTTCATGTATATGAATCTATATATGTGTTGAATCCTATATGATTATGTTCTAAAATGATTTTTGTTTTGATTACAAGAAAAATTCTTGGTTCAAACCATGTTTCTACATATTACTATAATAGATGGAAAGTGCGAAAAGTAAGAAAATTCTGATTTTCTCTTTAATGGAGTATTCGACCTGACACATCCCAACTTTAGAGATATGATGGTCCTAGAACATGAGGAGACATAAGGTCACCCATGCCCGTAGAACCCACTTATACTTAAATATTGCCTAGGATCGTAGCAAAACCTCTTACATTAACTTAAATAAACCCTTTATTTTTTTTTTAAAGAAAACCTTAAGTTGTGGAAGCATAGTTAAAATATACTTTAAACATTATTCATAGGGAAATAATATTTAGAATCTAATTAAAACCTCAAAAGATAACATTTCAAAATAAACATCTAACAATAAATATTCCTATAGCATCTAAGGATAACTCTTCATAACATATTAAACTGATTATCTTGGACAAGGAACCCCCAAGTGAAGTAGAATGCTTGAGCCATTACCTTGTCTCCTCACATTTGCTCACCTGGAACCACACAAGGAAGAAGGGGTGAGATAGATGATCTCAATGAGTAAACAATATAGCATAAAAGATATCATATATCCCATTTTTAAGGAAAACCCATTGCGTGTAACACATAGTTCACATGGTTTCACAGTTTACAATTTAGGAAGATTTTCACTTTAGCAGGTTTGCAGAAATCACACTTAAAACACTTATTACCCAATCAAAGTAAATGACCACACTAGCTCATTCACTCAAGGGAGAGGTGGCTTCATATCAAATTCCAACTCCCAACCCATTACTTATAAAGTTATGAAACTGATCAGGCTCCACGGCTATAACCACCCCTCCTAGCTGAGGTGGATACATAACCCCTATCCATCGGGTTAACACCATGTGAACAGGTTCCGATGATTACCCACATCGGCACGAGGATTTCTACATAAAGGGTTAAAGGTACCAGAACTAGAACTAATAGTAATCACAAATAACAATATCACATAAGGCAATAATAACAAGTATCCCAACAGCAATATTAGTTTAACTTTCAAACAAGAGGTACAATGATAGTGTAGTTCCAGAAAAATATAAGTTAGGACAATAATTGCAAAGGTATTATCATTGGATAATCAAAAATAGTTTTGGACCAATTGTCCTTTGGCAACCCAAGCATACAAAGAAATCATTAAAATAGAAAAGAACTTGGATTTCAAGATATCAAAGGTTCATAAAACATGATAGCTTACACTTGTAACTTGAAACATAATGTTTACTCACCTTGTGGTTTTTTTGCTCCTAGTACTTGTAGCCCTTTTGAACCTCTAAAGCTCCTCAGGCTCTAATATAATATTTAATTCAATACTTAGTTTTTATTTAATCATGATGCTATCCTATCCCATAACTATCCCATGCATATATAACATTCTCATACACTTAGAGTTGCACATATAAGTGCATTTATCATTTGTACATAACAGGCTGACTTTAAAAGTCTTGCACACTTAGCCTTAATAGGACCATATGAAAAAACATTATAACTCATGTCAATACCTTTCTAAGATCAACATAATATCATTATCTTAATATCAATTTACTTTAACAATCATCTTAGTACACTTAACACTTCCATACATGTCAACTTATCAATAGCCTTTCAAGTGCCATGCTTAACTATTATGACCCATTCATTCAATCAATCTCTTCATCAATTTAAGATCCTTAATTCATTATCAAGTCATCATAAAATCTATTTTCATATTTCCCTATCACATTCATATTCTAATCACAACATAAGGTTAATATACCTTAGGTATACCTTAAGTATACCAAAGTGCCTCTAAGCTAGTCTATATTCATTCCTTCAACCAACATGCAATTTAACCATTTATCATACATACATACATTTCAATAACCATCAAAATACATCACATAAAAATTATAGACATTGGGATAAAAATATCAATATAGAACGTATGTCCTATTCAAAAGCAAAACCAAAATTTTTTTATTTTTTGCCCTTTCCGTCTATTACAGTAATATGTAAAAATATGATTTGAACTGAGATTTTTCATGTAATCAAAACAAAATCATTTTAGAATATAGACATATAGGAATCAGCCCACATATACATTCATATGCATGAAAATTTGTAACTTTAAGTTTTAGGATGAAAAACTATGAGTTTTTTTGTTTTCGGTATTTTCCGGTCATTACAGCATTATGTAAACAAGTGTTTTAAACCATTATTTTTCATTAAATAACAACAAATATTAGTTTAAAACATCAATAGGTACAAATTGGCAGCCATGAATGCTTTTCATACATGAAAATTCTAAATTTAGGATTTAGGAAGAAAATCATGAGTTTTTAAGCTTTTTGTGCTTTCCGTTCATTATAGCGATATGCAAACACATGATTTAAATCATTATTTTTCATCCAAATAAAACAAATATCAGATTATAATTCCTCCATACACAAATTGGCAGCCATATGTACAAGAAATCATAGAATTTTCTAACTTCTAAGTTCTAGCACAAAAACCTTGAATTCCTTTGTTTTTTGAAACTTTTCGGTCATTACAGTAACATGCAGAAATATAATTTTGATCCAATATTTTTCATCAAAACACATCAAAAATCAGTTTAGAATCTAAATATGCAGTAGCTGCCCCATTTAATGAATTTATGTTTGAAAATTTCAATTTTTGAGTTATAGGATTCACCTTTGGCAAAATCGCATAGGAAGGCTGATATTTTCGATAGAGAAATTAATTTTTCTTTCAAAAACTCACCCAAAATAAATTAAAAATATAGAAATTAGTAAATAACCAGTTCAAAATAATTTTTTCATAATTTTTTTCATAGAAATCAGATAGGAAATTGAAAAGAAAGAAAAACTTATGAAACAATCGCGAAATTGCAAAGTTGAAAGTGTTTTTGAGAATTTCAGCAGAAAAAATATTTTGAGAAAATTTTTCTATCAAAATACTGAAAAAAAGAATGGTGGCCACTTGAAATCAAGGGCTGGCTGAAATTCTCATTATATATAAGGGTTTGGGGTGAAATTTCCAAGTTTACGCTTAATGAGCTAGGTTAAGAGTGTTTTGGTGTAGTGGACTTTTGGGCATTTGGGCTTTTTATTTAAATTTAGGGCTGATTATGGGTAATTAAAATATAAATATTTTTCTTATTATTTTTATTAAAATTTTCCCCAAAATATTTATTAAAATATTTTAAAAATACTCATAAAATTATTTTATGCTTAAAAATCGCCTTTTTACATGAAAATTTATTTTACAAAAAATAAATTATTTCATGCTAATGTATTTTATTTAAACCATTTATTTCATAATAATAATTCATATTAGGCATATTAAAATTAATTTAACATGTCCCAAACTCATAAATCACGTTACACATAAATTTTCATAGAGTCACACAATTTGTCACAATAACCCTAAATTCAAATAATTTGTCACTAAAACTCCTAGGGTAAATGTGGGTTGTTACATGGCCATTGTTGAGATTTTTATCCCAATGTCTAAAATTTTTATGTAGTGTATTTTAATGATTATTGACATATATGAATGAATGATAAATGGTTAAATTGCATGTTGGTTGAAAGAATGACTCTAGACAAGGCTAGAGGCAATTTGGTATACTTAAGGTATCTTAATCTTGTGTTGTGATTAGTATGTGAATGTGATTGAATAATATGGAAGTAGGTTGTATGATGACTTGATAATGAATTAATGATCTTGAATTGATGAAGAGATTGATTGAATGAATTGGTCATAAGAGATAAGCATGGCACTTGAAAGGTTATTTGTTAAGTTGACATATATGGAAGTGCTAAGTAGACTAAGATGATTGTTAAAGTGAATTGATATTAAGATAATGATATTGTGTTGACCTTAGAATGGTATTGATATGAATTATAGTTTGATTTCATATAGGCCTATAAAGGCTAACTGTACAAGACTTTTAAAGCGAACATGTTATGTGCAAGTGATAAAGTGCACATATATGTGCAACTCTAAGTGTATGTGAATGTTATATGTGCTTAGGGTAGTTATAGGATAGGATAGCATCATGAATAAATAAATACTAAGTATTAAATTAAATATTATGTTAGAGATTGAGGAGTTTTAGAGGTTCAAAAGTGCTACGTGTATTAAGAGCGAAGGAACCACAAGGTGAGTAAACATTATGTTATTGTTATAAGTTCAAGTTATCATGATTATGTTAATGGGAACCTTTGAGATTCTTGAAACCCAAGTTCACTTTCATTCTAAAATATGGTTATGTAATTTCTTTGTTAAGCTTGGGTTGCCAAAGAACAATTGGTCTAAAACTAATAATGTTTATTCAATGATATGAAAAGGCTTTTGTAATTGTACCTTACTTACTTTCTTTCTAGAATCACACTCTTATCTTATCTCTTGTCATGTGTTGTATGTATGCTAGTGAATTGAGCAAGAGTATTCACTCACAAATAAATTGAGCAAGAGTCTTTACTCATAAGTGTAATTTCTACAACCCTTACTAAATTGCAAACTTTGGTTCATGAATTGTAAAATATGAAATATATGTTATAAGCTATGGGTTTCCTTTTTTAAAAAGGGATATATGTTATTGTATGTGCTATATTGTTTACTTATTAAGATCATCTATCTCACCCCTTTTTCATTCATTAATTCCTTATTTCTACCTAGACTCTTGGCAAAACATAGAGAAACAAATGAATGTGTAGCACTAAAATCAATCAAGCATCTTGAATTAGAAGTTTGGATGGGAATAATACCTATGATGATTGTATGCGAAGCACGGGCCTTTTATTGATTTAAAGTGAAGACACGACCCTTGCCCTTATTGTCTACTGCCAATGCATTTCCAACAACTAGCCCCTTTTTCTTGGCTCCTTGCCCTTGAGTTTGGTATGATCTAGATGGTAGAGGTGCTAAGGTCACATTTCCTAAATTCCTCGTCTGTGGGTAGTCTTTAATGAATTGACCCATCTATCCACGATTTAGGCATATGCCAAAGACTCTCTGGCAAACTCAAAGATCTTTCTTGCCACACTAGCCATATATAGGGAAACTTTACTTAGATTGACCATTTCATTATGTAGGTGTTGAAGTCGTTGGTGAAAGTCCCTTTCTTGGACCTCCTCCTTCACTATACTAGCCTCCATGACCCTTGTTCTTATGCCTACCCTTCTGCTCACATTCTGCTTGTTCGGCTCTCTCAGCCTTATACCTTTTCTCCACTATCTTGGCCTTATCTATCAGTTTGGCCAAGGTCGAGAACTCAGTTGCTGCTAAAGAGTTGAACAGAGGTGTAACCAATCCTTTTAAGAAATGGTTGATGTTACTGGCCTCGATAGGAATGATGTTAGCAGCAAACCTGCTAAGTCGGTCAAACTCTTTAGCATACTCTGACACTGACATTCTAGGTTTTTGTCTCAATTGTTCAAACTATAGCGCCCTATCTTGCCTTTCACCCTCAGGTAAGAATTAATCCACCATCTCTTGCTTAAACTCCGCCTAAGTAGGTGGATCTGCTTCATAGAGCCGATCTTCAACATTCCTTTCGTACCAATACCAAGCCTCCTTTTTAAGTTGAAGTCCTACCAACTCAATCACTCGAGCGTTAGAGCATGATAGTCGATGGACTAGCTTGTCCATCTCATCCAAAAATTCATGAGGGTCATCACCCTCCTCAATGTAGAAAGTAGGTGGTTGTAGCTTCTTAAATTCCAAGACAGCCATTCCCTCATTGGGTAGTCACTTTCTTTCCCTCTACGAGGGTGCCACTACCATAGGAGGTGAAACTCCATTCTCTTCTTGTGTTGGCGGCACTTCCCACCTTTGAGTAGAGCCCATGGTCGATACTCTTAAATTAGACCTTTCCCTTAATCTCACAAGTGCATAGGTAACATTCGAAGCGATGTTTGATATTGCATCCTCACTAGCCCTGATAGGTTAGGCAACTGTGCAGACATTATTCTTGGAAGGCATTCTGCTATAACGATAAGAAATTTAGTGCTAATTCCCTTCTAACCCATATAACCCCACTATCACATTATCACTCTTATCCTGCATTAATCATAAGCACATATCATGTAGTATCACATATATCACATATCATGACATATATCTATGTACCATAATCATATATTGCATAACTTTGTGGCATAAAGAACTATCCTATCATAAAAAGTCAATCATCTTATAGGCAATAAAAGAAATCAATCCACACTAAGTAGCTAAATAATCAAATAGTATCATTCATTTCATATAAATCCTATGCCACTAGACTAATAGTTACCAACTATCAACTCGAGTTTCAACTATGCCCCTCATCAAGATGAATGTCGGGTAACTTTTAGGGTTGGTGAATAATCAATAAGAGGGCAATTAAGAGAAATGTGACTAATGCCCCCACATCGATAGCAAAGGAAGTCTCTATCTGGCATGCGACCTGTCAAAGATAGAGTCCCAAATGGCGAGTAGCAAGAATCCCTAGGTGCTTGATCTCCCATCTACTTAACATTTTTTATCTTAAGCTAGTCCATGTCCTCCCTCAAACTATGAACTAGGGACCTAAGATGTCGATTTTCCTCCATCATGTTTGAGTAGTCACTCTCTAATTTCTGAATCTTGTTATGAATTCAGTCATAATCTAGGCACTCCTCAAGGTCCTCCTCCTTTAGAGTCTTCTCTTTTTGACGTGGATCACGGGCATGACTTTCTCGAACATCTCTTGCTAAGTCCTCTTATACACTAAATAGCATGCTTTAGGTTAGGGTCCTCTAGTAGGGGTACTCCTCTTGGTCATATGATAAAAGAATCATAACACACACAAAACAATAACTAGGAGCACTATATCTTATTAGGATTTTATGAAACTATACTAGTGATAGACTGTAAGTGACATGATAGGGAAATTCCTATGCTCCATGATTATACTTAATCAACCCAATAAACAGACAAGTCTAAACTAGACTTAAAACCTAGTTCTAATACCAACTTTGTCACATTCCAATTTTGGAGATATGACAGTCTTAGAACATGTGGAGACATAAGGTCACCCACACCTGTAGAACCCATTCATGCACATATAAACACTACCTACAATCATACCAAAATGTCATGCATTAACTTAAATATCCAATAATAAAGAAAACTTTAACTAGAGGAAGAATAATTTTAAAATACTTTAAATCCAATCCATAAGAAAAGAACATTTAAGACTCCAAATAAACTATCAAATGAATAATATTCCAAAAATAAAACTCCCAATGCATCTAAGAGGAACTCTTCATATCATAGTATAACAATAGACTTAGACAAGGAAATCCCCCAAGGAGAGTAGATTTGCTTGAGCTATCACCTTGCCTCCTTATAATGCTCACCTGAAACCACACAAGGAAACGGGTTGAGAGAGATGATCTCAATGAGTAAACAATACAACTTGAACAATAACACATATCCCTTTATAAGGGTTCATAATTCATAAATTCATGGTTTGTGATTTAGCAAGGTTAACAGAAATCAAACTTGTAACGTGTGACTTATAACTTGTAGAGTGACGGCAATTGCCTTATTCGCTCAAGGAAGAAGTGGCATCATACCAAATTCCAACTTTCAACTTGTAACTTATAAGGAAGCATGAAACTGATTAGGCTCCACAGCTAGAACCACCCCTTCTAGCTAAGGTTGATACACTACTCCTATCCATCGAGTTAAGACTATGTGCATAGGTTCCGGTGATTTCTTGCATCAGCATGAGGATTTTTTTATAAAGGATTCATGGGTCCCATAACTAGAGCTAATGGCAATCACTTATAACAATAGCATTAAAGAAGGCAATAACATGTAACACAGTAGCAATAGTAGTTTAGCTTATTAAATAAAAGATAAATAAATTTGTGATTCTAGAAAGAACATAAGGTTAGGCAATAATCATAAAAGTACTTTCTTGTCATTGAATAAACAATAGTAGTTTCGGACCAATTGTCCTTTGGTAACCCAAGCTTAACAAAGAAGTCATATTGTTATAATTGTAAATAGAAAGGAACTTGAGTTTCAAAAATCTAAAAAGTTCACATATCATGATAACTTGTACTTGTAACATGAACATAATGTTTACTCACCTTGTGGTTCTTTAGCTCCTAGTGTTTGTAGCCCTTGAACTTCTAATAATCCTGAAGCACTAACATACATTACAGTTCAATACTTAGCATTTGCTTAACATCATGCTATCCTATCTTATAATTACCCTATGCGCATACATTCACATATAACATTTACATATACTTGGAGTTGTACTTAGAAGTGCACTCATTACTTGCACAAATCATGTTGACTTTTTAGTCTTCCACATTTAGCCTTCTTAGGCTCACATGAAAACATATAATAACTCATAGCAAGACCTTTCTAAAGTGAAACACAATATATCATGATCTTAATATCAATTCAATCTAACATCTAACTTGGTACACTTAACACTTTCCATATCTATATCAACTTAACAAGTAACCTTAAAAGTGTCTTACTTATCTCCTTTAACCAAATCGTACAATCAATCTCATAGTCAATTTAAGGTCATTAATTCATAATTAATACATCATAAGGCCTAATTCACATGTCACTTAATCATGTACACATATTAATCAAAACATATCCATTAGGGTATTGGAATCCTAAATAGGCCGACCCTTCATTGGAGTTTCTAAAGGTTATTCTTTCAACCAACATGCAATTAAACCATGTATTATTTATAAACAAATTTCAACCATCATTAAAATATATATTACAAAAATTATAGACATTGGGATCAAAATCCCATCATAGGCCAAATGCACACATACTATGGAAACCATGGATTTTCTTGTTTTTTGCACTTTTTGATCATTACAGTAATATGCAAAAACATGATTTAAACCAATATTTTTCATCTAAACATAACAAAATCATTTTAGAACACACTAACATACAAATCACCTCCCCCCTTTATAGAATATATGCATGAAAATTCCAACTTTAGGTTTTAGGGTTCACCTTTAGTGGATTTGCAAAGAAAGATTTGTACTTACAGTTGAAAATCAATTTCTCTTTCAAATAAAACACCTAATCCAAATTCAACTTCAAGAAAAATAGAAAATATGTAGCTCAATATGGATTTCCTAAGGCTAGTTTCATAAAAATCAAATAGTAGCTTGAAAGAAGAGAAAAACTTATGAAGACGATCACAAAATTGCAAGGTTTGAAGGCACCTTGTGAATTTCGATTGAGAGAAAATTTTTGAGTAGAATTTTTCTATAAAAATCCAATGGAAAATAGAATGGAGGCTGCCATAATGATAGGGAGGCCGAATTTTAGATGTATTTTAGGGTTTTGGACAAAATTACAAGTTTGCCATTAATGAGCTAAGTTAGGAGTGTTTTCTTGTGTTGGGTTTTTGGTGAGTTAGGCCTTTTAATTTAATTAATGGGCTGATTATTGTAACAATCCACATCCACCCTAGGAGTTTTCATGATCAGTTACTTGAATTTAGAGTTATTAAGACAAAATATGTGCTTTTATAAAAATTCATGTGTTATGTGATTGATGAGTATGTGGCATGTTAGATGAATTCTAATATGCATAATATAAATTATTATTATAGAATAAGTGATTTATATGAAGTCCATATGTGTAAAATAATTTATTTCACATAAATTGAATTTTCATGCTCAATGAGATTTTTAAGCATAAAACAATTTTTATGAGCATTCTTAAAATAATTTTAAATAAATAATTTAGGGGGAATTTCAATGAAAATAATAAGAAAAATATTTTGTTTTTAATTACCTATAATCAGCCCATAAATTAAATAAAAGGCCCAATTTTCCAAAAGTCCACTACACCAAAACACTTATAACCTAACTCATTAATGGCAAACTTGTAATTTTGCTAAAACCCTAAGTATATAAGCAAAATTTCGGCCAGCCCTTGTTAGACAGCCACCATTCTATTATTTATCATAATTTTTATAGAAAAATTCTCTCAAAAATATTCTTTCAACTAAAATTCACAAGGTGCTTTCAAACCTTGTAATTTTGCAGCTGATTTCATAAGTTTTTTCTTTTCATTCAATTTACTATTTGATTTTTATGAAACTAATCATGAGAAAATTATTTTGGGCTGTGTATTTACTGTTCCCTTTTGATTAAGCTTGGCCTAGGTGAAATTTTGAAAGAGAAATCAATTTTTCCACAGAAAACACAACCCTTTCTACGCAAATCCTCCAAAGGTGAATCCTAAAACTCAAAGTTTGAAATTTTCATGCATAATATTGGGGGAGGGGGGCTGCCAAATTGTATATTATTATGTTCTAAATTGATTTTTATTGTGATTAGATGAAAAATATTGGTTTAAATAATGTCTTTGCATATTACTGTAATGGTCAAAAAGTATTGAAAATAAGAAAAATTCATGGTTTTCACCCTAAAACCTAAAGTTGGAAAATTTTCATGCATATATATATATATATATATATATATATATATATATATATATATATATATATATATATATATATATATATATATATATATATATATATATATAAGGTTGCTGATTGGTGCATTAGTATATTCTAAAATGATTTTTGTTATATTTATATAAAAAATATTGGTTTAAATCATGTTTTTGCATATTTCTGTAATGAACAAAAAGCGCAAAAAGTAACAAAATTCATGTTTTTCCTTAATGGGTGTATTCGGCCTATATCATTTTAATCCAATGTCCATAATTTTTATATGATACATTTTGATGATTATTGACATGTATATATGAATGATAGATGATTTAATTGCATGTTAATTGAAGGAATAACTCTAGAGAAGTCTAGAGACGATTAGGTATACCTAGGATTTCCTAATCCTATTACTATAAATGGTTAATATGTGAATATGATTAAGTGATATGGGAAATAGGTTTTATGATGAGTTAATAATGAATTAATGATTTTAAATAGACTATGAGATTGGTTGTTGACTTGGTTAGAAGAGATGAGCATGATACTTGAAAGATTACTTGTTAAGTTGACATATATGAAAAGTGTTAAGTATACTAAGTTGAAAGTTAAATTGAATTGATATTACGATCATCATGTATTGTGTTTGAATTTAGAAAAGTCTTGATATAAGTTGTTATATGTTTTCATATGGGCTTATAAAGGCAACGTATGCAAGACTTTAAAAGTCAACATATTATGTGCAGGTGATGAGTGCACTTCTATGTGTAACTCCAAGTGTATGTGAATATTATATATGCATAGGGTAGTCATGGGATAGGATAGCATGATGTTAAATAAATGCTAAGTATTGAATTAAATATTACGTTAAAGCTTAAGGAGTAGTAGAAGTTTAAAGGGCTACAAGTACTAGGAGCAAAGGAACTATAAGGAATATTATGTTATTGTTACAAGTACAAGCTATCATGATATGTGAACCTTTGACATTTTTTAAACCCAAGTTCTTTTTAATTTTCAATTACAATCATATGAATCCTTTGTTAAGCTTAGCTTGCTAAAGGATAATTGGTCCGAAACTATTATTGTTTATTCTATGATAAGAAAGAACCTTTGTGATTGTTACCTTACCTTACTTTCTTTCTGGTACCACACTGCTGTTTATCTTTTGTTCAATAAGCTAAACATCTATTGTTATTGTATTACATGTGATTGCATTCTTCAATGTTACTGTTACCTCTCCTTTATGTTATGAGTGAGCAAGACAACAACCTTCACTGTATATTTACGTTACGAGTGGACAAGGCAGCAGCCTTCACTTTATATTTACATTACGAGAGGACAAGGCAGCAGCCTTCACTTTATATTTATGTTACGAGTGGACAAGGCAGTAGCCTTCACTATATAACTATGTTACAAGTGGACAAGGCAGCAGCCTTCACTCTATATGATATAAGTTAAAAGTTTGATATTTGCAAACTTATTAAATTGCAAACTATGAGTCATGAATTATGAATCATGAACTATGAGTTATAAGCTATGAGCCTTTTTTAAGGGATATGTGTTATTGTATAAGCTATATTGTTTACTCATTGAGATCATCTATCTCACATTTTTTCTTTGTGTGGTTCCAGGTGAGGATTATAAGGAGACAAGGTGATCGCTCAAGCAACTTACTCTGCTTAGGAAATTTCCTTATCAAAGTTTATTACCATGCTATAAGATGATGAATCTCTAGACACTCTAGGAGTCTTTATTATGGGAGTTAATCTTTGGAATATAATATTTATTTAATTTATTTAGAGTCTTAAATGGTCTTTTCATATGGATTATATTTAAAGTATTTTAATACTATGCTTCCTCTAGTCAAAGTTTTCCTTATTATTGGATAATTAAGTTAATGCATGAGGCTTTGGTATGATTCTAGATAGTGTTTATAAGAGCATGAGTGATTTCTACAGGCGTGGGTGACCTTATGTCTCCCCATGTTCTAGGACCGTCATATCACTAAAATTTGGGATGTGACATTTATAAATAATTAAAATAAAATATTTTGCTTCTTACTTTCATTAAAATCCCCCCCAAAATATTTAATCAAAAATATTTTAAAAATACTCTCGAAAAATTATTTCATACTTAAAAATCTCTTTGTACATGAAAATTCACTTTATATGCAATAAATTAATTTATGCATATGCACTTCACATAAATCACTTATTTCATATTAAAAATTCATATTATACATATTATAACTAATCTCACATTCCACATACTTATCAGTCACATAGCACATGAATTGTCATAAAGCACACATTTTGTTATAATAGTTCTAAATTCAAGTAAATTGTCATGAAACTCTTAGGGTGGGTGTGGGTTATTATACTAAACTCCCTTAAACCCCATTTTTCTATAAATAGGCCTCCCATTTCTCATTACTCTTCACTCTAAAAATTGGTATTGATTGCTATCTAATAATTTTTCTTCTTCTTCTCCCTCCATCCACTCATCAATTAATTAATTATTTAATTAATTAATTTCTTCACCCATACCAAGTTAATTAATCCTTTTAATTAACTAAAATATTTTATCTTAATCACTGAAAAAGTTAATTAATTAATCAATCTTTTTAATTAATTAATTACTTCCTTTTTTAAAATTAAATTAAATAAAAAAATTTTTCTTGATCCATTATATTATTTAATTAATTCATTCACCAATCATTTTCTAAATCCCTAATCAACCTAATCGTCCGGTCTAATAAAACAGAATTTTGGTCCGGCAAAACACTTTTTCTAACCCATCCTCCAAAATCCAACGTATTTTTCATCAACTCATTCCCTAAACCAAAAATCAATTTAATCAATCCATAAACCCCTCCACTTAGTTGTGGAATGAACTATGTAGGTTTTAATCCCCATTCAATGGGGTACATAGGCATATTTGAAACTTAAATCCTAACTTCAAATCCAATTTTTTTAAATTAAATTTATTTTGCATTTTCTTCAAATGTAATTAATTACTTTTGAAATGATATTTGTAAGAAAATATGTAGTCTTCCTAAAATCCCATAAGGGCTAGAGAAGGCATCCCAATTTTTTATTGTCTTAATTGAAATTAAGAAGTGATTATGTGGTTCCTCTAAATCCTTAAGGATAAGAGAGAATACTCTCCTTAATTTGTGAATGTTTATTTTAATTATTTTATCATTCACCATGCACCGCGCATTCCTATTATGCCATGTTCATGCATTTTATTTACAATTATCATCCTATAAATGTCATTCTTGAAATCAATTTTTTCAAAGTCAAATTAAACTTAAGGGCCAAATTTAAATTATTTAAAACCAAAAACCTAGTCGCCGAACTCACCGAGTTTAAGGATAGTGATTTTATCCTTGGGTAAATTAATTGAAAATTAATGAATTGGAATCAATTTGGTTTTTCTTTAATTTTTTCATTTAAAAATAAATTAGGGTGGTGACTCTCAAAAATCAACCAATCCAAACCTAAGAGTTCCATAGTGAGTCTAAACTTGAACGAGTATCCCAATTTCCTCTAGTGGATCGGGCCAGTGCTTGGGAGAGACCTCACACACACATGAAGGTATTTGAGATATATGATTATGTTTTTTGGTTAAATATTGAGAAGGCATATAAGGTTTTGTTGTATGTATTTAAGCTTTAGATTGTAAAATTCACTTAAAATTTTGTTTGCAAGCATATTTATAGGATTTGTAATTTGCTTTTTTTAGTTTTAAAGTGGTAAGGCAGGCTTAAGATGACATATTTATATGTATATCTATTGCACTGCACTGTAATAATGGTTATTAGTATATCTATTTGTTTCTTCAGCTTTTCATATGTTTATTTTTGTTATTTTTATTTCTTACTTGTACTTGTTCTTTTATCTTACATTAACCTTATTTTTCTTACAAAGCAAAATTGGGTACTTACATAATTATCATGGAAGTGGTCAACAATTAAGTCTAAGCTCAAAATAGAAAAGAGATGCTAAAAATTTAAAAAAGCCTCAATATGTTTTTATATTGTCCTTGCCTCTATTTTTAAACTCATGATTTTTGCATTATCAAGAAATATACATGCAACACATATCAATTTGAAGTTCCATGAAACAGGCTTGGCCAAGATCTAGTTTTAGTTTATTTGGATAGAAATTTTTTGTTGGTTGAACCTTCCACCCAAGTTATGAGGGACATAGTGAGGATGTAGTACAAGAAGCAAAGAAAAGCATAGTACGGATAAGATATGATGTGCCATGAGTAAGTAGATTTTGTTTTTGTGTAGAACATTTTTGAACGATGACTTGACTTTAATATTCTTTTCGACATAGGAAATGGAAATGAGGATTTTGGAGAGAGCACAATGACTAAAGTTAGAAGTTGTATGACAAAATATCATAGTGTTACGCTACTGAACATGTTGATTGTAATAAGTTGTTGTATATGTAAAAAAATATATAATTATGTGAATTCTTAATAGGGCTTAATAATGCTTTTTGTCCTAATTAGTGTGTTGTGGATTATAATCATTTTCAAGTCTCTTTCCTATTTTTTTCTGCACTGTGAGATGGTTTAAGAAATTGGAAGTATCTTTATTGACTTTTTAAGGAAAATTAGGCTTCTATAAGTTCTTTGGATATTTGTGTTGCTAAAATAGAAGGTTTGGCAGTGGAAAGGGGGCCAAAATCCTTGTAGAATTGTGCCTTCTATTTAATAGAGTATTTGGTAGGAGACAGATACTTGTCATTTTATGAACAGGGTTTTATCCTTTTATTTGTTATTGTATACAGAGGTTTTTCTTGTGTCTTTATGGGCTTCTAGAGAAGTTTCTCTGCATCTTTCCAACTAAAAGAACACATACACATATAAAAAAAAAAACATAAAAGGCAAAAACGCCTTATGATATTTGTGTTTGCTTGTGTTACTAGATGATCACCTATATATATATATACACACACATACACACACACACACACACACACACACAATCTCTCTGGTTGTAAATTTTATTTTTGGTGCATTATTTTATGAAATTAAAATAGTATAATTTTTCCTTTTAATCATACATTTGACTTACTTTACTTGTATACATAATTCTATACATTTTTTGGGTAATTGATATTGATAGGACTTCATTTAATTTTATAATATGATAAATAATTACTAGAGTTAGTATGTTGTTTCATTTCATAATGGAGAAGTAATATTCACAAATCATTTCAAGCATATAAAAAAAATCTTATGTCAATAAGAGAAAAAAAAAAAAAGGCCATGTAAAAGTAAAGTATTTTATTAGAAGTGGTAGAGTAAAACATCTTCTATGAGTATTTTATTAGAAGTTGTAGAGTAAAACATCTTCTATGTACAGTTTTTAATATAAAATTACATTACAAGCTTTCTTACTATTTATGACACTTGTTCTTGTGATGATGAAATTAGTATATATTACTTATTTTTATCAAATTCTATGAGATAAAATTCAATCTCTCAGACTATACATTTTATTCTGTTGCACTACTTTATGAAATTGAAAAAGTACAATTTTTCCTTTCAATTGTACATTTTACTTTCTTTACTCTAAATATAATATTAACATTCTTCTTTAATATATAGTTTATTTAAGTTCATAGCATTGCTTACAATATATTTATGACATTTGTGCAATCAAAATCATTAGCTTCATTCAAATAGATTAGCTTATCATTTCTTCAACCAAATATATAGTAGCCTTGCAATCAAATACTGTTTTCTCACAAACCATATTTGGTTGCCCATATATTAATCAAGTCTGTGTACAAGCTCAGTTACCCACTCCATAAGAATTTTTTTCCCTCTACTAATTATAATAAGTTATAATTTGAAAAATCCAAGAATATTTTTCATTTCCTTATCCACCATTTAAGCAATGTATTGTTTGGTTGTCATAATATACTATTTAGTTGGCTAAATGTATTTTACCCTGTAATAATATATTGTTTTATTAATAACTATAATCGATTGCCCATGTATTGATTAAGTGTGTTTCCAAACTAATGTAGTTACTCCATTGTAATATTTTATTTCCTCCATTAATTACAATAACTTATATTTTGAAAATTCCAAGAGTATTTTTTATTTCCATCTCCATACTTTAAGCAATATGCTAGTTAGTCAACATAATATACTATTTCTTCAACTACATATATTGTAGTCTTGTAATCAAATACTATTTTCTCATGAATTATATTTGGTTGCCCATATATTGATCAAGTCTGTTAACAACCTCATATACTTACTCAATAGGAATTTTTTTCCTCCATCAATTACAATAACTTATAATTTGAAAAATCAAAGAGTATTTTTTGTTTCCTTATCCACTATTTAAGCTATGTGCTATTTGGTTTTCATAATATATTATTTATTTAGCTAAATGTATTTTAGCATTCTAATTATATACTATTTTATTAAGAACTATATTCGGTTGCCCATGTATTGATCAATTATATTTCCAAGCTAATGTACTCACTTCATTGTAATATTTTCTTTCCTATAATAATTACAATAACTTATGTTTTGAAAATTTCAAGATTATTTTCTATTTCCTTATCCATAATTTAACCAATATACTGGTTTGTCACAAAATATACTATTTCTTTTAATAAAAGTATTGTTCTTGTCAAGTATATACTTTTGTTTTACAACTATATTTTGTTGGTTATGTGTGTGCTTCCAAGCTAATGTACTCACTCCATTGTAATATTTTCTTTCCTCCACTAATTAAAATAACTTGTATTTTGAAAACTCCAAGAGCATTTTCCATTTCCTTATCTACAGTTTAATCACTACACTGTTTTGGTCACAAAATATACTGTTTCTTTAAATAAAAGTATTGTTCTCGTTCAAGTATGTACTTTTCTTTTACAACTATGTTCTATTGGTTATGTGTTTGCTCCTAAGCTAATGTACTCATTCCATTATAATATTTTCTTTCCTCCACTATGTAACAACCCACACCCCATCCTAGGAGTTTTCATGACCAATTACCTAAATTTAGACCTATTATGTCTAAGTAAGTACTTTTATGAAATTTATGAGTTATGTGATTGATAAGTATGTGGCATGTTCGATTAGCTCTATATGCATAATATGAATTATTATGGTGAAGTAACATAATATGAATTATTATGTTGAAGTAAGTGATTTATATAAAATGCATAAGCATAAAAATACTTATTTCACATAAATTGAATTTTCATGCACAAAGCGATTTTTTAGCATAAAATAATTTTTATGAGCATTTTAAAAATATTTTTAAATAAATATTTTAGGGGGAATTTTAATGAAAATATTAAGAAAAGTATTTTATTTTTAATTACCTATAATCAGCCCACAAATTAAATAAAAGGCTCAATTTCCAAAAAGCCCATTACTCCAAAACACTCCTCACCTAGCTCATTAAGGGTAAACCAGGAAATTTACCCAAAACCCTAATATAAGCAAAATTTCAGCTAGCCCTTATTAGACAGCCACCATTTTGTTATTCTTCAGTATTTTTATAGAAAAATTCTCTCAAAAATAATCTCTCAACTAAAATTCACAAAATACCTTTAAACCTTATGATTTCACAACCTTTTCGTAAGTTTTTCCTTTCCTTTCAATTTGCTATTTGATTTTTATGAAACTAATCATGAGAAAATAATATTGAACTGAATGTTTACTGATTTTCATTGATTAAATTCATCCTAGGTGAATTCTTGAGAGAGAAATTAATTTTTCTATCGAAAACACAAACCTCTCTATGTGATTTCTCCAAAGGTGAATCCTACAACTCAAAATTGAAATTTTCATGCATAAACATTACAAAGGAGGGAAATTTTTACATGCTTATGTTCTAAATGGATTTTTGATATTTTTAGATAAAAATATCTAATTAAATCATATTTCTGCATATTACTATAATAACCAAAAAGTTTTAGCAAACAATGAAATTCATGGTTTTTGTTCTAGAACTTAAAAGTTGGAAAATTTCATGTGTACATGCAAGCATGGCTGCCAATTTATACACATTGGAATTCTAAATTGGTTTTTGTTATGATTGAATGGAAAATAATGGTTTAAGTCACATATTTACATATTATTGTAATGACTAGAAAGTATTGGAAACAAGAAAACTAATGGTTTTTCATCCTAAAAACCTAAAGTTGGAAGATTTCATGCATATGGACATCTAGGCTGCCGATTCATAGGGATTCATGTTCTAAAATGATTTTTGTTTTGAGTACATGAAAAATCTTGGTTCAAACCATGTTTTTGCATATTACTGTAATAGACGAAAAGTGCGAAAGTAAGAAAATTTAGGTTTTCTCTTTGATAGTGTATTCGGCCTACATTGAGATTTTTATCCCAATGTCTATAATTTTTATGTAATGTATTTTAATGATTATTGACATATATGTATAAATGATAAATGGTTAAATTGCATGTTGGTTGAAGGAACGACTTTAGGCAAGGCTAAAGGCAGTTTGGTATACTTAAGGTATCTTAAACTTATGTTGTGATTAAAATGTGAATATGATTAGGTAATATGGAAATAGGATTTATGAGGAATTAATAATGAATTAATAATCTTGAATTGATGAAGAGATTGATTGAATGAACTGGTCTTAAGAGATGAGCATTATACTTGAAAGGCTATTTATAAGTTGACATGTATAGAAGTGTTAAGTGTACTAAGATGTTATTAAAGTGAATTGATATTAAGATCATAACATTGTGTTTGACTTGAGAAAAGTATTGGTATGAGTTATAATGTGATTTCATATGAGCCTATAAGGCTAAGTATGGAAGACTTTTAAAGTCAACATGTTACGTGCAAATGATGAGTGCACATTTATGTACAACTCTAAGTGTATGTGAATGTTATATGTGCATGAGGTAGTTATGGGATAGAATAGGATGATAATTTAATAAAGACTAAGCATTGAATTAAATATGATGTTAGACCTTGAGGAATTTTAGAGTTTAAAGGACTACGAGTACTAAGAGCGGAGGAACCACAAGGTGAGTAAATATTATGTTTGCAAGCTATCATATTTTATGAACCTTTAATATCTTAAAATCCAAGTTCTTTTATATTTTAATGATTTCTTTATAAGCTTAGGTTGCTAAAGGACTATTGATCCAAAACCATTTTTAATTATCTAATGACAATACCTTTGTGATATTTGCCCTAACTTATATTCTTTTTGGAACTACACTGTTGTTCATCTTTTGTTAAATAAGCTAGGCTTCTATTGCTATTATGTTACATGTGATTGTATCCTTCAATGCTACTATTACCTTTATATGTTATGAATTATGTTATGAGTTATATGTGAACATGGCAGTAGCCTTCACTTTACATATTATGACTTATATGTGAACATGGTAGCAGCCTTCACTCTATATATTATGAGTTATGTGTGAACAGCAACCTTCACTCTATAAGTTATGGGTTATGAGTGGACATGGTAGCAGCTTTCACTCTATATGTTATGAGTTATAAGTTGATTTATGTAAACCTTGTTAAATCGCAAGCCATAAACTGTGAATCATAAATTTTGAATGATGAGCTATGAAATCTTTTAAGGGATATATGTTATTATATAAGTCATATTGTCTACTCATTGAGGTCATCTATCTCACCCCTTTTTCTTGTGTGGTTCTAGGTGAGCATTATAAGGAAGTAAGATGATTGCTTAGGCTACCTACTCTGCTTAGGAAATTCCCTTGTCCAAGTTATAATAATACCATGCTATGATGAGTTTTTAGACACTCTAAGAGTTATTATGGGAACTTTATTTTAGAATATTATGTTGGTGATTTTATTTGGAGTCTTATTATTGTTTTCCTATGGATTGTATTAAAGTATATTTCTAGCTTCCGTAACTTAAGCTTTTTCCTCAATAAAAGGTTTTATTAAGTTAATGTATGAGGTATGGTACAATCCTAGGCAATTTTTGCATATGTATGAGTAGGTTTTCGAGCATGGGTGACCTTATATCTCCCCATGTTCTAAGACTGTCATATCTCTGAAATTGAAATGTCACACACTAATAACTATAACTTATTACTTGAAAATACTAAACATATTTTCTACTTCCTTATCCACCATTTAAGCAATATACTGGTTAGTTTTCATAATATATTGTTTCTTTAGCTATATGTATTGTACCATTGTAATCATATACTATTTTCTCTCCAACCATATTCAATTGCCCATATATTTATCAAGTCTGTTTTCAAGCTAATGTACTCACTCCATTGTAATATTTACTTTCCTCTACTAATTACTACAACTCAAATTAGTTGCCCATGTATTCATCAAGTCTTTTTTCTTTCCAAGCTCATGTACTGACTCCATTGGAATATTTTGTTTCATCCAATAATTACAATAACTTAACAAAATAAAATTCCAACACTATTTTTTTTCCTTATCCACCATTTAATCAATATTTTCTTTCTTTTTCTACATCTACAAGTGCAATATCAAAGGCTTTAAATCTTGAAGCCAATCTTGATTTATTATCAGAGATGAAAATAGAAGGATAGGAGATACTAGCTTCATCTCAAACCTAAAATGAGAAGAAAAAAAAGCACTTTTATCGACCAAATACTAACAAACCAACATCTAGAATCCTTTTTTCAGAAGAATCTTACCATGTGGAGCTCTAAATTTGATACTCATACAAAATGACTGTGCCTTTGAGTGAACTCAAGGTACAAGGTACCAAATATTAGTTGTGACCAAAAGAAAAAAATTAAATAATATGATTACACAATTTGAAAGAAAAATTAAAAGCTAATTACACTTACTGCAGTTGTACAGTTATAATAATGACTTCCTATGGATGGTGGGAATTCAATATTTTGAACTTAATATGCTTTTTACAATAGGGACAAACATACACATAATTCTACAAAGGACAAAATAATATTATATAACATCTGAGTTTGTCAAAGACATCATCAAAAAACATATTTAATGGGAAATGATTTATTACCTTAGAACACTAATCTTTATCTTCAATAAATTTTGTGTGAATAGTTAAAGCCTTATCTACATCATCAAACTTACAATATATAACATTGGGAAAGCTGCTAACTTTAACTTTGCAACTTTCCCAATTTTCATAAAAGCCAGGTACTTGACCAACAAAGACAATGTAAGTTTTCATTTTCCCCTTATTGAAAGAGAAAAAAGGAAATCACATTAGTGTTATAAACAAGTTTCCAATGTTGGCTCCATATATTTGAATGCCATAAATAATATTTTTTTGAATTAATATATTGTTCATAAATCTAGCCCATATTATGCACTTTTTAACACATAAAAAATACCACAAACATATGTTATACAAATATATTATAAAATCTTATACAAATATATTCTACCAGGTGTATTAGCAAACAAGCTATTCAAACACACACACAACCTTAGCACTCTAAAAGCATTAATATTAATTACATTTTTTGTTAATTACATTTAGTTTGCTATCATCACCCACTAAAGTTGTGTGTTTATTTTTTAACTTCTAGTTATTACATTTCATAAATTTTGTGTTATATATTAAGTTTTGAATCTTAATATAATTTACCATTGAGGAGTTTGTAAGTGTTTATTTGCTAAACACTAGTATACAAAATAAATTTATAAAACAAAACTATACATATAATTGAACATATATTATATTATGCTAAAGAAATAGCATATGGCATAAATTTTATAAATTAAAATTTTATTTCACTATTACTACTAGAAGGTAAAATTAGCATAATACATAGTACATTAAGTTAAGGAGACAGTATGCTATGAGAAAGAAATAATATATAGCTTAAATGATCCAACAATGATTGATAAGGAAAATAATCTTTTAATTGTGTTTGCTATTAGTATCTAGATTCACAAATATAATGAGTAATTAAGATTTGACAAGGGAATTGAACATCACATGAGTGACTTCTTATCATAAGGAATTGAACATAAAATTTTTAAGATAAATAGTACATTTAGTTGACACAACATTATATTATGCTAAAGAAACAGTATATAGCATAAACGGTCAAGTTCTGATCACATGGAAAATAAATTTTTGATTTTCAAAAAAATGATTGTGTAAAAAATGAGTAGAAAATACCAATTATAATGAGTTAATGAGCTATAAAAAAAAAAATAAAAACTTACCTTTTAGAGCCTTAAATATGCCTCTCATGCAAAATAACTGTAGCCTTTTAGATAAATCAAGGTACAAGAACCAAATATTAATAATGCACAAAACAGACAAACTATGAATATTATTTTTTTAAGAGCATTTGTCTTTATCTACTTATCATATATTTGTAATTGCACAAACTAATTATTTCATACAAACATAATTCCTATACAAACCCTTGCTTATGCCATACATTAGCAAACTTGTAATAAGTAAAGAGTAATATTTAATATTTATAAATCATAATTATGTTTACTCATGATTATTGGAAAAAAAATTAAATAGATAACTTGATTATTGCTACTTTTTTTTTTTGCTTATTCTATATTTTTCAGTTGGAGGCATGGGCATTTGAAACTTATATGACAAATAGAAGAAAATTAACATATGATATCAAATATAAATACATGTATTATGAAATGTCTACCAATTGAAATACAGGCTAACTAATTTCAACACAAGGATAGAGCTAAAAAAAAAAAATTGGGCCAATAATTCACGGGTGTCATTGATAACAGGTGCATGGTCTTAATCTGCTAATTTAGGTCTATTATTAAAGACATACCAAGAACCGATATATACATGTTTGTTTTCAAACTGACATAGATTTGCCATTGAGTTTCACTGTCTAGTATTGAATGTTGTATGATTAGTGGTGAGCAACTTTCATTAATAGCCATATGTTGATTTCTATTGCTACACAAACACATAAGTTAAACATGTGTACCATGTCTCATAGACTAATAATCAATAACTACATGGGTACACAATTTGCATATTCATTGAAGTATAAGAAGGATAACGTATGGTACTTTTAATATACTGTAATAATTGTCTTATGATGTTAATTTGAAGAGATCATAATTTGTAATTTTTTGCAACATCTCTTAAATTCATTAGTTATAATTAAAAACCAAACCCCTCTCCTCCCCCACATTAATCTAAAATCAAATAAAAATCAATATAAATATAATTAACTTATTTACAAAACATTAAAAATGAATCCATCAAAAAAATTCATGAGAAACACAATATCACAAACATTGGCCATAAAAAGCATCAAACAAAAATAAATGTAAAAATTAAGGTAAATCACATGAGAACCTAGCAACAACGGCAATGGAAGCGACCAACAGAGATAATAAGATGCAGCGACAATTTATGATAGACAACAATAAAATAAATAACCAACAGAACAAGAAAACAATTTCAAACATCTAGTTACAAAAATCTACTATAGAATTAGAGAATGACGAGCACTAGCATTGCTTAAGGGAGAAATGAGTAATGAGAGGAGAGTGCAGCTTAACTTTGAAGATATAAGGGTTTTGGAAAAAACAAAACTACATAGTTTTGTCTAAAATGACGTAGTTTTGTATTGTCAATAATTTTTATAATATTTTACAACATTATTAGTAACCATTAAGTTATATTTTTAAATAACAAAAAAATTAAAATTTAAAAAAATATATATTTGTAAATAAAAGAATCATATTTTTAAATAACAAAAAAATCAAATTTTAAAATTTTAAAAAAAATTCAAAAGAATAAAAATTCAACAAAAAGAAAAACAAATCTTCAAAAACATAAAAATTAAAAAAAAAAATGAAAGTTTCGTGATCAAACAAAATTATGAAACAAAAATTAGTACTCATTTTATTGTAAATCATGTCCATATCTTTAATACCTACAACAACAAATCTCCAAAATCATAACAAAAAGTTTCCAAATTGAGATTTGAAAACAACAAAAGGAATTCTCATTGAAAAACATGTTGAGTCCATCATTACTAAAGTCTCTATTTTTAATACCCACAAAACATAAACTTGAAGAAGTAAAAGAAGGGAAGACCCACAAGAAAGCCCACTACTAATCATTTATTTCATGATTTAGTCTAAAAAATTAAATTGAGGTTCTTGAATTTTTTTTTTTAATGAATTTAGATCTGGGTTTCATCTTCTCAAACCTACATCTGAGTTAATTTTAGTTTTTATTTATTTAATTTTCATATTTTTTATTATTTAAAAATATTATTTTTTAAAATTTTAATATTTAAAAAATATGCAATGGGTCCCACATAATTGTTGTTAATGCTAATTAATGGACAATACTCAAATTGAGCTAAATTACAATTTGAAACATTTGATCATACTAGAACTTAATTCAAGCTCTCAATTGAGCATTTGGGAAAAGTAGAGGCCCCAAATCGGGCATTCTCCTTTTTCATCCCAATGTATGTTATATTGACTTGAATTATACAAATTGTTAATTGATTGAAAATATTTGATGTTATCTACAATTAAAATTATACTATGTATGATAAAGTATTTTTTTTTATTATAATACTTATTTCAAAGGAAGCACATTATAGTTTATTCAGTATAAAAAGCAATAATAATTTGTAATAAGATTAATTATGTTAAAATTTATAAAACCCATTCATATATATAATACATTTTCCATTATAATTACTTAAACTGTAAATATAATCAATTTAGATTAGTGTGTTTATTTTATTGATATTACTGATATTGAGTTACAAAAAATATATATGGATATAACAATATATTTTTTGAAGTGACCAAATTGGTACCTATCTAATAATAATAATAATAATAATAATAATAATAATAATATTATTATTATTATTATTATTATTATTAACATAATATTTCCTATTAAACTAAATTGCACCAAATATTTTCTGCAATTATTATACACAATTTAGTGAAGCATAAAATTTAGTTAGAATAAATTTCATTGCTTAAAAAATAATAATTGTTTCATTATCGATTCTATTTTTCATAGTTTTAATTCTTTCCCAATATATATGTTGCTTAATATCACTTTATTTCTCTTACTAAAAAAAATAATGAAGTTTTATTTGTCATACTAAAAAAAAAATGAAGTTTTATATTTTTCAAATTTTTTATCCCTGCCTATTTACATACTTTCAATTCTTAAGGAAAAAGACAATGGGTTGACATGTCAAAAGTATAGCCCAATTTCAATTATATATATAATAACCAATAAATAGTTGTTATCACTAGATCACTAGCTACATTGAAATTAGTATATATTACTTAATTTTATGAAATGGTATGTTATAAAAATTCTTTCTCTAGCTTATATTTTGTTGTTTATGTACTATATTCTAATACAAGAATTGTATATTGTTTCCTTAAAATCGTATAATTTATTTACTTTACTTTTATATATATTTATCAATTTCTTTTGTTGGTTCATAATAGTAGGATTTTGTACTTTTTTTACTTTAAAAAATAAATATTTGTCATCTCTACCTCATAGAAACAACTACTATATATTATCTAAGTTAATGAAATGTATGGCTTAAAAAATTCAATCTACTTTGTATTACATTTTATTGCTTCAGTAATACATTTTGAGAAAGGTATAGTATATTGCTTCATTAAAATTGTACAATTTACTTACTTTACTTTTATACATATTTATAAAATTTTATTTTCATTGGTTCATAATGATAGGAGTTCATATTATTTTTAACTTTGAACAATATGTAGTTGTTATCACTTGCTACATTGAAACTACTATATATTACTTAAATTGTATGTCATAAAAATTCAATCTCTCCTTTAGTACGTTTTGTTGCTTATGTGCTACCTTATGATATAATATATATATTGTTTCCTTTAAATCGTACAATTTACTTACCTTACTCTTATATGTTTGTAATTTTTTTTTTTTGTTGATTCATAATTATAAGAGTTCATATTATTTTCTTAATTTAACAAACAAGTATTTGTTATTGCTGGCTATATTAAAACTAGTATATATTACTTAATTTACAAAATGGTACGACATAAAAAATTCAATCTATCCTTTAGTAGATTTTGTTGCTTCTATACTACATTATGAGAAAATAATAGTATAATGCTTCCTCAAAATCATATGATTTATTTACTTTATTTACATACATATTTGTAAATATTTATTTTTGTTTGTTCATAATGATAGGAGTTCATATTATTTTTTACTTTAACTCACATATATTATTTGATTTTTTAAGATATGATAAACACACACACACACACATATATATATATAAAAGATAAAATATATTTTATCTAAAAATGACTATTTTTCCTAATTATTTTCTTTTCATGCTAAATCTTCAACACTTGATTTTTAATTACATTAAGTATCACTTCTGCTTAAATATTTTTTATGAGATATTTTTATTAGATAAAGAATTACACAAGATGAACATAATTCATTGTTTATATATGTTATAAATATTTATAAACACGTTTGAACTAGATATAAATTTTAAAATAATTCTTTGTCTTCAGTATCAATATAATATAACTAATTGAAATATAAAAATTATTTTCATTTTATAATTACTTAATTATTTAATGGAAAAATTTTATGAGGTGTGCAAATTATTTAAAATTGTAATTTATTGATCGCATCAATCGCATTTATGAAAAATGAAATGTTTAATAAAATTTGAAATAAAAAACATTGCATTATTAATAATGTATTTAGGGCGACAATTAGGTTTAGGTTTTGGATTTGTATAGATTGTTTCTACACACATAAGGTTTTGTGTGTATGTGTGTGTGTGTGTGTATGATAAGTGTCATATCCCAATTTCAGAGACATGACAGTCCTAGAACATGGAGAAACATAAGGTCACTCATGCCCATAGAACTCAAATATACATATACAAATCATGCCCAAGATCATACCAAAACCTTATGCAATAACCCAATTAAGCCATTTATAAGAAAATCTTTAGTTGCAGAAGAATAATAAAAATATACTTCAAATACAATCTATAAGAAAATAATATTTAGAATCCCATTAAAGCCTCGATAGATAACATCTCAATTAAACACCTAAAAATAATTATTCTCGAAGCGTCTAAGGATAACTCTTCATAACTTATTACACTAATTAACTTGGACAAAGAATTCCCCAAGCAAAGTAGAATGCTTGAGCCATCAGCTTGCCTCCTCATACTGCTCACCTGGAACCACACAAGAAAAAAGGGGTGAGATAGATGATCTCAATGAGTAAACAATATAGGACATATGATATCCCTTTTTAAAAAAGGAAACCTATAGCTTATAACACATAGTTCATGTTTTACAATCCATGAATCAAGGTTTACAATTTAACAAGATTTGCAAAAATCATGCTTATAACACATAACACATAGAGTGAAGGCTATTGCCATAATCATTCGAACACATAAAAGAGAGGTGGCATTAAACCAATTCCAACTTCTATCATATAGAGAAGCATGAAGCTGATCAAGCTCTATGGTTAGAACTGCATCTTCTAGCTAAGGTGGATACACAACCCCTATTCATTGGGTTAAGACCATGTGGATAGGTTCAGATGATTACCTGCATCAACACGAGGACTTCTGCATGAAGGCTTAAAAGTACCATAGCTAGAGCTAATGGTAATCACATATAATAATAACATTTAAGGCAATAATAACTTCTATCACAATATCAATATTGGTTTAACTTTTGGAACAAAAGATACAAGAATAGTACAGTTTCAGAAAGAATATAAGTTAGGATCATAATCATAAAGGAAATATCATTAGATAAAGAAAAATGGTTTTTGGACTAATTGTCCTTTGGCAACCCAAGCTTAATAAAGAAATCATAGAGTTTCATTTTAGAATAGAAAGAACTTGGGTTTTAAGAATGTCAAAGGTACACATATCATGATAGCTTGTACTTGTAACAATACCATAATGTTTACTCACCTTGTGGTTCCTTTTCTCCTAGTACTCATAGCCCTTGAACCTCTGAAACTCCTCAAGCTCTAACATAATATTTAATTCAATACTTAGTATTTATTTAATAATGATGCTATCCTATCCTATAACAACCCCATGTACATATAACATTCACATACACTTAGAGTTGCACATATAAGTGCACTTCATCACTCGCACATAACATGTTGACTTTAAAAGTCTTGTACATTTAGCCTTTATAGGCCCATATGAAAATACATTATAATTCATGTCAATATCTTTCTAAGGTTGACACAATATCATTATCTTAATGTCAATTTACTTTAACAATCATCTTAGTACACTTAACACTTCCATATATGTCAACTTAACAAATAACCTTTCAAGTGTCATGCTTATCTCTTATAACCAATTCATTCAATCAATTTTTTCATCAATGCAAGATCATTAATTCATTAAGTCATCACACAACCTACTTCCATATTATCAAATCATATTCACATATTAATCATAACATAAGGTTAAGATACCTTAAGTATACCAATTTATCTCTAGCCTTGTCTAGAGTCATTCCTTTAACCAACATACAATTTAACCATTTATCATTCATACATACATGTCAATAATCAAAAAAATACAACACATAAAAATTATAGAGATTGGGATAAAAATTCTGATGTAGGCCGAATGCCCTTTAAAAAAGAAAAACTGAATTTTCTTACTTCTCGCACTTTCCGTCTATTACAATAATATGTAGAAACATAGTTTGAACTAAGGTTTTTCATGTAATCAAAACAAAAATCATTTTAGAACATAAATATTAGGAATTGGCACATATATAAATCCATATTCATGAAAATTTCCAACTTTAGGTTTTAGGATGAAAAACCATGAGTTTTCTTGTTTCCAGTACTTTCCGGTCATTACAGCAATATATAAACATGTGATTTAAATCATTATTTTTCATTTAATCACAAAAAATATTAGTTTAGAACACTAATACACACCAATCAGTAAGCTATGGATAATTCTCATGCATGAAAATTTTAAGTTTAGGGTTTAGATTGAAAATCATGAGTTTTCTAGCTTTCTGCGCTTTCCATTCGTTACAATATTATGTAAATACATGATTTAAATAATTATTTTCCATCCAAACATAATAAAAATCAATTTGGAATTCCATCATATACAAATTGGCAGCCATACCAATTTAGAATTTTCCAACTTTTAAGTTCTATGACGAAACCATGAATTTCCTTATTTTCCAAAACTTTTCGGTTATTACAGTAATATGCAAAAATATGATTTAATTCGATATTTTTCATCTAAATACATCAAAAATCTATTTAGAACACAAACATGTAAAAATTTCCCCCTTTGATGAGTTTATGCATGAAAATTTCAATTTTGAGTTGTAAGATTCACCTTTGGAGGATTTGCATAGAAAGGTTGGTGTTTTCAGTAGAGAAATTAATTTCTCTTTCAAAAATTCACCTAAACTAAATTAAATTAGTAGAAATCAGTAAATACTTAGTTTAAAATAATTTTCTCATGATTAGTTTCATAGAAATCAAATAATATATTGAAAGGAGAGAAAAACTTATGAATATAGTCATGAAATCGCAAGGCTTGAAGATATTTTGTGAATTTTGAGAGAGAGAATAATTTTGAGATAATTTTTCTGCCAAAATAATGAAATAATAGAATGGTGGCTTCTAGAAGCAAGGGCTAGCTGAATTTTTGATATAAATAATTAGGTTTTTGGACAATTTCCAAGATTACTCTTAATGAGCTAGGTTATGAGTGTTTTAGTGTAGTACGCTTTTAGGTATTTGGGCTTTTTCTTTAATTTTAGGCTTATTATAGGTAATTAAAAATAAAATATTTTTCTTATTATTTTCATTAAAATTTTCCCCAAAACATTTATTTAAAAAATTTTTAAAAATGCTCATAAAATTATTTTATGCTTAAAAATTGCCTTTTTGCATGAAAATTCATTTTATGTAAAATAAATTATTTGATGCTAATGCACTTCATATAAATCATTTATTTCATAATAATAATTCATATTAGGCACATTAAAATTAATTTAACATGCCACATACTCATAAATCACATCACACATGAATTTTGATAAAATCACATATTTTGTCGCAATAATTCTAAATTTAAGCAATTTGTCATAAAAACTCCTAAGGTAGATGTGGGTTGTTACAATAAGTGTTTAATTGGCTATATATTTACCCTCAGTTTTTAAAGCATTTTATTGTTAAATTAAGTTTAATTTGTTTGTTCGAGTACTTTTCAGAATGATTCTTAAGAATTCTTCATATTTTGGAATGCCATGGTCATTTGAGCTGAAATCATAGATTTAATTCGAGAAATCGTGCCTTTTTGAGCAATTTTTCTATTGACATGCCCAGCGACATGGGCATGTCACTGCTCGTTCGTTCCTGTATCTTAAGAGGCGAGATCAATGCATTTGGAGCATCAACATGCCCAGCCACATGGGCATGTCACTAGCTATATCAAGCTAAATTCCAAGGTATAAAAGCTTATTTTTGACAAAATTTCAGGGATCCATGATTTTTCATTGAATAACAGTATTTCCAAAGATTGAGAAGATAGTTTTGGAGAAGATTTTTCAAGGTGAAGACCCAAGGATTGAAGATTGGAGCCAAGATTCATCAACTTATCATGATTTGTTTGAGAATTCTTTCTCTTTTCTTATATCTTTTGTTTTTCTTTATCATGAACATGAACTAATTTCTTTCTATCATGAACCCTAGCTAATTTTGGATGGATTAAATAGATTTCTATCAATTAAATCAATCAATTGAGTTGTTTTATTATTGTGATTGCTTTATTGTTTATTTCTAATTAATAATAGCATGCTTATTGATTGGGTGACTAATTTCATCTTCATGACTTAAGAAAAGCTTGATATGAATAGAATACTCACAAGAATTGAGAGTTGATTGGGGTGCTAGAGATAGACCTGCAAAGCCCTTTAGCCTATTATTCCTTGAGTTTATTGCTATTTCTATTTGGTTATAGATTGAGAAGAGATTTCTTTCATAACACTTAGAAATTAGGGATTAATCCACTTCAGAAAGGTTTTAATCTATTTATGTGGAATACCAACTCAACTCTTGGAATTGGTTTAATTGATATGTTATTCTTGAATGGAAAAAAGGCTAGGGAGATTTGATATCCAGATAGGCTTTTGCCATTGATAATCTTTATCCTTATTCCCTTAATTGTTATTTAATTTACTTTCAATTTAAGTCCTTTTAATTTTCATAAATCTCAAAATACATGCTAACTAGACAATAGTCAACGTTTGAGCTGGTACTTGTCCTTGTCCCTGGTGGAATGATAACTCACTCACTACTATATTATTTGTGCGATCTGTGCACTTATAGAATATGCATCAAGTTTTTTGCGCCGTTACCGGGGATAACAATTTTCAATATTAGTAATAAAATTTAGATTGTTGATTTAGTTTTTATTTTCTTATTTTTAAGCATTTGTTCTCGTTTGTCTACTGTTATTTTAGGTACTCTTCTATTTATATTATCAGAGCTAGTTCCTCGGGAGTACTTGACTTTGATCCAAAGTTAGAAAAAACACTAAAGTATAAAAAAAAAAAAAAAAAAAGAGACAGGAATTAGCTTTGGGGGAGAAGGCAGGGAATCCTAAAGAATCTGAGGAAGAAAGTGAAGAGGAGGAAATAAAAATAATGGAGGATGATGAACCAAGAACAATGCTGGACTTTGGTCGGCCCACTTTTCAAGGGACTGAGTCTAACATTAGGAGACCAGCAGTGATGAACAATAACTTTGAAATCAAGCCAAATTTTATACAAATGATACGGCAGCACTGCCATTTTGATGGGTTTCCTGGTAAGGATCCTAATAATCACTTTGAGAATTTCTTGGAGATTTGCAACACTTTTAAGATCAATGGAGCATTAGATGATGCTATATGGTTAAGATTGTTCACTTTCTCTCTTACAAAGCAGCCCAAGAAATAGCTCAAGTCTTTTCCACCTTGTCACTTCACTACTTGGGACAGTTGACTAAGAAGTTTTTAGAGAAGTACTTCTCACCCTCAAAGATAGCAAAGTGCAGGAATGACATCTCATCATTCCTGCAATAAGATGGGAAGACACAGCATGATGGTTGGGAAAGGTATAAGGATTTGCCAAGGAAGTGTCCAAATCATGAGCTTCCACTGTGGCTGCAAATTCAAACTTTTTATAATGGTTTGAATTACACAAGCAGGCAAGCCATAGATGTCGCAGCTAGTGGTTCTTTAAATAGCAAGATATGGCTTTAAATAACTATCAGTGGCAAGTCCCAAGGGAACAAGAAAGATTAAGAGTAGGTGGTTCACATCAGCTGGACCTTATTGTAGCCTTGACAGCGCAATTGGAGGTAATGAATAACAAGATTGATTTTTTAGCCTCCTCTTCAGGGAAGTTAGTTTAGGTGATGTCATGTGATTGGTGTGGGGGTGGACACTAAAGCCAAGATTTCTAGAATGGTAATCATTTTACTAGGTAGGAGTAGTTGGATTATGTTGGCAATGTGCCTAGACAATAGCAGAACAACCCTTACACTACTACATACAATCTAGGGTGGAGGAATCATCCGAATTTCTCATGGAGTAATTAGTCTAACTCAAGACCTCCACCTGGATTTCATCAGTAGCCTCAATACCAATAAGCTCCACCTAAGAAGACTCCTTTGGAAGAGATGATAAAGAAATTCATTGAGTCTTCTTATTAGAGGCATAAAGCAGCTGAGACATCACTCAAGAATCAACAAGCCTCCATTCATAATTTTGAGAACCAGATGGGCTAGATTGCCAAAATGCTTAGTGATAGACCCTAAGGAAGTTTTCCTAGCAACATTAAGACAAATTTGAGGGAGCAGCTTAAGGTAATCACCTTGAGAAGTGGTAAGCAAGTTGAGGGAGTTATTGAGAAAGAATAAGAAGAGGTTATTAAGAAAGAGGTTGAGGTATAAGGTGCCAATGAAGAAGTAAAGAATGAAGTTGCAATGGGAAAAGAGATAGCAATGGAGAAAAAGAAAAAGAAAGCAACACAAAAGCCTACCCCAATGGTAAAGGAGTACTGACCTCGAGTGCCATATCCATCTCATTTGCATTAGGACAAAATCAATGCTCAGTTTAGTAAGTTTTATGAATTATTTAGGCAAATTCATATTAATATACCATTTGCTAAGCCTTTATCACAAATGCCCAAATATGCCAAGTTTTTTAAGGAGCACCTTTTTAACAAAAGGAAGCTTGAAGAGGTGTTATTTGTGCAATTTTTAGAAAAAAGCTTGACAATCTTGCAAGGATAGTTACCTAAGAAACTGAAAGATCATGGTAGTTTCACTATTCCATATTTCATATGTAACCTTGAAATTGAAAGTGCTTTAGCTGACTTGGGGATTAGCATAAGTGTTATGCCCAACAAGATGTTTATAGGATTGGATATTGGAGAACCCAAACCAACACATATGACTATTCAATTAGCTGATAAGTCTATAGTGCACCTTCATGGGATTATTGAATATGTGTTGGTAAAAGTTAGGGAATTTATTTTGCCCAATGACTTTGTCATTATTGATATAGATGAAGACACGGATGTCTCACTTATCCTAGGTAGGCCATTTTTTAATAAAACCTGCGCCTTTATCGATGTCCATAATGGCACATTAACTTTGAGAGTGGGGAGCAAGAAAATTATTTTTCATATTGCTAATATTATGAAGCACCCATTTGCACTTGATGGGACAAATTCATGCAATGATATTATTGAGCATGAAACCATCAATTTTGTTACTAACATTATTTCCAAGAATCCCTTAGAGTTGTGTTTGGTGTAGGAAAATGTTAAGGATCAGGAAGCAATAGAGCAGCTAGCTTATTTGGAGGCAAGCAAGCTAAGCAAAAGTAGAGCATATGAGACCATTAAAATGCCCAAGGAAGAAAAGATGAAGCCTTCCATAGTGGACCCACCTATTTTAGAACTTAAGCCCTTCCCATAGCACCTGGAATATGGATTCTTGGAAGAGGGAAAGAAATTGCCAATAATTATAAATGCTCATCTATCATCCAAGCAGAAAACTAGGCTTATTGAGCTGCTGAAGACACATAAGAAGGTGATAGCTTGGAAGATAGCGAACATTGAGGGTATTAGTCCATCATACTACACTCATAAAATATTTATGGAGGATGAGTTTAAAGTAGTAGTGTGGCCAATATATATATATATATATATTAGATATAAATTATATAAAATATATATTTATATAAAATTACATTTGTTTCTTAAACTATACATTATATGTAAAATTGTTTAAATAAAAAATTAATTTTCCACTTAATTTTACTAGTGAAAACAGTTCCAAATTTCAATGCTAAATTGGAGAGTGCTGCAAAACCCTCAGTCTATCTTACCTTCAAAGAGCAAAGATAGAATATCTTCTCTCACTCATACAACCGTCAAATTAATCAATCTAATCAACCTTTAAAACCCTCCACTTAATAAAAGAATGAACTAAGTGGATTTTAATCCCTAATCAATGGGGCACGTAAACACATTTAGAATCTAAATCAAACTTCAAATCCTATACCAATTTAATCTTTCCCCTTTTTCTATTTATGTCATTATTCATATTCATGTTTTTTTTTTATTTTTTTTTTGTAATGGAATTTGTGATGTTCTTAGAACACATAAGGGCTAGAGAAGGCATCCCATTATTTAATTTATGTAATTATTTAACTTAATTATTTTGCAGTTAAAGAGTGATTATGTCGTTCTCCTAGTATCTATGTGGACTAGAGAAAACACTCTTCTTAGCTCATGGATATTTTACTTTACTTGCTTTCTTAATTTCCTCATGTATCCATAATTATGCTATGATCATGCATTTTAATTGCCATATTATAATTGTCATTTATGAAATCAATTTTTAAGCCTAATTAAGCTTACGAGTCAAATCTAGATTATTTAAAAATAACAAACCTACTACTTGAATCCTCTTTGGTTTTATAGACTAGTGATTTTATCCTTAGATAAATTAATTTAAAATTAATGAATTGGAGTCAAAATAGAGATTTTCCTTAATATTTTTTTAAATAAATAAAGTTAAGGTGGCGACTTGCAAAACATTTTCAAAATTTTTATTCAAGCTTGAGTGCTTCAATTGTAAGTCTAAACCTAAATAAGCATTTTGATCTCCTTATAGCGAATTGAACTGGTGCTTAGTGAGGCTTCACAACTAGCGACTCCAATAGAGATTGGTTGCCACCTTTTTAAATAAAAGGGAAAAAAAAAAGGATTACTATTTTGTTGAGATCTTTTCTAAAATAATCTCCATTTGGCTCACTGAAGTTTAATTTGGCTTTCATGCATCACTTTGCATAATAAAGGTTCTTTGCCTAAACTTAGGTTTAGGAAAACTTTTGGATGGTCAGTAGCATTGTCTTGACAACTCTCTTTGAGTATGTTAGAATATAGTGAAAGCATTGCATTCTGCAATGATTCCCCAATCATTTCAGTGGTGTATGAATAATCAATATTGTTTGACCCACACAAGGCTTCTTGACTCACATGTGGTTATGTATATCGATGTGTTGACCTAAGTTATTTCAAAACTTAGTTAATCTCTATTTTGATCTTGTCAATTAGATTGAAAGCTATCTAATGCTCGTTCAAGTGTTTGTTTTGTGGAATATATCATATTTATTGATTGAAATTAAAAGGAAATCAAAATCTTTCAAAGTATACTAGATTGCTTCTGAGTCGCGACTAAGATCATTAAATCGCAACCGCAACCTCTAAATCATGACCGTGACTTTGTAATCATGACCAAGAAACTTAAGAAACCAATTTGATCAATTTCATTTAGAGTAAATTATGACCTTAGTCATGACCGCGACCACAGGTGTGATCCTAGATTCGCAACCGTGAATTGGTAGTCGTGACTGCGATATTCATACTGAGATCTAAGCTTGCAATGGATAGTTGAAGAACCAACAAGAAGATGCCACATGTTATCTAGCCATTGTGAATTATGAAGATCGTGACCTTGAAATATTAGTCACGACTGCAAAAATGTAGTCACGATCACAAAAAAGGCTTAATGACCGCGACCCAGCTTTGATAGTGCATTTAATGCAAGATATTATGGCTGTTGTGAGGATCCTTCTTGGTATCTCTTTGTAATGGGATTTTAGAGGGAAGAAGTTATAAATACTCCCTCCAAAGACTCTCATAATGATCCAACAACTTTCATTTAAGCCAAACTCTTGCAATTTTAATTCTCAAAGCCTTTACTTCTTAATTATTATCATTTGGTTATTATAAGAGCATTGATAACTAAAAGGGTTGAGTGTTAGCCTTGAAAATACATATTGTTGGGTTGAAAGTGAGCCATTAGAAAACTTTTGTATGGGTTTGAGTGTAAGCCTAAGGGAAACACTTGTAAGGGAAAAAGAATGGGGGTTGAATTGGTGGTATCAGAGCATTGGTCTCACTTTTCTAGCTTAATTGTGTGAGAAAAGATCAAAATGGCCGATGAAGGGATGCATCACCTCAAGCCACACTTCAGTGGTACTGATTATGCACATTGGAAATATAGAATGGAGGTATATCTTGACACTGATGTCATTGATGTATGGGATTGCATAATCAAAGAATGGAAACCTCCATCAAGAAAAGTTAATGATGTTGAAGAATTGGTTTCTAGAAAAGAATGGGTGGATGCACAAAGAAAAGCTAATGGGAAAAATAAGAGAGCCATGGGAATTCTTATTAGTTCACTCTTAGAAGAAGAATGTGGTAAAGTTTAACATTATTCAAGTGCGTTTAGCATTTGGAAATCTTTAGAAAACTACCATGAAGGAACTAAGCAAGTCAAGCAGAAAAAGATTTAGTTGTACATAACTGAATATGAGCTCTTCAAGATGAAACCCAATGAAAGTGTCACTAATATGACAAATATGCTTCTAGCCCTTGTCACCAATACGAAGAAATTAGGCAAAGTATACATCTTAAATGATATAACCTATAAGATTCTCAAAACTCTCCTAAAGAAAGATTATAGAGCTAGAATTATTGGCATAGAAAAAGCTAATGAGGATCTTAGAAAGGTTCCTACCAATGTCCTCATTGGAAAATTCCTTATCAAAGAAATGTCTCTATTAATAGAGAAGGAAGAGAATCAAGAGAAGGAGAAAAAGAAATCCTTAGCTCTCAAATCCTCCCTCAAAAGAAAAAATGAATGTGAGAGCTCAAGTGAATTGAATGAAAGTGAAAAAGATGATGATGAAGAACTTATTATGCTCTCAAAAAGGGTCAAAGACATCATCAAGAGAAGAAAGAAAGAAAAGAGGCCCTTTAGGAGATCATCAGCAAATTACAACTTAAACTCAAGCAAAGAAAAGAAGAATGACATTACTTGCTATAAATGTGGCAAGCAAGGTCATATAAAAACAAAATGTCCCAACATCAAGAAGAAAAAGAAATGGGATAAGGAGAAGAAGAAGAAGGGTTTCAAAGCAATACGGGATGATGACTCTTCAAGTGATGAAGAGGAAGAGGATGTAGCAAAGTTATGTTTCATGGCCTTAAAGGACTCATCAAATGGGGTAAGCTCTAACTCTCAATCTTGTGATGATATTAATGATGATATGCATGATGAGGATAAGCTAATTAAAGCTATGAATTTAAAATGCAAAAAGTATAAATCAAAAATGAGATTTTTTAAGGAAAAGCATTCTAAATTGGAGGAAAATTTTAAAGAATTAGAAAAACTTATTTTAAGCTTGAAAACCTCTAATGTTAACTTAAAAAGCTCATTGGAGGAAATCACTTCTAAAAACTCCTCTTTCAATTCTTTATATAAAGAAAACAATGCTTTGAAAATTGAGGTTGAAGAATTAAGAAACTTAATCTCAAAATTTCACAAAGGAAAAGAAGCCTTGGATACTCTTATTGTATCATAAAGGCCACCCCTTATAAGACATGGTCTTGGCTTTGATAGCTCATCTCTATCCACATCCTCTCCCACTATGTTTGTAAAGGCTACAACTCCTCAAACCTCTAGTATTGAGGTAATTCACAAGGAAGTGAAAACACACACTAAACCTCCAAGTCCCAAAAGGACTTAAAAGGTTACATTTGACTCAAGAGCTAAGCCTCAAAGAGTTAACCATGCATTCATGTATCAAAAAAGGCATGCTCAAAGACATCCACAATCACAACATAATACTTGTCCTTGTATGCATTCATGTCATAATGTTGTGAAAAGACCAAAACTTTTTAACAAAATGGTTAAGAAAACCTTCAAGTCTAAACTCACATGCCATTATTGTATGAAAGATGGTCATATAAATGTATTTTGTTACATAAGGAAGGCTCAAATCAAGCTTGAGGACCCTTCCAAGGCTAACCCCTAAGGACCCAAGTATATTTGGGTACCTAAAACAAAATGATTAATCCTTTCTTATAGGTGTGTCTCAAATCCATTACCAAGGAAAACAAATGGCATGTTGATAGTAGATGTTCAAGACATATGACCGAAAATGCAAGCCTCTTCACAAATTTAAAAGAAAGGAGAGGTGGAAACATCATATTCGGTAATAATGCCAAAGGTAAGATAGTTGGCATTCGTACCATTGGTAAAAAAATCTTTCTCTTATTGAAAATGTTCTTTTGGTTGATGGCTTAAAATTTAACTTGCTTAGTGTAAGTCAATTATGTGATAAGGGTAATAAAGTCGCCTTTGACTCTAAAGCATGCATTGTCACCACTTTAGTTAATGACCATGTAATGTTTAAGGGTGAAAGGGAGGGTAATACCTACATGATTGACTTAGATGGTTTGGCTAACCATGATGTCAAGTGTTTCATATCTATTAGCAATGAATCTTAGCTTTGGAATAGAAGGCTTGGACATGCAAGCATGGAGCTTCTTCATAGTCTTTGCATGGATGAACTTGTTGAAGGACTTCCAAAGATCAAATTCTCAAAGGACAAGACATGTGGACCTTGTCAAATGGGAAAGCAGCACAAATCATCCTACAAATCAAAAAATGTAAGTTCTTCCAGACCCCTTTAACTTATTCATATGGATTTGTTTAGACCTAGTAGAGTTGCTAGTTTAGGTAGAAAAATGTATGCCTATGTGCTTGTTGATGACTACTCTAGATTTACTTGGGTTAGTTTCTTGACTCATACGAGTGATGCTTTTGATGCATTTAAAAGTTTTGCAAAAAGTGTTCAAAATGAGAAAGGCTACTTCATTTACAAAATTAGAAGTGATCATGGAAAAGAATTTGAAAATGAATTTTTTGAAAATTTTGCATTGAACATGGAATTTCACATAATTTTTCCTCTTCTTGAAAACCTCAACAAAATGGTGTTCTAGAAAGGAAAAATAAAACCTTAATTGAAATGGCTAGAACCATGCTTAATGAATATGATTTACCAACTTATTTTTGGGTGGAAGCCATTAACACTTCATGTTACATTTCAAATAGAGTTTTTAAAAGACCCATTTTGAATAAAACCTCTTATGAGTTATGGAATGGAAGAAAACCTAAGATTTCATATCTAAGAGTTTTTGGTTGCAAGTGCTACATATTAAGTACTAAGGACAACCTTAGGAAATTTGCTTCTAAAACCAATGAAGGCATTTTCCTTAGATATTTCACCACTATTAAAGCTTACAAAGTCTTTAACAAAAAGTCTATGCTAGTTGAAGAGTATATGAATGTTGTATTTGATGAATCTAGTAAACTTGATCTTAAGAAAGGTAGAGTTATTGATGATCTTGTAGGTGAATTTGAAAAGCTTGGATTGGATTAAGATGAGACTCCAAAGGAAGTTGAAGACCAAGTGGAAAACCAATAAGATCATGAGGATCAATCAAATCCATAAGAGGAAGATTTACAAGAACTTCCTAAGGAGTGGAGATACCCCAAGAATCATCCCAAGGAGCAAATCATAAGTGATCTATCTAAGGGCGTAATTACTAGATCTCATTATAAAGCCTTAGATAATAATTTTGCTTTTGTTTCTCAAATTGAGCCAAGGACCATTGATGAGGCTCTTAATGATGAGAGTAGGGTGATTACTATGCAAGAGGAACTCAACCAATTTTAGAGAAACAAAGTTTGGGAACTTGTTCATAGACCCCAAGATCATCCCATTATTGGATGTAAATAGGTTTATAGAAATAAGTTAGATGTGGCTTCATCACTTGGAATAAGGCTAGATTGGTTGCCAAAGGGTACAACCAAGAGGAAGGCATTGATTATGATGAAACTTATGCTCCGGTAGCAAGATTAGAAGCTATTAGAATTTTGCTTGCTTATGCATGTCATATGGATTTTAAACTTTTTCAAATGGATGTTAAAAGTGATTTTTTAAATGGATTTATTGAAGAGGAAGTTTATGTTGAGCAACCCCCAGTTTTGAACATCATGAACTTCCCAATCATGTCTTTAAATTAACTAAGGCCTTGTATGGTTTGAAACAAGCTCCTAGAGCTTGGTATGAAAGGCTAAGTATATTTCTTTTGAAAAATGATTTTGTTAAGGGCAAAGTTGACATAACACTTTTTGTAAAATGGCACAAAAATAACACCTTAATTGTTCAAATTTATGTTGATGATATTGTATTTAGTGTTACTAATGAAAATCTTTGTGAAGAATTTGCCAAGTGTATGACTAGGGAATTTGAGATGAGCGTGATGGGTGAGCTCAAGCTCTTCCTAGGACTACAAATCAAGCAATGCAAAGATGGCATCTCCATCAACCAATACAAATATACAAGAGAGCTTCTCAAAAGGTTTGGCATGGATGGTTGCAAAAGTAGCAAGACTCCAATGAGCACATCAACTAAGCTTGACAAAGATGAAAAGGGTAAGCCTATAGATGAGAAGAAATATAGAGGTATGATTAGTTCTCTTCTTTACCTTGCGGTATCTAGACCCGATATAATGTATAGTGTTTGTTTATGTGCACACTTTCAATCTTATCCTAAAGAATCTCATTTGCATGCTGTTAAAAGAATTTTGAAGTATTTACATGGCACATTATATTTAGGGTTATGGTATCCTAGAAATTCATCTTTTACAATAATTAGATTTTTGGATGTGGATTATGCCGATAGTTTGCTTGATAGAAAAAGCACTTCTGGAACTTGACATTTTCTTAGTGAATGTTTAGTTTCATGGTTTAGCAAGAAACAAGTTTTAGTAGCCTTGTCCACCACTGAAGCAGAATATGTGGCAACGGGTTGTTGTTGCACTCAAGTTATTTAGATGAAACAATAACTCAAGGACTATGGTCAAGTGATTGATCACATTCCCATCAAATGTGATAATACAAGTGCCATAAATATTTCCAAAAATCCTATCCAACATTCTAGGAGTAAGCATATAGACATTAGGTATCATTTCTTAAGAGATCACATGCAAAATGGTGACATTGTATTAGAATTTATTGATACAACTAACCAACTTGCTGATATTTTCACAAAACCCCTAAATGAAGAAAGATTAAATTTCATAAAAAGGAAAATTGGCATGCTTGATGGGAGCTCATTGCCTTAGATTTTCAAAATTACATAATGTTTTTCATTTGCATCAAAATTTTATGCATGTTATGACATTTATCTTTCATATTTTACTCTATTAAAAATCTTGAATAAAGATGCTTCTTAGATTTTCTTTTCAAATTTCTTCTTTCTTTTGTTTATTTTGCTTTGTTTCAAATTTTCTTCCTTATGTTTTTCATGCATTGTAATGTGGCATTAACCAATTCCAAATTAATGCAATTATCTATTTTCTCTATTTTTATCTTGTTTATTCTTTGCTCTATTGTTTTGTTTCCTTTGTAATATATTTTTCTCTATTTCTTTTTGATATTGCCAATGGGGGAGAAATATAGAACTTAAATAAACTCAAATGAACATTTCTTTATTATAACTTTGAGAATATGTTCCCCACTTTATATTTTTTTTTTTTGTCATTTGTTGCATAGATTGAGAGGGACAACTCTTGATGAATTGAATATTATTTTACATTTAACTTCTATTTTATATTTAAGTTCAATTTCATTGTCAAAATCAAAAAGGGGGAGATTATTGACCTAAGTTATTTTAAAACTTAGTCAATCTCTATTTTGATCTTGTCAATCAAATTGAAAGCCATCTAATGTTTGTTCAAGTGTTTGTTTTGCAGAATATATCATATTTATTGATTGAAATTGAAAGGAAATCAAAATCTTCCAAAGTATATTGGATTGCTTCTAAGTCACGACCAAGATCATTAAATTGCGACCATAACCTCTAAATCGCAACCGCGACCAAGAAACTTAAGAAGCCAATTTGATCAATTTCATTTAGAGCAAATGGCAACCTCAATCGCGATGGTGACCAAAGGTATGATCTTAGATTTGTGATTGCGAATTGGAAGTCACAACTGCGATATTCATACTGAGATCCAAACTTGCAACAGATAATTGAAGAACCAATGAGAAGATTTCACATGTTATCTAGCCATTATGAATTATAAAGATTGCGATCGTGAAAATATAGTCGCAACTATGAAAAAGGCTTAGCGACCGTAACCCAGCTCTGACAGTGCATTTAATGTAAGATATTGTGGCTGTTGTGAGGATCCTTCTTGGTATCTCTTTGTAACAGGAATTTGGAGGGAAGAAGCTATAAATACGCCCTCCAAAAACCCTTATAATGATCCAACAACTTTCATTTAAGCCAAACTCTTGCAATTTTGATTCTCAAAGCCTTTACTTCTTAATTGTTATCATTTGGTTGTTATAATAGCATTGATAGCTCAAATGGTTGAGTGTTAGCCTTGAAAACACATATTGTTAAGTTGAGAGTAAGCCATTAGAAAACTCTTATATAGGTTTGAGTATAAGCTTGAGGGAAACACTTGTAAGGGTTGTGTGTGAGCCATTGAAAACACATTGTAAGTTTGGAGTGAGCTTGAAACTCCTTGTAAGCATCATCTAGTAGTAGAATACCCAATTGAGATTAGGGAGTGGATGTAGGGTTCATTAATACCTGAACCATTATAAAACTTATTGTGTTCATTCTCTTTCCCTATCTCTTTATATCTAATTTTTAATTTCCCACCAATTCAACCCCCCTTCTTAGTGCATAAGGGCAAACACAATGCTCTAGTGGGATGGGACCTTTAACCAAGCCACCCTACACCCTTGTGTATATAGTTGCCCTAGCGTCAACTCTAGCTTCCATGATCTATAATAATTAAGACCTTATGCATGAATTCATGAAACCTTTTTTATACATGCATAATAACATTGTCATGCATACATGACATAACTTAAGAAACTTGATAATAAAATCCAAAAGCCAAAATTGGTGGTCTTTCACCCCAAAACACATTAACACACTCACCAAATTTCTCAACTCGATGACTAATCAAAGAAAAAGAGAATCCTTTTTTGACATACTATTGCATCTATATCCCTCCTTTTTCCTTTCCAAAATGTAAATTCTTACCCATTCTCTTTCTTCTTTTTCTTTTAATGGTACTTGTAAGGCCTCACCCTAGCACCATCCTAATTTATTTTTAAATGAAAAAATTAAGAAAAATCTAATTAACTCCAATTCATTAATTTTCAATTAATTTACTCAAGGATAAAATCATTAGCCTTGAACCAACTGAGCTCAGGGACTAGATTTTTTATTTTAAATAATCACAATTTAGCTCTTAAATTTAATTTGACTTTGAAAATTAATTTCATGGATGACATTTATAAGATGATAATTATAAATAAAATGCATGGACATGGCATAATATGAATGCATGGGAAAATTAAAGAGCAAATAAAGTAAATCATCCACAAATCAAGAAGAGTATTCCGTCTAGTCCTTATGGATTCTAGGAGAACCACATAATCACTCCTTAATTCTAAAAATAAATAAATAATTGACTATAATTGAAAGAAAAGGGAAAATGGAATTAATTTTGGTATTGGATTTAAATTTTAAATGTGTTTATACACCTCATTCAATGGAGATCAAAATCTATAAAGTTTGCTCCATAATTAAGTGGAGGGGTTTAAGGGTTGATTGGATTAATTGATTTGATTTGGGTTTGTGGATGAGAGAAAAAGTCTAATATCTTTGCTTTTAGTGGATGTGGAATTTTACCGGACTGAAGTTCTAATGTTATCAATATCAGAAGATTAGATTGATTGGGGACTAATTAATTAATTAAAATGATTAATTAACTAATGGATGGATGGATTAATTAATTAATTAAAGTGATTAATTAATTAATTAATTAGGGTGATCAGTGGATTTCAAAAAGGATTAATTTGACTTTAAAAAAGTGATTAATTAATTAATTAAAAAGATTAATTAATTAATTAAGTGATTAATTTTAACTTTAAAAAAGAGTCTTAGTTAATTAAAAAGATTAATTAACTTGGTTAGGGTGAGATAATTAATTAACTAAAAAGATTAATTAATTAATTAGAAAGTAGTTAAGGGGAGAAGAAGAAAATGAGCAAATGGATAGCCAATCTACAAGTGCTTAAGGGGTGAAGAAGATGGTGGAAATAAGGGAGGTATTTATAGGAAGAGTGGGTAAGGATGACAACACCAAAAAGGGCTAAAAATTAGGACAAAAAGAGGGTTATTTAGGAAAATTCAGGCTCAAAAGGGGACTACTGGGCTCTGCATAGATCCTCATAGATAGAAGAGCATGGCGGCCATAGTATGGCTCAGATCTATACAGACCTTAGTAGGAATCCGCACCAAGCTAGTGCAACTCCATGTGGTGGGATAGTCGATGACATCCTTTTTTAAATTTTTTATGTTTCTAGGTCAGTTTTTGGGAGTTATGGAGTTCAAAAAAATTACCAGTCAGTGTCAATAAGCTCAGAATTAATTTTAAAACTCATGAGCAATCAGTATGAGGGAAAATTTGGCTAATTTTGGAAAACTGATATCTGATATAAAAGGTCTAATCAGGGTTGGAGAAGTGTCAGTGTTCAAAAATTAAGTATCTTTCTATTAATATGCCCAAAAGCCCATTTTTTACTCTTGCCCCTTGACCCCAGCCTGCTAACCATCTAACAAGACTACTGTGCTGGCTCTGCAAAGTGCACTAAACTTAGCAGGTGTTAGGCTATGGCTGGATGATGAGTGCAAAATTAAGAATTCATAATACTGATGTCCATCTCTTCCAACGCCATTGTGTCACGACCAACTTGTTAAGCCATGACAGTCCTAAGACATAAGGAGACATAAAGTCACATAAACCCATATAACCTTGTTTAACTTATAATCATTTACCATTAATTATGTTAAACATTATCCCAATATCAGAATATGATTATCTTCCCTTATTGCCCGTTGCTAGTTTATCATTTTACATATTACCAAATATTTACTTATTGATAGTATTTATGTCCTCAACTTGTAAAATTTCCAGATTTGTATTTCATGTCACTATCCAAATATTCATAACTTAATACACTATTATAGTAGTAATTACAATACAATTTACAATACATATAAACCCAATAACATTTTAGTGCTAAACCATTGGAAACCATAAAGCTCTAAAACAATGGTCTTCATAGTCATATAACTAAGATTCACAACACTTAAAATTAGTAAAGTGACTTCCAAACAAAAGAATAGGGCTTGGAATTTACCTTGTTGACTCACCAAACTTACCTAAAAAATTTAAACAACTAAGGAATGAGACAAAGCTCAGTGAGTACATAATAATACAATATGGGGTGAGTATATGGGTTCTTATCAAGATGGATTGATGTTAATCAAAATGGTCATTATGAATCAATATCTCATTTAAGATAAAAACAATATCTTTAGCAAAATAGTAATTTCTTAGAAGCGAAATGCTTCCCAAACATATAAATTTAAGAGTGGTAGCCTAAGTCTTACTCACTCACATGCATCACATTACGCAAGACTAATCAGGTCTTATAGTTAGGCATCCCCCCGAACAGAGATTGGGTACTCTCACCTTACTCGTAGGCTTATACCAAGTGCACAAGATCCGATGTATTACCCCACATCAAAAGGGTATTTCTACTCATCAATATGCATCAATAGAAAGGTTCATTATAACAACCCACACCTACCCTAGAAATTTTTATGACAATTTGCTTGATTTAGAACTATTAAGGTTAAGTGTGTGCTTTTATGGGAATTTATGTTCTATGTGATTGATGAGTAGGTGGCATGTAAAATTAATTTTTAATATGCATAATATGAGTTATTATTGTAAAATAAAATTAATTTTCAATATGCATAATGTGAGTTGTTATTGTGAAATAAATGATTTATATGAAGTACATTAGCATAAAATAAATTATTTTAAATAAAATGAATTTTCATGCATAAAGGCAATTTTTAAGCATAAAATGATTTTATGAGTATTTTAAAATACTTTTTAAATAAATGTTTTGGGGGAAATTTTAATGAAAATAATAAGAAAAATATTTTTATTTTAATTTCCTGTAATTAGCCTCTAATTTAAATAAAAGCCCAAATATCTAAAAGCCCACTACCCAAAAGCCCTCCTAACCTAGCTCATTAAGGGTATTAGTGAAAATTGTCCAAAACTCTACCTTTAAATATTGAAATTTTGGCTAGCCCTAATGTTCTAGTAGCCATCACTCTAATTTTCTGTATTTAGAAAGAAAAATTTCTTAAAATAATTCTCTCTACCTATGAGGCCTCGCCCTAGCACCAGTCCGATCCACCGAGGGATCGAAATGCTCTTCGGGAAAAACTCCACGATTGGAACTCGCTGTGAGTTCAAAAATTGATTTTGTGTGATTGGAAAGTTGAAAGTGAGTCGCCACTTTAATTTATTTATTTTAATTGGGAAAATTAAAGAAAAACCCAAATTGATTGACTCAAAAAATGATTTGATTTTTTCCCAATGGAAAATGCACCAATCCGCGAGTGACCAAGGAGTGCTCGGGGATTAGGTAAGAAAATGTATTTTCTTTAGTTTGGTTAAAATTGCAAAATAACTCTTAAAAAAAAGAATTTTCATGTATGTATGAACAGGAATATAATGATGAATGAAACATATATATATGATGAGATGGAAATGACAATAAATAAGCAAGATAAATCCTACTTAATTATTACAATATCAAAATAATTGAAATAAAGAGGATCTTTCCTCTAACCCTTATGGGTACTAGGAAAAGCACACATTCCCCAAATAAACTGAAAATAAAATCATAAACAAAAGATTAATACAATAAATCAAAGTAAAAAAAGAGGAAAACAATATTGATAAAAAAAAGATTTTGGAGTTGATGCCCTTAGAGTGGCAGCCTGCGTATCCTTTCGGATAGGAATCAAACCCTACGCAGTTCTCCCTTCTTGCGAAGGAGGGGTTTTAAAAATGTGTTGGTTTGCTTATTAACTTAATTCTGATTCTCAAATTAATAAGTTTTTAGATCTTTTCAGTTTTAGACCTAAAGAGAATTCTAGATCTGAATTTAGAATTTTTAAAAAAATTAGAAAGGGATTATACCTTTGCTTTTCTTGGCTTTCGAATGAATGGAACGAGTTCTGCTCCGGATCCCAACTCCACCTTGAATTCAAAGGAAGCTTGGAATCTGGATCTAGAAGCAATAAGTGTGTTGGAAAGCTTTGGAGTGTGTTGGAAAGTGTCAAATGAGCTTGAAAATGTATTGGAATGCCTTGGAAGTCATGCCAAATGAGGTTGGAGGAGGCTCTACTTATAGAGCTGCCAGAGGAGGTCCGGGCGACATGGCCGACGCGCCGATCGTCTAAGCGACATAGACGGCGTGCCGCCTGTCCTCTGATATTAATTCAGTGCTGCCCACGGCGGCACGGCAGGAGTGTTGCCCTACCGGCGGCACCAAATGCGTGCCTCCGTTTGGGCAGCACGACAAGCATGACTCCCAGACAACAACGTGCCACTCGTGCGGTTTGACCTATTTTTGTCCGTTTCAAGCTAGTTTTAGTTACGATTCGAGCTCGGTGCGATCTTGTGGGTTTGTAACTGAAAGACAGTCCACTGGAGGTGCAATTTTGAGTGTTCACAGCTGCCCCCCTTATCTGATTTGGCTAGACAGAGGCCAAATCTAATAAGTGTGAACTGGAAGGCTTAGGGTGCCGTTTTAAGAATTCTGAATGTCCCTTTTAGTATTGGGAGTTGTGCAAGAGCTTCATGTCTGATTTTTGGCTATTCTGATTTTGTTTGGACTGTTTTCCAATTTTCAAGCTATTTTTGAATTTTTAGCTTTTCTACAATTTCAGGAGATTCTAAACTCCAATCGAGACCCCATCTATTTTGAGAGATGGATAAAAATCATGCGGATTCACTACTTCAGATGGAACTGAATTTCGATTTAAAATGAGTCTGTTATGGCAAAACCACATGAACTAGACCTGTGAAACAGAAAAAGTAAAAAGATGTTATAAGGGGGGGCCCACCTCTACTTCTATATAAAGCTTAACTTCCTTCTCTTTTCCTCATTTCTACATTTCCCTCTCTCTCTTCTCTTCTCTCTCTCTTTCTAGATTTACTAAAATTTTTCTTTTTCTCTCTTTTTATTCTCTCTCTTTTTTTATTCTCTCAATATGGAAATCTTCAATCAGCCAACAGCGGGCGTTCAGGACTCGGAGACATTACTGAAAGAACTAGATCACCATGTCAGCTTCACTGGATCCCTTCAGGTATGCTTTCCTTTCCCTGCACAGTCAATTAAGAATTCTAATAATTATTAAATTTTTAATAATAATAATAATAATATTTTTTTTTTACAAAAAATTACAGAGAACACAATTGAGGCCCAGGGGTGGCCGTAGTGTCATAGAGCTGGTCCGCATCTATCTGAATAATTAGGAGGCTATCCGCCAGCACCTAGAGCCATCTAGTTTGCTCAAGTGGCTAAAGCTAGATGTCAAGTAGCCAGTTAACACCATAGTGGTCCGGGCACTAGCAGAGCGTTGGTGGGATACTACAAACACATTCCACCTTTCCTATGGTGAGATGATAATTATTCCCTTCGAGTGAAGCATGCTTACTGGTATGCATTTCAGATCCTGTCCTCTCGAGTTTTATTCTTCATGGATAGAGCGCTCTTCTATAGAGATGATCGCTTTGATTGGGGCTGATCCCCCTTGTGGGAGCCTCCATGTCCCACGTTATTGGCTTCATCAGGCCTTGATGACCATGGGTCAGACTCCTAGTTAGTATGGTGTCAATCAAGATGCTAGACTTTGCGCCTTGATTATTTTGAGCTATACTTTTTTGCATAACAACAAGGACTATATTAATCTTAATATCCTGCGATCCCTGGAGAATCTGGATGAGATTGGGGAGTTTGACTGGGGACGTGCAGCCCTTTGTACTATGTATCATGAGCTGTGCAGCATTTCCCGTGGCATGCTTTGTGGCCATGGTGGTACCTCCATTATGCTTGAGGTGAGTATTACACTCTGGTATTCTGTTATCTGATATGTGCCTAGTGACTGATAAAATTCTGCTTCCTGCAGTACTGGGCTTATGAGCACTTTTCGATGCTGGCTCCAACACTGAGAGAGCCTTCTTATATTAATCCCTCCTATGGACATATTTGGAGGGCGTCTAACAGACCTTCCTTCATGACATGAACATTTGATCAGTGCAGACAGTTCTTTGCTACTGTGACCATAGACCAGGTATTTCTTTGTTGATCTTAACCTGAATCTTACTATTTTATCTTCTACTGCTGAATATTACAATCTATTTGTAGGTGAGATGGTCGCCATTTATCAGGTTTGAAGAGTGGATTCCTAACCAGATCAGGCCTAGCATGGACTTGTCCTCTTGTCGACTCTTACTCCGCTGTGAGTCTTTAAGGATGTTCTACTTGGGAGAGAGAGTAAGGGCACAGGTTATACAAGAGAGAGTTGTGCCACAGCCCCCTCCAGCAAATATGAGGTTTGGGCTAGCCATCCTGGGAGAGGATGATTGGGCTGCTGGAGTTTCTTGTCTGGATTTTCTATTGCCTAACCTGGACTCTGATGAGTTCTGCGAGGCATCCCTGATGTGGGGGACACCTCCCTTGGATAGATTACGAGGACCGTCACATAGGGGATCTAGTTCAGCGTCTTCCCGAGGTCCTCCTTCTAGAGTTGGGAGCTTCTCACGGGCTGGCGGTACTGTTTCGATTGGCAGCATAGGTCCTAGGGTTGGACCTCTAGGTGTTATGGCTGGCCATTCAGGTTTTACAGCTGATCCTTCTGGGATTGGCCCTTCAGGGGCTAGCGGCTCAGCCCCAGCTCCAGCTCCAGATGCTTTAATGGGAGGTCCGACTGACCCAGTTCCCTTGCCTGCTGGTCTTATTCGTTTGCCAGCTTATCTAGATTATTTCTCTTGTGACAACCGATTATGACGTTACCATCTTCCTTATGAGCGTCCAGCCTTCTTCCCTACTATCCCTGAGACTGTGACAGAGGTAAACATTTTGTACGGCTGGAACTTTTAACCACCTTTTGTTTGTTTGCCTTGTAGTGATTCTCATATTTCTTTCTTCCCTAGGTTCCCATGGAGTTTGTTCGCTATCACTACGATCTCTTGGGCCGATATGCATTTGCTTTGACCTCCTTTCTGCACGAAAGGGATATGTTGGAGGATAGTCATGAGCATGATATGTCCAGGCGAGGACGCCGCAAACCCAGGCGCAATTGCTAGAGACCTGTTTTGTTAGCTTTTGCTTTTTTCATGTAAACATGTACTGAGGATGATGGATGTATGCATGATATTTTGAATTTATGCACTTTTATGCTTATGTGATATTTCTGGGATGTATGATATGTTATGACTTTATGCATGTTTTGAATGAGATGGGTGCATGGCGTGAATGCAGATATTTAGCTGAAATAAGGATTCCATTATGCTATACCTTACGTTTTTCTCTCATTTTTTGCTCTGATTTTGAGGAAAATGAATTATTTTAAGCCCAAAACCTTGAGAAATTATGTAAAAACTTATTTTGATGAAAAGAGGCATAAGGAAGCAGAAAAAGGGTGGGCAGCACGGTCGGCGTATCGCCGATACGGTCGGCATGGTTCCCGTGCCACTGCCTCAGGCGGCACGCAGCCTTAGCGACACGTCCAGCGTGCCAATGTACCGGGCAGCACGCTTACTATGCCACCAGTAGCAGATCTGGCAGGCTGAAATCTACCTATTTAAACAATTTTCTACCATTCTCCAGTCCGTACTCTCGATTCTATGCATCAAAAAGTCATTTTCGGTCACTTTTTGCACTCCATCAATTTTATTTATTTTTTATTCCTTACAATGGAGCCCTATTTCAGCTATGCAATGTTCTTATGGTGTAAGAACCTCACAAAAGTGGAGAGAATTAATCTGGGAAGGTATGGGGTAAGCGATATGCCCACCCTAAGAGGAATAAAAATTGATTGGGAAATTTTGCGCACCTGTTTGCGCTTTTGGGATCCAATTGCCCATGTCTTCAGATTTGGGGCATCTATGGAAGAGATGTGTTCTACGTGCGAGGAGTTTTCTGTGCTACTTGGATCTGATCCAGAGGCTATGCTGGCTGCTCCTGTTGAGAAAGTAGGATATTTTAACTCTTTCAAAGGACTTTTTGATTTGAGTACTGAGGTCGCTAGTCCCATGGTAGTGGATGACTAGGTAGATCTGACTGCTGTGATAGCAGAATTCCATGATCCTAAAGATTTTGAGGATGATGGGTGGTTCCATTTGAGGATGCGGGCTCTATCCTTCTGTCTGACTGCCGGATACATTTTTGTGAGCCCTGCTAGTTGGGGCGATGCTAGAGTCACGGAGCTGATTTTGTAAATGGAGGAAGGAAGATCTATTGCAGCTATAGTACTAGCTGAGACCATTATGAGTTTGGACAGATCTTGCACTTCTGATGGGCCGTGGTCAATTAGCCCTATTATTCTTTAGGTTAGTTGAATTTTGACTTCTGAACTTTTGTTCAATTACTTTTTGTGTTTATGCTCATCTCTTTTGCACTTTTTAGATTTGGCTGAGAGATCATCTCCGGATAGTTGGACCTCCCACCAAGGTGGACTATTTTGCTTCATGGTACAGAACTCGGACCATTGTGATTAAACAGAATTCCAAGAAAGAGTGGACAAAATGGTTGATGGAGCTGGACTTTGATGACCTGCTATGGAGGTGCAAATGGTACAAGATTAGAAGATGCATGACCATGAGCTTTGGCTACAAGATGGTCTACCTGCTGAGGATAAGGATGGTGACCTTTTACCAAGCTACCAGGATTATACGTCAAATGGGACACAGTTAAGGCGTGCCCCCAGATGGCGATCTGTTTGAATCTATTTTGATTACCGAGACTATTGCCCAAGCTATCAGAAATGGATGGGTAAGGGGTTTTCATTCTGTTCGCCCTACTGACCAAGGCAGTAAATCCATGCAGTATATTGATTGGTGGATAGCCAACTCATGGAAATCAGAGAAGGCTAGAAGGGCTGCTATACTCGAGGAGATAGAGCAAGAGTCATGATCACTATTTTAGGATAAAGTTTTGACCATGTCCTTATTTTCTTTTAATGTTCCAAAGTTTAAATGAGATAAAATAAGACATCATTCATTTTTTCATCTCTTTTGTTGCTCTAACTTTTGCCTAAGCCGCCCTTTCGGGTTTTTAACTTAGCGAGTTTATTTTTTATTTCATTCATTTTTCTGTGACACAATTAAGAGCCAAGTGAATGTGAAAATGAAAATTTTATTGATGAATTGGACCTGACCCGCGTGAGCTGCCTACGTATCTCCTTACAATGATTTATGATTTTTATTCTTTTTTTCCTCTTTATGGAGAATCAGGTCCACGTAGTTCTAACTTTTGAGGAAAAAATATAAATGCTGAGCATGATTTTACAACGATTGCAAATGCTGTGCATGAATTATAAGGATGCTTTATGCAAAGTATCTCTTGAGTTGATCCAAGTTGCATGGGCTAGCAAATTCTATGCCATCCAAGTATGTCAGGATTGCTGCTCCTCCGGATAGGATTTTCTTGATCACAAACGGGCTACTCCAGTTCGATCTGAATTTTCCCCTCAGATGATGAACAGGTGCCCTTATTTCTTTCAAAACAAGGTGACCCTCTTGTAATCCTCTGTCCTTGACTCTCTTATCGAAGTGTCGAGCTAGTTTCTGTTAATAACCTTGCATCTGATATAAGGCATCCATTATTTTTTCATCAATGGTAAGAAGTTGGTTGTGGTAGCCTTTCGCCCATTCTACTTCATCCAATTGACTCTCCTTCATAATACGAGCTGACTTGATTTCTACCTCGATTGGCAGGACAGCTTCTATCCCGTACACCAAGGAGTAAGGTGTAGCACCAGTTGGAGTACGTACTGTTGTTCTGTATCCCCATAAGGCATATGGCAAATATAGATGCCAATCCTTATGGTTGTCAGCCATCTTCTGCAGTATACTCTTAAGAGTCATGTTTGCAGCTTCAACTGCATCATTTTTTTGAGGTCTATATGGAAAAGACCTATGGTGTTGAATTTCCTCCTTCTTCAATAGTAGAGCAACCTCCTTTTGAAAGTGAGATCCATTATCAGTAATGATCTCAAAAAGGACTCCGTACCTACAAAGGATGTTGGTATGAATAAATTAGGCTACTCATTTGGAGTCCAATACCTAGTAAGGTGCAGCTTCAACCCATTTGGAGAAATAGTCAATAGACACTAAAATAAATTCATGTTTGCTGGAAGACTTCGGGCTCATTTTGCCAATTACGTCTAGGCCCCAAGTTGCAAATGGCCAAGGTGTAGTGATAGAAGATAGAGGTACAGGAGGTTTTTTTTAAAGTTTGGCATAGATCTGACACTTATGGCACCTCTAAACATATCTCGCGCAGTCTTGGTTCATAGTAAGCCAGAAGTAACCCTGGTTCATGATCTTGCGGGCTAGAGCAATTTCGTTCATATGTGGACCTTCGTTGCCACCATGCATCTGTTCCATGATCTGTTGGGCTTCTGCTTCAATGACACACCTCTGATGGATGTTATCCCAAGTCCATTTGTAGAGCACTTCCCCATTTGGAATGAAACCCTTGGATAATTGTCTTAAAGTCCACTTTTCTATTTTAGAGGCCCCTTCAGGATAGAGTCCATTCTTGATGTAGTTGAAGATGTCCCAAAACCATGGTTTGCTGTCAGCCGCTTGGATATTCAAACAATGAGCTACACAACCTGGCTCATGCTTAACTTCAATTGTAACAGGTCTGATTATAAAGCCGTCACCTATATCAAGCATTGAGGCGAGTGTTGCCAAAGCATTAGTAAGTCTATTCTTTATCCTTGGAAGATAATGGAAAGATAGTTCATAGAAACTGGCTGCTAGTTCATTCAGGCGTTTATGGTAAGGAACCAAATGCTCTTCTCTGATCTTCCACTTTCCCAAGGCTTGGGAGACTATCAGATTCGAATCCCCATAGATCTTAAGGCATCTTATTCTGAGCCTTATTGCTGCCTCAAGACCACAGATGCATGCCTCATACTCTGTTTCATTATTTGTTACCTCGAAGTTCAGTTTGATGGCAATGAGTAAGTTTTCCCCACTCGGTATAATGAACACGATGCTGCCACTATACCCTTTGTTGTTAGATGTCCCATCAAAGTAAAGCTTCCAAACTTCAGTGTCAGTTGTCAGGATGTCTTCATCAGGAAATTCAAGCTCAACCCAATGATCATCTACTAGAGCTGCAGCTAATTGATCAGCCATTATGCTACCCTTAACTGCTTTTCACTGTACATATTTCATATCATATGCAGCTAATACAGCCATCCACCTTGCCATCTTACTATCAAGAACTGACTTCTCCATAAAGAATTTCAAAGGGCTCTTGTCAGCAAGAGCATGAGTTGTAAAGGAGCAAAGGTAGTGTTGTAGCTTGTGGCAAACCCATACCAAAGCAAGACACAGCTTTTTTGTAAAACTATACTTGAGCTCATGAGATAGCATCCTTTTGCTCAGGTAATAGATGCCATTCTCCTTACTAGACTCAGGAGCATTTTGGGCAAGCATTGCCCCTATTGCTTCATCAGTTATTGATAGATAAAACAACAAAGGCATTCCCAACCTTGGTGGCTATAATACCGGTGGATTTAGTAAGTACTGCTTGATTTGGACAAAAGCTTTTTGACAATCATCATTCCACTACTTGTAGGCTCCTTTTCTGAGTAGCTTGAAAATGGGACCACATACATTAGCCAACTGATTGATGAATCGACTAATGTATTGTAGCCGTCTAAGAAAACCTCTGATCTCCTTTTCTGTTTTTGGAGGTGGCATTTCCAGAATCGCCTTCGACTTAGCAGGGTCTACTTCTATACCCTTCTTGCTGACCATGTGCCCTAGGAATACTCCATATGAGGCTCCGAAGGCACATTTGGCAGGATTAAGCTTGAGATTGTATCGGCGAAGTCTAAGGAAGAATCGCCTTAATGCCTCTGAATGTTCTTCAATAGTGGTGCCTTTGATTATCATGTCATCCACATAAACTTCAATTTCTTTATGCATCATGTCATGGAAAAATGGTAGTTGCCATCCTCTGGTAGGTTGCTCCAGCATTTTTAAGCCCAAATGGCATGACCCGGTAGCAATAGGTGCTCCATTCAATAATGAATGTTGTCTTCTCTTTGTTAGGAGGATGAACCATGATCTGATTATACCCTGCAGCGAGGTCGGTTAAGGAAACCAATTCAGAACCTGCCATGCAGTCTACCAACAAATCAATGTGAGGCAACGGAAAATCATCCTTGGGACAGGCTTTATTCATATCCCTGTAATCCACACACATTCTGACTTTGCCATCTTTCTTAGGAACCGGCACAATGTTTGCCAGCCAAGATGGATAATTGATGGGCTCAATGAAGTTGTGGTCCAGTAGCTTGGCAATTTCTTCCTTGATTGGTAAAGACCATTCTGTCTTCAGTCTTCTTAATTTTTATTTGAAGGGCTTAGCTCCTGGGTAGACTGAGATCTTGTGAACTGCTATGCTTGGATCCATCCCTGTCATGTCTTTTGGTTGCCATGCAAAGCAGTCTTGAAATTCTCTTATCATCTTTTCAATATGATCCCTATTTATGCATGCAGATGAAATGAATGTAATTTTTTGTGTGTCATGAGTGCCAGCATTGATGGGCTCTTTAATTGTGTCATCTTTTATTTCATTTATTTCATTTTTACTTGATGTCTCATTTAAGTCAGATTTAAAAGTTGGAACATCAAAGAAAAATGGAGACAGAGTCGTAAGAGGAAAGAGTATGATTTTTATTGATTTAAAGTGGGGATATGTCCCAATTTAAAACCAAAAAGTGAGACCCTCAACATCAGTTACATCATCAACAACAGAAGAAATTGAAAAGATAGACTCAGATTCAGAAGACGAGTCTATCTCAGATTGGGACTCTGATTCAAGAATGGATTCTGGTTCAGACTTTGGTTCAGATGGATAGAAAGGGCTCTCCTCAAAGGACTAATTTTGCAGCTCGGTCTTGGTGGGCTGGATTAAGGTGGAAGGGTTAGTTTTCTCCTCCTCAACAGTGAGCATGGATACTTCATCAAAAAGACTAGCCTCCATATTCTCTTCCCAATCTTGACTGAGCATGTAGATTGGTTCACAGTCTTCTATCTTAAGCCTGACATTAGAAAAGATTTCAAACCCGAGAATTAGTTTTTTGGTAATAGGGCAAACCCAAGGCTCAGGAAAGTTACAGTAAGGAACTGTGTCACCTTCCTTTACAAAATAGTCATTTAAGGTTTTGAAGTAAGGGTGCATGGGCCAGTCATAAACCTCACCTCTCTTAAGGGCAGCTATTTTGTCTTTGGCCCGATTTTCCATCTCTTCAATATCTTCATCAATGGGTGTATACCCTAGCCCAAATGGTGGTGTTGTTACTGGATAGTCCAGGAAAGACTTCAGACCCTGTTGGCTTCTTCCTAAACCTAGACCAGGAAAGTAATTCATTTTGCAAAGCATGTTAGCAATAGCAATATTCCCGTATGGGTCAAAATCAAATGGAATGAATTCTTTACCCTCTTCACCCTCAATGTACTGTATGAAGGAGAAACTTGAAAGTGAGTAGGAGGATAGCTCAGGCTGAATCTCGAGAATGGGAATAGAGCTTGGAATGTCTGATCTTCCATGCATGTCCCCTTTTACAGTCACGACCCCATTTCTGAAAAGGAACTTGACCTTCTGGTGTAGGGAAGAAGGGATAGTCTTTGCTTGGTGGATCCAGGGCCTCCTAAGTAGTAGATTAAAGCAAGAAGGTACATCAATCACTTGAAATGGTATGGTGAAAAATGTTGGCCCAATAGTTACATCAATGATGGCTACCCCAAGGGCTTCCCTCTTGGTATTATCATATGCCCTTACAATATGATCCGAAGGAGTAAAATCAGTAACTTCCAATCCTAAGCAACTTGCTACTTTCAGAGGGCATACGTTCAAGGCTGAACCATTATCAATAAGGACCATTGGCACAGTCTTTCCCCATGTTACCACTGTGATGTAAAGGGCATTATTGTGGTTTGGATCTCTTTTTGGAATGTCAGTTTCTCCAAAAGTGATGGACACCCCTTTAGCAGTAAAGGTAATAGAAGCCACAAGGTTTTTTGGTGTGATGTCAATTGGAGCTTGGCATTGATTCAGTGCCTTGCAAAGAGCTTGGTGATGAGGATATGAAGACTGGATCAAACTCCAAATTGAGATGTTGGCTTGTGTCTTCTTGAGTTGTTTAAGAATGGGATCTTCGTCTGGTTCAAGAATCCCTTTCAATTTGTTGGAAGGTGTAGGTATGGGTTGGGTAGGTTGAGTGTTTGGGCTTGGTTGGTTTTGGATGATTCTACAACTTCTGGTGATGGCATTAATCTCCTCAACTAGGTTAGTGAGGTCCAGGACACAACAATAACTGGGATTTGACTCTATCAATGAGACGAGGTCAACTCCCTTGTGATTATTTATAGCATTGATTGTGTGGTTAGGCAAAGGGTTGGTGTTGATATTGGGTCAGGCTTTTAGTGGAATCAGGTCATTGGAATCAATGAGGTCCTGAATTCTGTGTCTAAGGGCCTTGCATGTATCTGTTTTATGCCCAGGTCCTTGATGGTAATCACACCTCTCATGTGGGTTATAGTTTTTGGAAAGTGGATTAGGGACTGGTTTTGGCTCAAGGAGTTTCACCATATTTCCCTTAAGTAGCTTCTTTAGGATGATACCCATAGGCACACCCCCAAGATCAAAAAACTGTCTTCTTTCAATATGGATAGGCTTCTTAATAGTCATAGCATTAACTTCCCCTCCTTTCTGATTCGTTGAGGAAGTGACATTACCCTGATGAGTGGGCTTCTTATACCTTGATCCTGATGCAGTGTCTTATTTGATCTGACCACTCTGAATCAAATCTTTGATTTTTGAAGCCATGGCAATAAGGGCCTTGAAGGAAGGCAAGTACTAAGTTTGTAATCTCTCTTGGTAAACTGGCAGCAGATTCTTGAAAATTATGTCAATTTACTTATTTTTGGGGGGTCAGTTTACCATCTGAGAAGCCTTCTTCATCCACCTTGTAAGGAACGAGGAGAAGGATTTCTTAGCATACTATTTGGTAGTCTCAAGGTCTCTTCTGGTTACATCGACCTCGATGTTATAATGATATTATTGAACAAAAATATTGCAGATGTCATCCCAGGTTTGTTTCTTGGCGACATCTAAGTACACAAACCACTTCACAGCTGTACCGGTCAATGATTGTTGAAACAATTGGGCTAGAAGTTGATTATCCACACCCAATGGATGCATGGCTCCCACATAGACTTTGAGGTGGGTCTTGGGGCAGGTAGTCCCGTCAAATTTGTCAAACTCAGGCATCCTGAATTTGGGAGGAACCCTTGCATTGGGGAATAAACTTAAGGATTCCGTATCAACCAGATCCTCTTTCTTTTTCATTCCTAACAGCATCTTTTCCATGTGCTCCATCTTCTCCATGTAGGCTTTTATCTCAAGATTAACTTCCTTCCCTTGGAAAGGATATGCAAGATGGGAAGTGGAGGCAGAAGTGATATTTGTTATTGGTGAGTTATTTTTGAGAAACTCGGGTGATGGGATTGGTAGTGGTGGGATAATGTCAGTGTTTGTAGTTTCTTTGTCTTTGGATTCAACTTTAGAAGTGGACCTATAGACAGGATAAAAGATGGGCTTTGGGTCAGATTTGTATGATTTTGGGTTAATGGAGTTTTAGGCCAGGGAGGTCTATTCCAACATGGCCCGGACATCCTCCATAATAGCCCTCCTTTGGGCCTTCAGCATATCTTGGAAAAGGACCTATTGCCTTTTCATGATGGTCTCTTGGTGTTCAGAGAGTTTGGCAAACAGCTCATCAAAGATTTCATCAGCTCTGGTGGTAGTGGTCTCATCTCCGACAACTGTGAACCCTCAAAAATGCACCTCCAGTGGATCATCTTTCAATTACGAATCCACAGAATCAAGCAGAGCTCGAATCGGAGCTGAAATGGGCTCAAAATAGACATAAACAGTTTGAGCCGCGCAAGTGGCACTGGGAGGTACGATTTTTGTGCCGCCCAGGAGGTGGCACGCATGCCGTGCCACCGGGAAAAGGCCATGCCGCCGGAAGAAAGCAATGCCGTCGGTGCAGCATGAAAATCATGTCGCCGGTATGGCGGCACGTATGGCGTGCCACCCATACCACCGGCACGTCTGGCGTGCCGCCCAGATGGCCGGCACGTCAGCTGTGCCGCCCCTGCCGTCGGCGCCACGCCGATGCCGCTGTCCGTACCGCCGACACCTCCTCTATCAGCTCTATAAATAGGAGCCTCCTCCAGCCTCATTTGGCACGACTTCACACAACTTCCAACACATTCCAATACATTTCAAGCTCATTTGAGGCATTCCAATGCATTTCAAAGCAATCCAAATTCCAAGTTTCTTTTGAATCAAAGTGGAGTTGAGATCCGGAGCAAGACTCGTTCCATTCGTCAGAAAACCAAGAAAAGCAAAGGTATAATCCCTTTCCCATTTTAAAATTCTAAATTCTCATCTAGAATTATACTTAGGTCTAAAACTGAAAAGATCTAAATAACTTATTAATTTAAGGATCAGAATTAAGTTAACAAGCAAACCAACACATTTTTAAAACCCCTCCTTCGCAAGAAGGGAGAACTGCGTGGGGTTTGATTCCTATTCAATAGGATACGTAGGCTACCAATCTGAAGGGCATCAACTCCAAAAATCTTTTTATCAATATTGTTTTCCTTTTTATTTTGATTTATTCATATTAATCTTTTACTTCTGATTTTATTTTTGGTTTAATTTGGGGAATGTGTGCTTTTCCTAGTACCCATAAGAGCTAGAGGAAAGATCCCCTTTATTTCATTTATTTTGGTATTGTAATAATTAAGTAGGGTTTATTTTGCCTATTTATTTATTATTGTCATTCCAACATATTATATATCTGTTCATTCATTATATTCTTGTTCATGCATACACAGAAATTCATTTTTTTCAAGAGTTATTTTGCATTTCAAGTCAAGCTAAAGAAAATAATATTTTCTTAAATTGTGTAATTACCAAAATCTGATCCCCGAGCCCTCCTTGGTCACTCGTGGATTGGTGCACTTTTCCATTGGGATAAACCAAATTATTTTGGAGTCAATCATGTTGGGTTTTCTTTAATTTTCCCAATTGAAATAAATAAATTAAAGTGGTGACTCATTTTTCAACCTTCAAAATACAAAAATCAATTTTCTGAACTCACAGCGAGTTCCAATCGTGGAGTTTCTCCCGAAGAGCATTTCGATCCCTCGGCAGACCGGATCGGTGCTCGGGCGAGGCCTCACAGTTGGCGACTCCATTGGGGACTTAAAAATCTTTTTAAAATAAAAGATAAAGTGGATTACTTTTGGTATAGTACCAAGTTTGGCTTCAAAAGCAAAATAACTCTTGCATGCATCATTACATCAGACTCTTTGTCCACAAAACCCTAGTTTCCTAGGAAAACAAAGGATAAAAAGTAACATCGAGTGGGCAACCTTCCTTAGGTCTGCCTACCAATAGTGAAATCATCAAGCCCACGACGTATCCTCTAATCCTTTTAGAGGTGTAACGAGTATGCACGTACCATCCGACCCACGCGAGGCTCCTTGTCTCACATGTGGTTAGGTATATCGCATCTCTAGTGTGATGGGTTCCCTTCAAAACCACCCTAATCCTTTCATGTAATGACTCATAGAACCATTCATTTAGGATTGTATGTACCATAATACTGAAACTTGGTATGTCATTATCATGAAACTCTTTTTTTTCCATTCATGCATACATGCATGCATGCATAAAACCTTACAAAGTTGGAGAGTCTTAATTCCACTCAAACACTGCTAGTCCCAAAAACCCATGTCAACCCATGGTCCCAAATATAATCCATGATGTTCATTCCATACCTAAGCTAGAAATTGACCCAGCTTTATTTTCTTTATCCTAAAGGTTGAAAAGATGTTTGTTGTTGGACAAGAGACCACTACTATCAAGGCTGATGAGATCTTTGATGAATTGTTTTCTAAACTTTATGAGCATCAAGAAATCATCATGAAAAGGCAGGAGACCCTTTTCCAAGACATGCTGAGGGCCCAAAGGAGGGCAATCATGGAGGATGTCCGAACCATGCTGGAACAGACCTCTCTGGCCCAAAACCCCACTGAGCCAAAATCATTCAAGATTGACCCGAAACCCACCTATTATCCTATCTATGGATCTACTTCCAGAGTTGAATCCAAAGACAAAGAAACGAAAAACACTGATGCCATCCCACCACTACCAATCCCATCACCCGAGTTCCTCAAGAATAACTCACCAAACATCACTTCTACCTCCACCTCCTAACCCGCGGATCCTTTCCAAAGGAAGGAGGTTGACCCTGAGATAAAAGCCTGCATGGACAAGATGGAGTGCATGGAAAAGATGCTGTTAGGGATGAAGAAGAAGGAGGATTTGATTGATACAGAATCCTTAAGCTTGTTCCCTGATGCAAGGGTTCCTCCCAGATTCAGGATGCCTGAATTTGATAAATTTGATGGGACTACCTGCCCCAAGACCCACCTCAAAGTCTATGTGGGAGCTATGCAGCCATTAGGGGTGGATAATCAACTTCTAGCCCAATTATTCCAACAATCACTGACTGGACCAGCTGTGAAGTGGTTTGTGGATTTGGATGTCACCAAGAAGTGGACCTGGGAAGACATCTGCAATGTTTTTATTTCACAGTACCATTACAACATCGAGGTCGATGTAACCAGAAGAGACCTCGAGACCACCAAACAGAATGCTAAGGAATCCTTCTCCTCGTTCCTTACGAGGTGCTGGAAGAAGGCTTCTCAAATGGTAAACCGACCTCCTTAAAATGAGCAAATTGATATCATTGTCAAGAACCTTTTGCCAGTTTACCAGGAAAGGCTACAGACTCAGTACCTGCCTTCCTTCAAAGCCCTAATTGCCACTGCTTTAAAAATCAAAGATTTGATACAAAGTGGTCATATAAGAGAAGACACTCCATCAGGGTCAAGATATAAGAAGCCCGCTCATCAGGGTAATGTTACTTCCTTAACAAATTAGAAAGGGGGGGAAGTTAATACTATGACAATCAAGAAGCTTATCTGCATTGAAAGGAGGCAGTTTTCTGATCTTGGGGGTGTACCCATGAGTATCATCCTAAAGAAGCTACTTGAGGGAAATATGGTAAAACTTCTAGAGCCAAAACCAGTCCCCAATCCACTTCCCAAAAACTATAACCCACATGAGAGGTGTGATTACCATCAGGGACCTGGGCACAAAACAGATGCGTGCAAGGCCCTTAGACACATAATTCAAGACCTCATTGACTCCAATGACCTGATTCCCCCAAAAGCCCGACCAAACATCAACACCAACCCCTTACCTAACCACACAGTAAATGCCATAAATTATCATAAGGGAGTTGACCCTATCTCCTTGATAGAGCCAAGTCCCAGCTATTGCTGTGTCTTAGACCTCTCTAACTTAGTTGAGGAGATCGATGCCATCACCAAAAGTGGCAGAGTTATCCAGAACCAACCAACCCCAAACACATAACCTACCCAACCCGTTTCTGTACCAACCGATAAATTAAAAGGGATCCTTGAACCAGATGAAGATCCCATTCTTAAACAACTCAAGAAGACACAAGCCAACATTTCAATTTGGAGTTTGATCCAATCTTCATACCCTCACAGCCAAGCTCTTTGCAAGGCGCTGAATCAATGCCAAACTCCAATTGACATTACACCGGAAAACCTTGTGGCTTCTATTACCTTTGCTGCAAAAGGGGTATCTATTACTTTTGGAGAAACTGACATTCTAGAAGGAGATCCTAACCACAACAATGCCCTATACATCACAGTGGTTACACGGGGAAAGATTGTGCCTATGGTTCTCATTGATAATGGTTCAGCTCTTAACGTGTGTCCTCTGAAAGTGGCAAGTTGCTTAGGATTGGAAGTTACTGATTTTACCCCTTCAGATCAGATTGTAAGGGCGTATGATAACACCAAGAGGGAGGTCCTTAGAGTAGCCATAATTGATGTAACCATTGGGCCAACATCTTTCACCATACATTCTAAGTGATCGATGTACCTTCTTGCTTCAACTTATTACTGGGGAGGCCCTAGATCCACTAAGCAAAGGCTATCCCTTCTTCCCTACACCAGAAGGTCAAGTTCCCTTTCAAAAATGGGATCGTGACTGTAAAAGGGGACATGCATGGAAGACCAGACATTCCAAGCTCTTTTCCTATTCTTGAAATTCAGCCTGAGCTATCCTCCTATCCACTTTCAGGCTTTTCCTTCATACAATACATTGAGGGTGAAGAGGGTAAAGAATTCATTCCTTTTGATTTTGACCCCTTTGGGAATATTGTTGTTGCTAACATGCTCCGCAAAATGAATTACTTTCCTAGTCTAGGTTTGGAAAGAAGCCAACAGGGCTTAAAGTCCTTCCTAGATTATCCTGTGGCAACACCACCATTTGGGCTAGGGTACAAGCCCACTTATGAGGATATGGAAGAAATGGAGAATCGAGCCAAAGATAAAATAGCTGCCCTTAAAAGAGGTGAGGTTTATGACTAGACCATGCAGCCTTACTTCAAAACCTTAAACGGCTATTTTATAAAGGAAGGTGACATAGTTCCTTACTGTAACTTTCCTGAGACTTGTGTTTGCCCTATTACCGAAAAACTGATTCTCGGATTTGAAATTTTCTCTGATGTCAGGCTTAAGATAAAAGATTATGAACCAATCTACATGCTCAGTCGAGATTGGGAAGAGAACATGAAAGCTAGTCTCTTTGATGAAGTATCCGGGCTCACTGTTGAGGAGGAGAAAACTGACCTTTCCACCTTAATCCAGCCCACCGAGACCGAGCTGCAAAATTGGTCCTTTGAGGAGAGCCCCTTCTATCCATCTAAACCAGAGTCTGAACCAAAATCCATACCTGAGTCAGAGTCCCAGTCTGAGATAGATTCATCTTTTGAATTTGAGTCTATCTCTTCTATTTCTTCTATAGATGATTTAATTGACCTTAAGGGTCTCACTTTTTCTTTTGATGTAAACTAGGACATATCCCCAATTGAAATCAATAAAAGTCAAAATCTTTTCTTTTACAACTCTGTGTCTCCATTTTTCTTTGATGTTCCAACTTTTAAATCTGACTTAAATGAGAAATCAAATAAAAATGAAATAAATGAAATAAAAGATGACACAATTAAAGAGCCCGTCAATGCTGGCACTCATGACATGCAAAAAATTACATACATTGCATCTACATGCATAGACAGGGATCACATTGAAAGGATGATCAGAGACTTTCAAGACTATTTTGTATGGCAACCGAAAGACATGACAGGGTTGGATCCAAGTATCGTAGTTCACAAAATCCCAGTTTATCCAGGTGCTAAGCCTGTCAAACAGAAGTTGAGAATACTTAAGACAGAATGGTCTATTCCAATCAAAGAAGAAATTACCAAGCTACTGGATCACAATTTCATTGAGCCCATCAACTATCCATCCTGGCTAGCCAACATTGTGCCAGTTCCCAAGAAAGATGGCAAAGTCAGAATGTGTGTGGATTACAGGGATCTGAATAAAGCCTGTCCTAAGGATGATTTTCCCTTACCTCACATTGATTTGTTGGTAGACCGCATGGCAGGTTCTAAATTGGTTTCCTTAATTGATCTGGCTGTAGGGTATAATCAAATCATGGTTCATCCTCCTGACAAAGAGAAGATAGCATTTATTACCGAATGGGGCACCTATTGCTACCGGGTCATGCCATTTGGGCTTAAAAATGCTGGAGCAACCTACTAGAGGATGGCAACTATGATTTTCCATGACATGATGCATAAAGAAATTGAAGTTTATGTGGATGACATGGTAATCAAAGGCACCACTATTGAAAGCCATTCAGAAGCATTGAGGTGATTCTTCCTTAGACTTCGCCAATACAATCTCAAACTCAATCCTGCCAAATGTGTCTTTGGAGCCTCATTTGGAGTTTTCCTGGGCCACATGGTTAGCAAGAAGGGTATAGAAGTGGACCCTGCTAAGTTGAAGGCAATTTTGGAAATGCCACCTCCAAAAATAGAAAAGGAGATCAAAGGTTTCCTTGGATGATTGCAATACATCAGTCGATTCATCAATCAATTGGCTGACGTATGTGGTCCCATCTTCAAACTACTCAGAAAAGGACCCTCCAAGCAGTGGAATGATGACTGCCAAAGAGCCTTTGACCAGATCAAACAGTATTTACTAAACCCACTAGTGTTACAGCCGCCAAGGTTTGGAAAGCCCTTGTTGCTTTATCTATCAGTAACCGATGAAGCAATGGGGGCAATGATTGCCCAAAATGCTCCAGACTCCAGCAAGGAGAATGCAATCTATTACCTGAGTAAGAGGATGCTATCTCATGAGCTCAAATACAGTTTTACAGAAAAACTGTGCCTTGCTTTGGTATGGGTCTGCCACAAGCTGCAACACTACCTTTGCTCCTTTATAACTCATGTTCTTGCTGACAAGAGCCCTTTGAAATTCCTTATGGAGAAGCCGGTTCTTGACAGTAAGATGGCAAGGTGGATGGTTGTGTTAGCTACATATGATCTGAAATATGTGCAGTGAAAAGCAATAAAAGGTAGCATAGTGGCTGATCAGTTAGCTGTAACTCTAGTAGATGATCACTGGGTTGAACCTGAATTTCCCGATGAAGACATCCTGACAATTGACAATGAAGTTTGGAAGCTTTACTTTGATGGGGCATTTAACAATAAAGGATATGGTGCCGGTATTGTATTCATCACACCAAATGGGGAAAACTTACCCATTGCAATCAAGTTGAACTTTGAAGTGACAAATAATGAAGCAGAGTATGAGGCATGTATCTGTGGTCTTAAAGCAGCAATAAGGCTCAGGATCAAATGCCTCAAGATTTATGGGGATTCGAATCTGATAGTCTCCCAAGCCTTGGGAAAATGGAAGATCAGAGAAGAGCACTTGGTTCCTTACCATAAGCGTTTAAATGAACTAGCAGCTAGTTTTCATAAACTGTCTTTCCATTATCTACCAAGAACAAAGAACAGATTTGCTGATGCTTTGGCAACACTCGCCTCAATGCTTGATATAAGCGACGGCTTCATAATCAGACCAGTTACCATTGAAGTTAAACACAAGTCAGGCTGTGTAGCTCATTGTCTGAATGTACAAGCAGCTGATAGCAAGCCATGGTTTTGGGATATTTTCAACTACATCAAGAATGGACACTATCCTGAAGGGGCCTCTAAGACAGAAAAGAGGACTTTAAGACAGTTGTCTAACAGTTTCATTCCAAACGAGGAAGTACTCTACAAGCGGATATGGGATAACATCCATCTGAGATGTGTCACTGAATCAGAAGCCCAACAGATCATAGAACAGATGCATGGTGGCAATGAAGGTCCACACATGAACGAAATTGCTCTAGCTCGCAAGATCATGAATCAGGGTTATTTCTGGCTTACCATGAATCAGGATTGCGCGAGGTATGTTCAGAGATGCCATAAGTGCCAAATCTATGCAAAACTTCAGAAGAAACCTCCTGTACATCTATCTCCTATCACCACGCCTTGGCCGTTTGCAACTTGGGGCCTTGACATCATCGGCAAAATAAGCCTGAAATCTTCCAGCAAACACGAGTTCATTCTAGTGGCCATTGACTATTTCTCTAAATGGGTTGAGGCTGCACCTTACCAGGTTTTGGATTCCAAACGAGTAGCCCAATTTATCCGTACCAACATCTTTTGTAGGTACGGAGTCCCTTTTAAGATCATTATTGATAATGGATCTCACTTTCAAAAGGAGGTTGCTCTGCTATTAAAGAAGGAGAAAATTCAACACCACAAGTCTTCTCCATATAGACCTCAGACAAATGGCGCAATTGAAGCCGCAAATAAGACTCTTAAGAGTATACTGCAAAAGATGGCTGACAACCATAAGGATTGGCACCTGCATTTGCCATATGCCTTATAGGGATACAGAACAATAGTACGTACTCCAACTGGTGCTACACCTTACTCTTTAGTGTATGGGATAGAGGCTGTCCTACCAATTGAGGTAGAAATCAGGTCAGCTCGCATTTTGAGGGAGAGCTAGTTGGACTAAGTGGAATGGGCAAAAGGTTACCATAACCAACTTCTAGCCATCGATGAAAAGAGAATAGATGCCTTATATCAGATGCAAGGTTATCAACAGAAACTGACTCGGCATTTTGATAAGAGAGTCAGAGACAGAGGATTGCAAGAAGGTCACCTTGTTTTGAAAGAAATAAGGGCACCTGTTCATGATCCAAGAGGAAAATTTAGACCTAACTGGAGTGGTCCATTTCTGATCAAAAAGATCTTATCCAGAGGAGCGGTAATCCTAACAGACTTGGATGGCATAGAATTTGCTAGCCCGTGCAACCTGGATCAACTCAAGAGATACTTTGCATAAAGCATCCTTGTAACTCATTCATAGCATTTGCAAATCATGATTAGCATTCACATTCCTTTCCTCAAAGTCAGAACTACGTGGACCTGATTCTCCATAAAAAATAATAATAATAATAATAATAATAATTATTATTATTATTATTATTATTATTATATATATATATTATCAGAATTTTTATTTTTAACTGTGCAGGAAAAGGAAAGCATACCTGAATAGTTCCAGTGAAGCTGATGTGCTGCTCCGGCTCCTTTAGCAATATCTCTAAATTTTCAGCACCCGCTGCTGGCTGGTTAAAGATATCCATCAGGAGAGGGTAAAAGAGAGAAAATAAAATTTGAGAGAAAAAGAAGCTAGAGAGAGAGAGAGAAAAGAAGAAAGAGAGAGACAAATGAAGTTATAAGAAAAGAGTGAAGAAGTTAAAGTTTTATATAGAGGAAAAGGTGGGCCCCCCATCATAACATCTTTTTCACTTTTTGATTCGTAGGTCCAATTCACGTGGTTTTGCCATAACAAGCTTATTTTAAGTCAGAATTCAGTGCCGTCTAAAGCAGTGAATCCGTGGGATTTTTATCCATCTCCCAAAACAGATGGAGTCTCGATCGGAGTCCAGAATCTCCAAAAATTATAGAAAAACTGAAAATTCAAAAATAGCCTGAAAATTGGAAAACAGTCCAAACTGAATCAGAATAGCCAAAGATCAGACATGAAGCTCTTCCATAAATCCCAATACTGAAAGGGACGTTCAGAATGTTCGAAATGGCATCCTAAGCCTCCGATTCACACTTATTAGATTCAGCCTCTGTCCGGCCAAATCAGATAAGGGAGGCAGCTATGAACCCTCAAAAATGCACCTCCAGTGGATCGTCTTTCAATTACAAATTCACATAATCAAGCAGAGCTCGAATCGGAGCTAAAACGGGCTCGAAACAGATAGAAACAGTTTGAGCCACGCGAGAGGCGCTGGGAGGCATGATTTTCGTGCCGCCTAGGAGGTGTCATGCATGCCATGCCGCCAGGAAAAGGCCATGCCACCGGAAGAAAGCCATGCCGTCGATGCGGCATAAAAATCATGCCGCCGGTATGGCGGCACGTATAGCGTGCCGCCCATATGGCCGACACGTCTGGCGTGCCGCCCGGACGGCCAACGCGTCAGCCATGCCGCCCCTGCTGCTGGCATCGTGCCGATGCCACTGTCCGTACTGCCGGCACCTCCTCTGTCAGCTCTATAAATAGGAGCCTCCTCCAGCCTCATTTGGCACGACTTCACACAACTTCCAACACATTCCAATACATTTCAAGCTCATTTGAGGCATTCCAACGCATTTCAAAGCAATCCAGATTCCAAGTTTCTTTTGAATCAAAGTGGAGTTGAGATCCAAAGCAAGACTCGTTCCATTCGTCAGAAAACAAAGAAAAGCAAAGGTATAATCCCTTTCCCATTTTAAAATTCTAAATTCAGATCTAGAATTATACTTAGGTCTAAAACTGAAAAGATCTAAATAACTTATTAATTTAAGGATCAGAATTAAGTTAATAAGTAAACCAACACATTTTTAAAACCCCTCCTTCATAAGAAGGGAGAACTGTGTGGGGTTTGATTCCTATTCAATAGGATACGCAGGCTGCCAATCTGAAGGGCATTAACTCCAAAAATCTTTTTATCAATATTGTTTTCCTTTTTATTTTGATTTATTCACATTAATCTTTTACTTGTGATTTTATTTTTGGTTTAATTTGGGGAATGTGTGCTTTTCCTAGTACCCATAAGGGCTAGAGGAAAGATCCCCTTTATTTCATTTATTTTGGTATTGTAATAATTAAGTAGGGTTTATTTTGCCTATTTATTTATTATTGTCATTCCATCATATTATATATCTGTTCATTCATTATATTCTTGTTCATGCATACATAGAAATTCATTTTTTTTAAGAGTTATTTTGCATTTCAAGTCAAGCTAAAGAAAATAATATTTTCTTAAATTGTGTAATTACCAAAACCTGATCCCCGAGCCCTACTTGGTCACTCGTGGATTGGTGCACTTTTCCATTGGGATAAACTAAATTATTTTGGAGTCAATCATGTTGGGTTTTCTTTAATTTTCCCAATTAAAATAAATAAATTAAAGTGGCGACTCACTTTTCAACCTTTAAAATACAAAAATCAATTTTCTAAACTCACAGTGGGTTCCAATCGTGGAGTTTCTCCCGAAGAGCATTTCGATCCCTCGGCGGACCAGACCGGTGCTCGGGCGAGGCCTCACAGCAACAGACATCTTGTTAACCTCTAGACAGAGAGATAAAGCTGGGTTAGTGTCTAGCTTAGGTATGGAACAAAGATGAGGGAATATGTCAGCTCTTGATGGGGACCATAGGTTGACATGGGTTTGTGATTGGGACTAGCAGTGTTTAAGTGAGATTAAAAACTCTCCAACTTTGTAAGGTTTATGCATGCATGCATATATGCATGAGTGGAAAAGGTTTCGTGATAATGACATACCAAATTTCAATATTATGGTACATACAATCCTAAAGGAAAGTTCTATGAGTCATTACATAAAAGTGTTAGGGTGGTTTAAAGGGAATCCATCACACTAGAGATGCGATATACCTAACCACATGTGAGACAAGGATCCTCGCATGGGTCCAATGGTACATGCATACTCGTTACACCTTTAAAAGGATTAGAGGATATGTCGTAGGCTGGATAATTTCACTATCGGCAAGCAGACCTAAGGAAGGTTGCCCACTCGATGTTACTTTCTATCCTTTGTTTTCCTAGGAAGCTAGGGTTTTTTGGACATGGAGTCTGATGTAGAGATGCATGAAAGAGTTATTTTGCTTTTAAAGCCAAACTTGGTATTATACCAAAAGTAATCCACTTTATCTTTTATTTGAAAAAGATTTTAATGTCCCTAGTGGAGTCACCAACTGTGAGGCCTCGCCCGAGCATCGGTCCAATCCGCTGAGGGATCGAAATGCTTTTCGGGAGAAACTTCACGATTGAAACTCGCTGTGAGTTGAAAAATTGATTTTGTGTGATTTGAAAATTGAAAGTGAATCGCCACTTTAATTTATTTATTTTAATTGGAAAAATTAAAGAAAAACCCAAATTGATTGACTCAAAAAATGATTTGATTTTGTCCCAATGGAAAATGCACCAATCCGTGAGTGACCAAGGAGGGCTCGGGGATCAGGTTTTGGTAATTACACAGTTACAAAAATGTATTTTCTTTAGTTTGGCTAAAATTGCAAAATAACTCTTAAAAAAAAGGATTTTCATGTATGTATGAATAGGAATATAATGATGAATGAAACATATATATATGATGAGATGGAAATGATAATAAATAAGCAAGATAAATCCTACTTAATTATTATAATATCAAAATAATTGAAATAAAGAGGATCTTTCCTCTAGTCCTTATGGGTACTAGGAAAAGCACACATTCCCCAAATAAACTGAAAATAAAATCATAAACAAAAGATTAATACAAATAAATCAAAGTAAAAAAAGAGGAAAATAATATTGATAAAAAGAAAGATTTTGGAGTTAATGCCCTTAGAGTGGCAGCCTACGTATCCTTTTGAATAGGAATCAAACCCCACACAGTTCTCCCTTCTTACGAAGGAGGGGTTTTAAAAATGTGTTGGTTTGCTTATTAACTTAATTCTGATTCTCAAATTAATAAGTTTTTGGATCTTTTCAGTTTTAGACCTAAACAGAATTCTAGATCTGAATTTAGAATTTTTAAAAAAATAGGAAAGGGTACCTTTGTTTTTCTTAGCTTTCGAATGAATGGAACGAGTTTTGCTCTGGATCCCAACTCCACCTTGAATTCAAAGGAAACTTAGAATCTAGATCTATAAGCAATAAGTGTGTTGGAAAGCTTTCGAGTGTGTTGGAAAGTGTCAAATGAGCTTGAAAATGTATTGGAATGCCTTGGAAGTCATGCCAAATGAGGTTGGAGGAGGCTCTATTTATAGAGCTGCCATAGGAGGTTCCAGCAGTACGGACGGCGACGGCGTCGTGGTGCCGCTAACATGGGCGGCACGGCCGACAAGCCGGCCGTTCAAGCGGCACGGACAGCGTGTTGCCTATCCTCTGGTATTAATTCAGTGCCGCCCACGGCGGTATGACAAGAGTGCCACCGGCAAGATGCATGCCTTCATTTGGGTGGCATAACAAGCGTGCCTCCCAGATAGCAGTGCGCCACTCGTGGGGTTCGACCTATTTTCATCCGTTTTAGGCCTGTATTAGTTTCGATTCGAGCTCGATTTGATCATGTGGGTTTGTAACTAAAAGACGGTCCACTGGAGGTGTAATTTTGAGGGTTCACACTATCGAAATTAAGAAAACACCTTTCAATTTTGCGATTTCTTGACCATAATCGTAAGTTTTTCTTTTCTTTCAATTTCTTAACTGATTTTTATGAAATAAATTATGAGAAAATTATTTTGAACTAGTTGTGGGTGGATTCTAAATTGATGCTTGTTTTGTTTGGATAAAAAAGAATGATTTAGATCATGTGTTTGCATATTACTATAATGAACAAAAAGAACGAAAAGCGCGAAAACTCATGATTTTCACCCTAAGCCTTAAACTTTAGAATTTTTATGCATAATTATTATCTAAGGTTGCCAAATCATACATGAAGATGTTCTAAACTGATATTTGCTATGATTAGATGAAAAATAATGGTTTAAATCACCTATTTACATATTATTGTAATGACCGGAAAATACTAAAAATAAGAAAACTCATAGTTTTACATCCTAAAACCTAAAATTTGAATTTTCAAGTACATGTCACACATATAGCTGTCGACTCAAGTGAATTAATGTTCTAAAATGATTTTTTTTTTTTTTGTGTTTACATGAAAAATCTTTGTTCAAACCATATTTTTACATATTACTGTAATAGATAGAGAGTGCAAAAAGTAAGAAAAATTCAGTTTTTCCTTTGATGATGCATTCGGCCTACTATGGGATTTTTATCCCAATGTCTATAATTTTTATGATATATTTTGATGATTATTGATATGTATGTATGTATGATAAATGATAAAATTGCATGTTAGTTGAAAGCATGACATTAGACAAGCCTAAAGGCACTTTTGTATACTTAAGGTATCTTAACCTTATGTTGTGATTAGAATGTGAATGTGATTAGATAATATGGAAATGGATTTTATGATGAATTAACAATAAATTAATGGCCTTGAATGAATGAAGTGATTGATTGAAGGAATTGGTCATAAGAGATAAGCATGATGCTTAAAAGGCTATCGATAAGTTGACATATATGGAAGTGTTATAAGATGATTGTTAAAGTGAATTGATATTAAGATAATAATCTTATGTTGACCTTAGAAGGGTATAAACATGAGTTATAATGTGATTTCATATGGGCCTATTAAGGCTAAGTGTGCAAGACTTTTAAAGTCAACATGTTATGTGCAAGTGATGGGGTGCACTTATATATGCAACTCTAAGCGTATGTGAATGTTATATGTACATGGGGTAGTTATGGGATAGGAAAGCATCAAGATTAAATAAATACTAAGTATTGAATTAAATATCATGATAGAGTTTGAGGAGCTTTAGAGTTTCAAAGGGGCTATATGAAATAGGAGCAAAGGAAAAATAAGGTGAGTAAACATTGTATTCATTCTACAAGGGTGAGTAAACATTGTATTTATGCCACAGGTGTGAGTAACATTATGATATGTTATAAATATGTGATATCATGTTATGTGAGCCTTTGAGATTCTTGAAACCCAAGTTCTTCCTATCCTAAAATATGATTAAATGATTTCTTTGTAAAGCTGGGGTTGCCAATGGACAATTGGTCCAAAAACCATTTTGTTTATCCAATGATAATTCTTTGTGATAATTGTCCTAACTTTTTTTTTTCTGAAACTACACTATTCTTGTATCTTTTGTCCAATAAATTAAACTGATATTACTATTGTGATACATGTTATTATTGCCTTAAGTGCTATTGATATATGTGAATACCATTAGCTCTAGTTATGGTACCTCTAACCTTTTATACAAAAGTCCTCATCCTGATGCAGGTAATCATTGAAAACTATGTACATGATCTTAACCTGATGGATAGGGGTAGTGTAAACATCTTAGCTAGAAAGGGGCGGTTCTAGCCGTGGGGCCTGATCAACTTCACACCTTATATGTGATAGGAGTTGGAATTTGGTTTAAGGCCATCTCTCCTCTATGTGTTCGAGTGGTAGAGTAATAGCCTCCATTCTTTATGTGTTATAAGTGTGATTTCTGCAAACTTGTTAAATTGAATCCTTGCTAAAATGCAACTTGATTCATGAATTGTAAATTATGAACTATGTGTATAAGCTATGAGTTTCCTTTTCAAAGGAATATGTGTTAATGTATGTGTTTTATCATTTACTCATTGAGATCATCTATCTCACTTCTTTTTTTTTTTCCTTGTGTGGTTCCAAGTGAGTAGTATGAGGAGGCAAGGTGATAGCTCAAGCATTCTACTCCACTTGGGGAATTCCTTGTCTGAAGTCTTTAATAATACTATGATATAAAGGGTTATCGTTAGATGCTCTGGGAATAATTATTTTGATGTTTATTTGAAATGTTTTGTTAAGATTTCGACTATATTATAAATACTATTTTCTTATGGATTATATGTGAAGTATATAATTATTATCTTCCACAACTAAAGGTTTTCACATAAATGTTTTAAATGAGTTATTGTATGAGGTTCAGTACGATCCTAGGCATTAATTATGCATATGTCAATGGGTTCTACGGGTGTGGGTGACCTTATATCTCCCCATGTTCTAGGACCATCATATCTCTAAAGTTGGGATATAACATTTATATTGTCACATCCCACTTTTGGGATATGACAGTCCTATGGAATGTGTAGGCTAAAGCAACCAAAAGCTCGTAGAACCCATCTAACACTACAAATAAATAGTACACCTCTGGAGTGCCTGTTGTACCTCCAACAACTCCCAAGATCCAAACCTTGCAAGAAACTATAATCCCAATAATCTTCTCCCTTATATCCTCAACTTATATGCCAATTCAAATCCTCCTAAAGCTTTCCTCATACACACTAACATACATTTAAGGCCAAATTTATACGTTGACTTTACATTTTAGTAATTAGCTATACTTTTATACATATCATTCCATATAATTGTCTTTAACTTTCAATATCAACTTCATATAGTTAAAAATTCTTAAGCCAACCATAATTCACATGCAACATCATTTTATTATTTTAAAGCTGCTAATATCCTATAGAGCATGTAGATTATATACAAAGATTCATAACCTGTATACATATATATATTATTTTAAGAAAATATTCTTCTTCACATAACTTCAAGCCTTAAGTAAGGATAAGTACTTGAGCTCATTAAACAGACACCTACTTTCTTGTAAAAAAAAAAAAAGGGAAAATTGGGGTGAGTTAGTGAGTAAAAATTATACTATTGTACTTGTGAGGCAGAGATTACAACTTGGGCTCACAAGAACAATAGGCATTGTAGAGAAAATAATATTTACAATACCACTTGGAATCATACTTGTGATGCATGACTTCACAACATGACTTGTTAATGAAATGTGCTTGCAAACATACATGAAGGTTTATAAGCTTCCTTGCATGCTTATTAAAGTAGAGGCTCCCTTGTCAAGCATGCTACTGGTTGGTATTCATACATAAGTCCTATGAAATGATACTTGATGAACTTGATATTTGAATTACTTGATGAACTTGATGCATGAATCACATTATGCACTTGACACATGAATTACTTGATGCATGAGTCATGTAACACTAACATAGAACATGTTAAGAGGTAAATGACATTTATGCTTTAAAGAAAATTAAATATCAAGATAGGAATCAAGAATGTCATCACCCATAAGAATTTTAAGGATATTAATGAACTTTGAAGGTTAACAAGTAATAGAATTCATGGAAAAATTTCACAAGCATAGTAGTATAATAGTTACTCACCTTAGCTATATTGTTTTTCGTATACACTTATCCTTTCAATACAATCAATTGCAACATCCTGCAACCTCTTGATTTTCACCTCCTTGCTATCCCTGAGTCTCCTCTACACAACCAATACATATATACATTAAGTTTAATTTTTGTATATAAACATGTCACAACATTGAAACTAAAAATCTGCTTATAGTTTCTTTCCTTACTAAGCCTCCTTACTCCTATCATATCTCATGCTATACCACTCCAATTTCCCTGATTCTTGAGACATTAGAAGACATACAAAGTTACAACATACTAAAATTTTAGCTCATTCTAGATCATAGAAAAAATTTAGTGTAATTTCAAATCTTGATCTGCATTACTGTTCTAGACAGACTAAATTATTCCTGATTTTTCTACTATAACTTCCTATTTCCTTGGTCAATGGTACATTTCTTTCACCTAATTAAAATAGACATCCCAAACATTATTTTATTTTTTGACCATGATGCAGTTCTATCTTTAAGGTCTCAAACTTGGGCCCCAATCTTAGGCTGCAGACTAGACTTGGGTGTTGGGTCAGTCTCAGTTCAGACTATATCTCCTAACGTGTTTTGAATTTGGTCAAGCTATTTAATAAGAATATATTAGACATAATTATCTATAACTTTCTGATTTTATCAAGACCAAATTTGGACTCTAAGGTCCCTGAATTAGAGCCTAAAATTCTAGCAATCAACTCCTCACTAAACCAGCCCTAGGTTTTCTTCACTAACCCTTGTTCTCATCATCTTTGCTCTAATTCTCCTTCCTTAAATAGGTTCAATTCAATCCCTTTCTTCTATTTACTTATCCATAACCATCTCCTATATTAAATCCCTAACTACCCAAACAGAATAGGGAGAAAAAAAGAAAAATTTTTAATCAAATACAAGCCATATACTCAATTTCATCAAAGGAACGGAAACTTGAACTAAATTTTACCTTATCTTGCTTTCTTTCTTTTCTTTCCTCCTCCTCCTCTTGACTTTCCCTCTTCTTCTTTTTATCTTCTTTTTCCTTTCTTTCTATGGTTTCTTTTTTTGTTTTTGTTTTGTTTTGTTTTTTTTTTTTTTTTTGTGTTTTTAGTGAAAGTGAGTTAGTGTTATGTGACTCATACTTATCCTATACTTGTATATTCTAAATTTGTATTATTTTTAATTTTTATTATCTAACATCACCAATTGAACCCAGCTATTCAATCCCAAGCTTGGGATGGCAGCCACATCTCTACTTACAAGTATTTATTATTTTTTCATCTTTTTCTAATTAGCTTAAGTTAAATTATTTATCACTAGTCAACTAACAATTACAATTGTGCCATTTATTAAGCTTTATCTATCCTAAATTACTTAATTGTTATCTATTAATATTTTTAATCAAATTTTTAAGGTTCTAAAATTATAATTAACTATTCCTCTATTAATTTTTTCCTAAGTCAAAATCTATGAAAATCCTAGTACCGAAATTCATTGGTTTTAAATTTAACATACCGATTTTACTTAAGTATCTTCTATACTCAATTTAACTCAATTCTTGATTTCCACTACTTCTAACATCCTCATATTTACTTACATTCTCTAAATAAATTCTAAGAAGCTCTCTCTGAAGTTAGAATTCACTGATTCTACTTTTAGCATCTTTATTTTTGAACCCAAACTCTTTTTAGAATTTTGGTTCCTAACTACCTATTCTTCTTCTTATACCTCTTATTTTACTCAATTCTACACTACACTTGGAGCCTTTGGTGATTGAGGGACACCTTGGGTGTTACACTCTTCCCCCTTTTAACAAAATTCATCCTTGAAATTTCTTACAATCAACTAGACATGTCAGGTGCCTATATTATATAGATTAAACTATATCTTTTTATTCACATTACTAATGACTTTTAATGATAAAATATCTTAATTCCATGTAAAAATAATACCTGTCACATTATCATTTCCTAGTTGCATCTCTTGTCAACCAAGGGCATACATTCTTCCTTATCCTCTACCACCGACTGCCTGCCTTGCTTCAACAGGTTTGCCCTTGACCTCTAGTTTGACCTCCCACACTTCTTGTATCTATTTTATTCATTTGTACTATAGATTGTGAAGCAGCAATTACTCCTTGTTGTCCTTTCCATAAAGGACAATCTTTGATAAATGGCTTGACTGCCCGCACTTAAAGCATAGTCCTGTGAGAAACCTACAGACACCCTTATGCCTCTTCCCATAAGTGGAGCAGATAGGACGATCATAACCTTGTTATGCAAACCCTGATATAGTGTTAGCTACTAGAGTAAAGGCTATTAAAGTACTTCTAGATTGACTCTAACCTTGACCTCTTTGAGGTTGACCTTTATTAGTACTTGCAGATGAATATCCAGGTACTCTCACTTGTGAACCACTTCCTATTCTCTTACTATAACCGCCTTGACCCTTACTCCTATCCTTTGACTTTTGTTCCTTTTCAACTCTATCTTCCTTGCTTTTCATCTCCATTTGTTTTGCTCTATCAATGAACTTCAATAATGAAGTAAATTCAATTGCACATAAACTATTATGCAATGATGCAATCAACCCTTGTTAGAATCTCTTGATTCTCGCAGCTTCAGTCGGGACTATCTCCAGAGAATACTTGCTCAATTACTCACTCACTAACATATCTCCTTGCTTAAGTTTTTCAAACTTGGAAACTTAATTTTCCCTCTCTCCTTCCGCTAGAAACTCATCCATCATTTCTTGTTTAAATTGTTCCCAAATGGGTAGAGCATCACTATACAATCTATTTTTGACACAATGCTGAAACCACCCCCAAACATCTTCTTTCAACAATAATCCCACTAGTTTTATTGCTCATGCATTAGAACTTGGCAATCTCCTCACTAACTTTTCCACGGCTTCTAGAAATCTTGTGGCTCTTCACCATCCTTACCATGAAATTCTAGTAATCTCATCTTCATAAAACTTGTCATCAAAACACCTCCATCATCCAGTACCCTTCTGGCCACCTGCCTCAAAATTTGAGCATTTTCTAGTGTACATGGTGGAACATCCTCAGGTTGTTGTTGCCTAGATTAATTTATGAACCTCTCTTCATAGCTCTTAGAGTTTTTCCATCATAGCATCATCTTCTACTTGAGGAACTTGTTGATCACCTTTTTGCACTTGCAAACTCGAGGTGGTTCCATTGGTCCTTCTATAGGCTCCTCATATTGTAATACCATAGTCAAAGCTACTTTCGAAGCCACTCATCTTCCTCGATGATGTGGTCCCCTCCTAGATGGTATACTATGCCACAATTATGCATTAATCTTAAACACATCCTTACCTTTAATACTATAACCCAAATCACACAAAGCTTTCATAATAACTAACCAATATTTGCAATCAAAATTCAAAAAGAGAGTCTAATAGGCATGGACAATGCAAATTTAATCTTAATGATGGATTTCAATTAACAATATGGACATCCTTTGCTCCATGGTTCTTCTTATGTCTTAAGAGACCTACCTATATGTTTTTTAATATGTTTGCTCTAATACCACCTCTGTCACATCCCACTTTTGGGATATGATGGTCCTAAGGCATAGGTAGGCCTAAAGCCACATAAAACTAGTAAAATCCATCTAACACTACAAACAAATAGTACACTTGCGGAGCATCGGCTGTACCTCCAACAACTCCTAAGATCTAAACCCTACAAGAAACTACACTCCCAATAATCTTCTCCCTTATATCATCAACTTCTATACCAATTCAAATCCTCCCAAAGCTTTCCTCATACACACTATCATACATTTAAGGCCAAATTTATACATTGACCTTACATTTTAGTAATTAACTATACATTTATACATATTATTCCATATCATTGTCTTTAAGTTTCATTATCAACTTCATATAGTTAAAATTCTTAAGCCAATCATAATTCACGTGTGATATCATATTATTATTTTAAAGCTGTTAGGATCTCATGAAGCATCTAGATTATATACAAAGATTCATAACCTATATACATATATATAATATTTAAAAAAAATATTTTTCTTCACTTAACTTCGAGCCTCAAATGAGGATAAGTACTTGAGCTCATCAAACAAACACTTACTTTCCTATAAAAAAATTAAGGAAAATTAGGGTGAGTTAAATACTCAGTGAGTAAAAATTATGCTATTGTACTTATGAGGCAAAGATTACAACTTGGGCTCATAAGAATGATAGGCATTGTAAGGAAAATAATATTTACAATACCACTTAGAATTGTACTTATGATGCATGACAATTTTCATGACACAACTTAATGAAATGCACTTACAAACATGTATGAAGGTTTATAAGCTTCCTTGAAAGCTTATTAAAGTAGAGGCTCCCTTGTCAAGCATGCTACTAGTTGGTATTCATACATAGGTCCTATGAAATGATACTTGATGAACTTCATATTTGAATTACTTGATGAACTTGATGCATGAATCATATGATGCACTTGACACATGAATTACTTGATGCATGAGTCATGTAACACTAACATAGAATGTGTTAAGGGGTAAATGACATTTATGCTTTAAAGAAAATTAAATATCAAGATAGGAATCAAGAATGTCATCACCAATAAGAATTTTAAGGATATTAATGAACTTTGAAGGTCAATAAGTAATAGAATTCATGGAAATAGTTCACAAGCATAGTAGTATAATAGTTACTCACCTTAGCTATATTGTTTTTTGTACACACTTATCCTTTCAATACAATCAACTATAGTGTTCCCCAACCTCTTAATTTTCACCTCCTTACTATCCCTGAGGCTCCTTTACACAACCAATACATATAAACATTAAGTTTAATTTTTGTATATAAACACGTCACAACGTTGAAACTAAAAATCTGCTTATAGTTTCTTTCCTGACCCAGCCTCATTTCTCCTACCACATCTCATGTTATACTACTCCAATTTCCCTGATTCTTAAGACATTAGAAAGATGACATACAAAGGTACAATATACTAAAATTTTAGCACATTCTAGAGCTTACACAAAATTTGGTGTAATTTCAAATCCTGCCCTGCATTACTATTCCAAACAGATTGAACTATTCCCAATTTTTCTACTGTAACTTCCTATTTCCTTGGTCAAATTCTACATTTCTTTCACCTAAACATTTTTTATCTTTTTGACCATGACCCAGTTCTATCTTTAAGGTCCTCAAACTTGGGCCCCAATCTCAGGCTGCAGACTAGACTTGGAGTGCAGGGTCAATCTTAGTTCAGGCTCTATATCTCCTAACCTGTTTCAAATTTGGTCAAGCTGCTTAACCAACATATATTATACATAATTATCTATAATTTTTTAGTTTTAATCAAGACTAAATTTAGACACCATGGCCCCTAAATTGGAGCCTAAAATTCTAGTAGTCAACTCCTTACAAAACTAGCCCTAGGTTTTCTTCACTAACCCTTATTCTCATCATCTCTACTCTGATTCTCCTTTCTTAAATAGCCTCAATTCAATTCCTTTCTTCCTTTTACTTATCCATAACCATCTCCCACATTAAATCCCCAACTACCCAAATAAAATAGAGAGAAAAAAAAACTTTCAATCAAATACAAGCCATACACTCAATTTCATCAAAGGAAAGGAAACTTGAACTAAATCTTACCTTATCTTGCTTTCTTTCTTTTCTTTCCTCCTACTCCTATTGACTTCCCCTCTTTTTCTTTTTATCTTCTTTTTCCTTTCTTTCTACAATTTCTTTTTGTTTTTGTTTTTGTTTTTTTTTGTTTTTTTGTGTTTTTAGTGAAAGTGTGTAGTGTTATGTGACTCATACTTATCCTATACTTGTATATTCTAAATTTGTTTTATTTTTAATTTATTTATTATCTAAAATCACCAATTAACCCCACTTATTCAATCCCAAGCTTTGGATGGCAGCCACATCTCTAGTTACAAATATTTTTTTTATATTTTTCTAATTAGCTTAAGTCAAATTAATTATCACTAGTCAACTAACAATTACAATTGTGCAATTTATTAAGCTTTATCTATCCTAAATTACTTAATTATTATCTATTAATATTTTTAATCAAATTTTTAGGGTTCTAAAACTATAATTAACTATTCTCTTATTAATTTTTTTCTAAGTCAAAATCTATAGAAATCCTGGTACCGAAATTCATCGATTTCGCATTTAGCATACTGATTTTACTTAAGTATCTTCTATGCTTAATTTAACTCAATTCTTTATTTCCACTACTTCCAACATCCTCATTTTTACTTAAATTCTCTAAACAAATTCTAAGAACCTCTCTCTGAAGTTAGAATTCACTAATTTTGCTTTTAGCATCTCTATTTTTTAACCCAAACTCTTTTTAGAATTTTGGTTCCTAACTACCTATTCTTCATCTCATACCTCTTATTTTACTCAATTCTACACTACACTTAGAGCCTTTGGTGATCAAGGGACACCTAGGGTGTTACACATATGATATTCATAATGGGGGTTTGATAAAGAATATGCTAATACAAGAATAGTTCTCATTAATGGTCATATTGTGAAATCAATATGAAAGGGTTCACAATGGCCAAATGCTATAAAGAAACATCATATTCAATAGGTAATTCATGATCCACATGGAATTGTAGTATTCAATGAAAATGGTTTCGTCAATAATTGTTCATGGAATATGGCACATGTCATATTACATTATTAAGTACTAACTTTGGACTTCTTTGCTCCTATTTATGTTTAACTTTGATGCTAGTAGTGCTCCTCGCACCCTTGGATAATGTCCTTGTCATTGTCTTTAGATTCTTGACATTTGCATTTCAATTACACATTAATCACTTCCTCTTTATGACATTAGTTTGAATTTAGCTTAACTTGTTAATACTTTTATATTGTTCACTATAGTACTAACTTATAAATTTTAAGGTCAAGACACACAATACATATATTTATCACTAATTTTAACATTATCCCTTAGTTGTTTTCTAATGGTGTGAGACCTCGCCCGACACCGGTCCGATCCACCGAGGAATTGAAATACTCGTTGGGAGAAACTCCACAATTGGAACTCGCTGTGAGTTCAAAAAATTGATTTTTGTGATTTTGGAAGTTGTGAAAGTGAGTCGCCACTTTAATTTACTTGTTTTAATTGGGAAAATTAAAGAAAACCCAAATTGATTGACTCCAAAAATGTTTTGATTTCGTCCCAATGGAAAAGCACTAATCCACGAGTGACCAAAGAGGGTTTGAGGATCAGGTTTTGGTAATTACACAATTGAGAAAATATAATTTTCTTCAGTTTGGCTAAAATTGCAAAATAACTTTTTAAAAAAGGAATTTTCGTGTATGTATGAATATGAATATGACAATGCATGAAATAGATATATATGATAAGATGTAATGACAATTATAGATAAATAAGCAGAAATAAATCCTACTTAATTATTATAAAATCAAAATGATTGAAATAAAGAGGATCTTTCCTCTAGCCTTTATAGGTACTAGGGAAAACACACATTCCTTAACTATATTAAAGAAATGAAAAGTACATAATTGGAAATAAATAATAAATATAAATGGAAAAATGTTATTAAAAATGATTTTGGAGTTGATGCCTTTTCAAAATGGTAACCTGCGTATCCTATTGAATAGGAATCAAATCTCATGCAATTCTTCCTTCTTGCGAAAGAGGGGTTCTGGGAAAAGTGTTGGTTTGTTTATTATTTTAATTTTGATTCTTAAATTAATAAATTTTAGATCTTTTCTATTTTTGACCTAAAGAGAATTCTAAATCTAAGTTTAGAATTTTGAAAATAGAAAGAAGATTATACCTTTGATTTCCTTAATTTTTGGATGAACGGGGTGAGCTTAACTCTGAATCTAAGCTCCACTTTGGATTTAGGACCTTGGAAGCTGAATCTTAAAAGCAAAAGATTAGTGAAATAGCGTAATGAATGTGAACTGAAAAGAAGTTGAAACCATAGCTTTTGTATCAAATTTTGAGTAGAACTTAAGTATAATAAGTAGAGCAATATAGGAGGAATTTTGCATTGGAATACCCCCCAAATGAGCTATAAGGAGGCTCTATTTATAGAGCTACTGAAGAGGGTGCCGGCGGCACCAGCAGCTTGCCAGTAGCACGGGCAGCACTCGTAGCATGCTAGTTGGCTAGGCGGCACAATGGGCGTGCACCCATACCACCAGCACGAATTTCATGCCGCTTATGGGGTGGCACGTTCGGTATACCGCCTAGAGAGGTGGCATGCCGCATGCGCACTGACGACTAGTTCGACCCGTTTCCTACTTGTTCATCCATTTCTAGTCTGTTTCAGTTCCAATTCAAGCTCAGTTTGATTCTATGAGTTCATGATTAAAAAGCAGTCGACTGCAGGTGAAAGATTCAGGAAATTTATTTTTCAATGAGGCACTGCCCCGCACCCCGCAAGAGGCACTACCCCCTTGACCCATGCCTGCTAACCAGCTAGTGGGACTGCCGTATGTGTAACGCACTATTCTTAGTAGGTGTAAAGCTGCAGCCGGATCATAAGAGTGCAAATTTGAGGATTCACAAATGGCCAAATTTATTCACTTAAGGAAAGATAATTTCTTTCCTCCCAATTTCACATTTCAATTTCATATTACTCAATTAGAATCAATTTAAACAATTTCAAATATTTAATGGAACAAATTCTACTTTCACCTGCCAATTCTATAATTGAACCTAGTTTATTAAATTTGGGAAAAATTATTTCTATCAATTGAATTTTGAAATTAACATTATACAAATCATGTTACACCATTCTTAAGCTTAATTCCCCCTTCAATTCCATAAATTCAAGTTTAGTTCTCAAAATCCCCAATATGTCCATAAATGCTAGAATTTGGGGAAAACCATTAATTCCTCATCCAATCTTCAATTTGCTCATAGAATTATGAAATTAGCATGTTAAAAAGCCTATATCATCAATTAAACATGGAAAACAATGATTAGATCTTGAACTTCCTCTTTTAACCTAAGTTCTGTCTTCAAAATTTCAAATGTTGAAATAAGCTTCTATAATTCAATTTGATACTTCCAAACCACTATTCTCCATCACAAATAACCTTAGATAATATCAAATAAATTTTAGAACAATCCTTTATACCAAATCAAAAAGAGGCCAAATCTTGCTCTTATGTTCCCTTAGATGAGCTTCATGCTTTTCTTGCTTATTTTCACTTGTTAAACTTTGTGTTCCCAAGTCCAAATTCTGTATGTTATCAATTAATATGCAAAATAAATATCTCTTAGTTTTATTTTTCTTATGCCAATACATATAAGATAAAGAAAAGAGAAATTTTTGTGACTAATTCACAAAATACATGCTTAAAACAAAGAAAGAAGGAGATGAGCATAATTCCTTACCTTTAAAGCCTTTATTTGTACTTCTAAGAGGTTGGCCAAAATTTAGAGAGTATTTTCTTTAGGAGTTGTATTTTTGTGGTAGCTTTTGCAAAACAAATGAAGAAAAATTGCACATCTTTTTGTTTATATATGCAAGTTGAATGGTGTTGATTTAATCACACTCAATCCAGTAGCTAGGATTTAATTAAATTGGAGGGCTATGATTTAATCAAATTAAATGGCTAGGATTTCATCTAGGTTGATGATGTTCATCATATAGTGTGGAAAGAGCAAAAATGAATGTAGACTTTGGTGTAGGAAATGTGAGAATTCAAGTTAGAAAAGGATTTGACATAGTAGAAAATGGTGGCTTCCAAGTCAAAATTTGATGGCTAACTCATCCTATGAAGGAATGGTGGAGCCAAATGCAGCGGAAGGAAGGTGGTGAGGTGAAATTTCAAACATTTTAAAATTTCACTTTACCCATTTTGGTCCAAAATTCATTCAAGAAATCAATTAATTTGTGTGTAAAATACATATGCATAGAAAGAAGAAGGAAGAGTAATCATATTACCTCTTATAGGTTCCTTTTTTCTTTATCAAAGAGCTTCCTAAGTGTGAAGCCTCTAGATCATCCACACCTAGCTCACCTCTAAGTTTCCATTAGATTTCTTTGGTGTTCTTGAATCCTCTCTTGGATGCCAAATTTAATTCAAGATTTCCCTCAAAAATCATTTAGGAATTTAAGGTTTCTCTTTGGTTTGTTTTGGACTAAACACATTTTTCAATTTGCAAGCATTTGAGAGAATTGAAGATCAAAAGAAAATTTGAAGAAACATTTTCTTCTTTTTCTTTCTCTCTATCAACTTCTCTCTCTAAGCTTCAAACTTAAAAAATGATGTTTAAGCACTTATGAAGAAAAATGAACATAAACTCTTTTATACTCATTTCCTTTAAGACTTAACTCTTAAGTTTTCTCAAAGACTTAATTACCCTTTTAGCTCTTCATCTGGTGGAAGGGCAAAGTTGACTTTGCTTCCTCAAATGGTGAAATGACCATTTTATCCTTTAGGGGTAAAATGGACATTTTTACTAGCTAAAAGATGTAATTACAATTTTAACCTTAGCAGAAAATTCTCTAACCCCTAAATTGCCTCTTTTCCATATCACATATGGGCTTAGGCCACATTTCATGTGTTAGTCTTCACTAAGCTTAAAATTAAGTCTTTGATTTAGTCCCAATCATTTTCAATTTAATCTTTCTCATTTGCATTATATACAAATTAAGATTTAATTGAATCAAAACCTTTATAGATTAAACATTAGGACATGTTAGGGTCCTTATAAACTTAATTACATGTTTAATTATTTTACCAATAATCAATTAATTAAACACTTTAATTAATTATTATGGTAAACCTTTTACACTTGGAAGGTGATCACCATTAGGTGTGTGACTTTTTAGGTTCATGTCTAATTAGCAATGGAAATAAGAAAACACTTTTCTCTACTAATATGAAATCCCCACTTCACACTTAGTCCCATAAATCATGAGCGATAGCTAGCATTCCATGTTACAACTATCTAATTAGAAATGAATGTTTATAGTTGATAACTTTAAACATCACATGGACCATCGATCATAAATCATCATACACTAGAATCCCTTTATTAAAGATCCCAATCTCGGCTAGGGTAATGGTTTATGTCAAACCCTAATATGCCTCAATTCTATGTCCTTATCTCAGTTCTAATTCTTGATGAAATTAGATTCCTACTAGAAACTCTTTCTAGTGAACCTTACTGTTTTGACCAGAAACTTAAGTATCAAGAATAACTAGATAGCATAAGATCTTAACCTCATTTACTCGAGGTAATGAATTCTATCTTGGTGATCACTTACCTCCATACATAACAAATTAAAACCATCACATGCCATATAGGCGTGCATGAATAGTATGTCTATCTAAGCAGTAATAAATCCTAACTTCCTATTTATGAGATATAGTATCCCTCAAGTCAAAAGATTTTATACACTATTATGACTTAGATGATAATAATTGATAAGTAGTAAAACCCCATATTATTATCATCTAACGTCATAGTTTGACTATTCATCCTATAAATATCCACGTGTTTATATTGACATCACATGTCAAGCAGCATGGACTCACTGCCTCTATAATCATCCGTATCACATACTAATTATAAAAAACAAACAGAGGTGATAGTCTTGCAGAATTAATAATGCCTAGTCATTAATCCTATGACCATGAACATATTTAGAATATTTGTACAAGAGCGATCTATCTCTCATATTCTCAACACTTGAGAATAGATTCTCTTACAAATTCTTAAGGACTATATTCAATAATATGAAACCATTTTCACATTATGAATATATTATTGTGCCATTGGGAACTAAAATCTACTATTACATAACTATTATCTAGCTCTTGGGGCACATATTACTATCATCCTATACCCATTTAACCTTGGTTAGCTATTATTATCTCTCAATAACTTAGGAGATGCTAATGCCCATTCACTAGCACTTTATATTCACATTTCAAATAAATAATTAACGTAGTCACATTAAATCAAATTCAGTTTGACTTTCTTTTTATCATAAAAGTGCTTATCGAAATTGATTACATTCTTTACTGGGATTGGAGTTCCATTTTATCGAGACTAGGTGATTGGATTGATTGAGGGGCTAATTAATTAATTAAAATAATTAATTAACTAATTAATATAATGAAATAGATGGAATGATTAATTAATTAATTTAGATTTGAAAAAAAAAGAATGATGAATTTGATTTTCAAAAAAAAAGTGATTAATTAATTAATTAAAAAGATTAATTAATTGAGTGATTATTTTTAGCTTAAAAAAAGAGTTTTGTTAATTAAAAAGATTATTTAACTTGGTTAGGGTGAGATAATTATTTAATTAAAAAGATTAATTAATTAATTAGAGAGTGGTTGGAGAGATAATAAGAGAGGAATTAGACAATAGCTATCAACTTTAACTCAATGGGTGAGGAAAAATGATGGAAATAAGGGGTATTTATAGGAAAATGGGAGTGAGGTAATTTAGGAAGTGAAAATGTGAAAAGACATAAAGGGTACAACTGAAAAAATGTTGAAAAATTAGATTGAGGGCATTTTAGGAACTGTAGAAAGGATGGTGGGGACACACCACCGAAAGGACCAGTGGCAGGGTGCTTCAGTGACTCACCAATTAAAAATTCTGCTTTGGCATCCAAGTAAGTTCTTAAGATTTTCAAGTTAGTTTTTTGGGAGTTTCAGAGTTCAAAAATTTTATTAATCAGTATCGATAGGCTTCAAATTAATTTTAGGACAGTTGAACAGTCAGTTTGAGAGAAAATCCGATCAATTTTAGAAAAATACTGCCCGGTATAAAACGTCTAGTCAGGGTAAGGAAAAGTGTAAGTGTCTGAAAATTAAGTATCCTTGTATTAATAGGATTAAAAGTCTATTTTTTGCTCCGGGGGTGCTGCCTCTTGACCTTTGCCTGCTAACCAGCTAGCGAGATCATCGTACTAGCTCTGCGTAGTGCATTAATCTTAGCATGTGTCAAGCTGCGACTGGATGATGAGAGTGTAAAATTAAGGGTTCATTGCTACCCCCTCATCAGAATTGTCTTTTCTGTGAGGTAATTCTGATGATTGTGAATCCAAGAGTTAGGATGGTATAAGGAACCAAAGTGATGTCTAGGTTGGTGCTTAGACATGTTTGCGTGGGAGACATGGTTGAAAAAGGATGATAGTAAAAAGAATCATAGGGATGTTAAAGCAATCATTTCTAAGCATTTATAGGTGGAAAATATAGCTTATAAATAGAAGCATGAAAATGGACCAAAGGGATATCTAGGATGATGGCTAGATATTTTTGTGTGAATAGATGGATTTGGATAAAAGAGATGGAAAAAAGAACCATATAGATATCTAGGTAACCATTTTTAGACATTTATAGGTGAAATTGATGGATTTGGGTAGAAAAGATTGAAAAAGAAATAGGTGACTATTTCTAGACAATTTATAGGTGGAATTGACTAATAAATGGAAGTAATAAATGGAACCAAAGTGATATCCAAACTAGTGGCTAGATATTTTTAAGTGAATTGATTAATTCAGTTGATTCGAGGTGGGGAAAGGAACCAGAGGGATGCCTAGATTAGAATATCTAGGAGAAGGACTAAGACAAATTTTTTATAAAAGAGATGGAAAAAGGAACCATAGGGATGTCTAGGTGGTTGTTTCTAGACATTTATGGCTGAAAATTGATGGATTTGGATAAAAGGGTATTGGTTAGCTTTGAAAAGATATTAGTCTTCTTCAAGGGGTACCAATCAGCTTCAAAAGGGGTCGGTCAAATTTAAAGAGTCATTGGTCAACTTTGGTAGATGTCGATTAGCTTTAAAGTGGCACTGATTAGCCTTAGGAGGTGTCAGTCAACTTCAAGAAAGAACTAGTCAACTTTAAAAGATGTTGGTGAGCTTCGAGGAGGCACTACTCAGCTTCAACATATGTTGATCAGCTTTGACAAGGCACTGATCAACCTCAGGAGATGTCAATCAGCTTCGAGGAGGCATTGGTTAGCTTTAGGAGATGTCGGTCAACTTCAAAGAAGTACTAGTCAGTTTTGGAGATGTCAGTGAGGCTATTGGCTAAGCTTATACAGGATGGTGCATGATTGCAGATAATTGCATAGGTGCTAGTGCACAGATGATGCATGTTAATATATACATCTTTCAGAATTCATAAACCTTTTGTTTGACTTCTATGCCATGCATGATTTATGATGATGCCTATAATGGATTATTGCATGGATGCATGAGGGTGGATTCATGCATTTACTTTGTGAATGCAATTTTCTCATGTGACTTTTTTATTCATGGAGACATACATTTACGGACTGAAAAAACTCAACAAGGTTAATGAATTCAACTTGGGTTGGTATGGAATATTTGCCATGGTAGCATTACGGGGAGTTTGAGTGGATTAAGATTTTTCTGAGGGCTTAATTTAGGTTTTGGGATCCAGAGATCTTGTGGTTTCTATTTTGGTGCTGCTAAGGGGGAGTTGTGTCCCACCTTTGGGAAGTTCAATGCTATAGCTTGGCTACAACTTGGAGGTAATTTTGATGGTGCTAGAATTCAAAGTTTGGCATTTTCTACATTTTTTAAGAGTTTTTAGACTTGCCTCAGGATGTCACAAGCCAGATGGTGGTTAGTGATGGTGAAGTGCATTTGATTATTGTGATTAGAAGTTCCATAATCCTAATGACCAGAGAGGTATGAAGGGACAGAGGCTCAAGATGACGGCTTTGATTTTCTATTTAAGAGTTAGATACCTGTTTCATGGGTTCATTGATTGGGAAGATGCCAGAGTGGAAGGATTAGTATTGTAGAGACACTAATGAGTCTTAATTGCTTTGTTCAAGGTTTAGAGATATGGACTGTCTTACTAGTTGTTCTCAATACCCTTTCTCTTAGGGGTGCTTTATGGGTGTCTAATTTTAGTTTTTAGGTTATTTTATAGGTGTGGCTAATGGATCATTTTAGGTGGTGACCCCTACTTTTCAGTCTGCATATGCCTTATCAAGACTTAGTCAAAGATCATATGGGATGGTTGCTTAAAGCTTACCTTGGAGGACACATTTTGGCACTACCAATGGTAAGGGATTGGATCTTTCATGGCCAAAGGCCATAGTTGTCGAGTGGTTTATTTCTTAGGTTTGGTTTGAATGACCTTTGGCTAGGAGACGAGGGTTTTAAGGCAGTTGGAGTAGACATAGGATGTGCCCCCAACTGTTCCTTTCCTAGAGTCTATGTAGATCATAACTTTCATTGCTAGAACTATCAAAGGTGGTTGGCTGATGAGTTATCATGCTGTTTGTTTTGGAATTTTACTTAGGACCATAGAGAGGTATGATAAGTGGTTGATAAAGGTGGTTTAGCGAGTTGAGAGAGAGTACCAGGCTACCTTGTTGAGGGGAATAGAGGGTGATATAGCTGAGAAAGGATGGACTACAAGAGAAACCATTAGTGGCGAGAAGACTGCAATATAGACAAAGCGGCAACTCAATCTTTGAAGGAGACTTGAGGATTTATGAGAGGTGTATCACCATAGGCTATAGCAGTGACTCAAACTATGATGGCGGTAATAAATGTTATGACCCAATTTCTATGTTGTGACAGTCCTAGAGCTTAAGGAGATATAAGGTCACCTAAACCCCTAGAACCCCATTGAACATATTATCATTTAGCATATTCCAATTTCTAACCTCTCCCAAGATCGAAACCCTATTCACTTTTTACTATTTCCATTATTTCCTTATCCATTCATTTATAGCCATTACTCTTGAATGCCATTTCATAACCATTGATTGGGACATTGTAACAACCCACACCCACCCCAGGAGTTTCATGACAATTTACTTGAATTTAGAGCTATTATGACAAAATGTGTGCTTTTATGAAAATTCATGTGATTGATGAGCATCATATAATTGATGAGCAAATGGCATGTTAGATTAGTTCTAATGTGCATAATATGAATTATTAATGTGAAATAAGTGATTTATGTAAAGTGCATATGCATAAAATAATTTTTTTATATAAAGATAATTTTCATGCATAAAGCGATTTTTAAGCATAAAATAATTTTTGAGTATCTTTAAAATATTATTAAATAAATATTTTGGGGGGAATTTCAATAAAAATAATAAGAAAAATATTTTATTTTTAATTACTTATAATTAGCCCATAAATAAAATTAAAAGGCCCAACTTAGCAAAGCCCAACACACCAAAACACTCATAACCTAGCTCATTAACAGCAAACTTGTAATTTTGCCAAAACTCTAAATATATAACCCTAAAATTTGGCTAGCCCTATTGTGACAGCCTCCATTCTATTTTTCAGTAGATTTTTTATAGAAAAATTCTCTCAAAAATATTCTCTCAACCGAAATTCACAAGGTGCCTTCAAACTTTGCTATTTTGTGATTGTTTTCGTAAGTTTTTCCTTCCTTCCAATCTATTATTTGATTTTTATGAAACTAACTATGAGAATTCTATTTAGGATTGTATATTTAATATTTTTATTCTTGATTAATTCTGCCTAGATATTTTTCTTGAAGGAAAAACTAATTTTCAACTGCAAATACAACTCTTTCTTCGTGAATCTATGAAAGGTAAACCCTAAAACTAAAAGTTGAAATTTTCATGCATATATTCTACAAGGGGGGCCATTTGTGTGTTGATTTGTTCTAAATTGATTTATGTTATGTTTATATGAAAAAGATTGATTTAAATCATATTTTTATATATTATTGTAATGATCGAAATGTACTGAAAGGAAGAAAATCCATGGTTTTCATCCCAAAAATTAAAAGTTAGAATTTTCACGCATGTATTATATAAAGGAGTGCTGATTCCTACACCATGGTGTTCTAAAATGATTTTTGTTATGTTTACATGAAAAATATTAGGTTAAACCATATTTTTGCATATTACTATAATGAACGGAAAGCGCGAAAAGTAAGAAAGTTCATGTTCTCCGTGAAAGTATGTATTCGATCAACACTGGGATTTTGATTCCAATGACTATAATTTTTGTATAATATGTTTTAATGATTGTTGACATGTATACATGAATGATAAATGATTTAATTGCATGTTGGTTGAAGGAATAACTCTAGACAAAGCCTAGAGACAATTCAGCCTACCTAGGGTTTCCTAATCCTATTACTATATTATGATTAATATGTGTATATGATTAAGTGGCATATGAATTAGGCTTTATGATGTGTTAATTTTGGATTAATGACCTTAAATTGACTATGGGATTGATTGTATGATTTGGTCAAAAGAGATAAGCATGAATTTTTAAGGTTACTTGTTAAGTTGATATATATGGAAAATGTTAAGTGTACTAAGTTGAATATTAAATTGAATTGATATTAAGATCATGATATATGGAGTTTGACTTTAGAAAATTTATAGTATGAGTTATAATATGATTTCATGTATGCCTATAAAGGCTAAGTGTGCAAGACTTTAAAAGTCAACATGTTATGTGTAAGTGATGAGTGCACTTCTAAGTGCAACCCAAGTATATATGAATGCTATATGTGCATAGGGTAGTTATGTGATAGGATAGCGTGATGTTAAGCAAATGCTAAGTATGGAATTGTAATGTATGTTTGAGCTTGAGGAATATTAGAAGTTCAAAGGCTACAACATTTAGGAGCTAAGGAACTACAAGATGAGTGAACCTTTGAGATTCTTGAAACCCAAGTTCCTTTCCATTTTCAATTATGACTATATGATTTCATTGTTAAGCTTGGGTTGCCAAAGGAAAATTGGTCCAAAACCATTTTGATTATTCAATGATAATAAAGACCCTTCGTAAATTATTGCCTTACCTTACTTTTTTTCTAGAACCACACTGTTATTTATCTTTTGTTCAACAAGTTAAACTGCTATTAATATTATGTTATACGTGATTGTATTCTTAAATGCTATTGTTATAAGTGATTGCCATCAACTCTAGCTATGGTACCTATAAACCCTTTATGCAGAAATCCTCATGCTGATATGAGTAATCATTGGAACTTGTACACATGGTCTTAACTTGATGGATAGGGATAGTGTATCCACCTCAGCTAGAATGGTCAGTTCTAGCTATAGAGATTGATTAGTTTCATGACTCTTTATAAGTTACAAGTTGGGAGTTGGGAGTTGGGAGTTGGTATAATGCCACCTCTCCCTTGAGTGAATAAGGCAATAAATGTCACTCTTTACAAGTTTACAAGTTACAAGTTCATTTTTGTGAACCTTGCTCATTTGCAAACTATGGTTTATGAAATGTGAATCCTTACAAAAGGATATGTGTTATTTTACAAGTTTTATTATTTACTTGTTAAGATCATTTATCTTACCTCTTTTCCTTATGTGGTTCTAGGTGAGCATTTTGAGGAGGCAAGGTGATCGCATAAGCAACCTACTCTGCTTGGGAAATTTCCTTGTCAAAGTGTATTACTGTACTATAATTTGATGAGTCTCTAGACACTCCGAGAGTTCCTATTTTAGGAATTTTATTTGGAATATTACTCATTTAGTGATTTATTTAGAGTCTTAAAATGTTCTTTTCTATGGATTGCATTTAAAGTATATTTTAACTATTCTTCTGCAACTTAAGGTTTTTCTTATAAATAGTTTAATTAAGTTAATGCATGAGGTTTAGGTATGATCTTAGGTATTGTTTATATGGAATTGAGCGGGTTCTATGAGCATGGGTAACCTTATGTCTCCTAATGTTCTAAGACCATAATATCTTCGAAATTGGGCTATGACAAACATCATTCTTAAGTATTAATAAATACTATCCATACATTCTTATTTTCTATATATATATATATGAATATGAACACACACACACACACACACACACATATTTATATATGTACGTATATATATATATATATATATATATATATATATATATATATATATATATTATGAACACACACACACACACACACACATATATATATATATGTACGTATATATATATATATATATATATATATATATATATATATATATATATATATATATATATATATATATACGTACATATATATATATATGTGTGTGTGTGTGTGTGTGTGTTCATAATATATATATATATATATATATATATATATATATATATATATATATATATATACGTGTATATATATATATGTGTGTGTGTGTGTGTGTGTGTGTGTGTATTATATGTGTATATATATATATATATATATATATATATATATATATATATATATATATATATATAACAACTACTATCATTTATTTACAATACTCTCCAATACAATACATTTTAGTACTAAGTCTTCAAATACCATGGAACTCTAGATTTATTATCTTTAGGATGACACAACAAACACAAAACATAGCAATTTAGCATATCAAGTCCCTAATGGAGAAGTATAGCTCATAATTTAACTTGCTAATGAATCACCTTGAATTGAAAATTTTTTGAACAACTATGGAATGAGACAAGCTCAGTGAGTACATAATAATATAACATAATGTGAAGGCATTATAAGATATCACTTGGATAGGTTCAAGATGGCAATAGAGTGATGTTAATCGAAATTGGTCATTTAAACTTTAGAATATATTTTAGCAAAAACAATAATGTCATAGAAGCGAAAAGCTTTCCACACATTAATATTAAAGAATAGTGGCCTAAGCCTTGATCACTCACATACATCACACTGCACATGACTGATCAGGCCTTGTAGTTAGGAGTTCCCCCTTAACAAAGTTTAGGTACTCTCATCCTAACCATAGGCTTATACTAAGTGCACAAGATCTAATGTATTTCCTCACATCAGAAAGGATTTTTGCTTAATCGTAAGTATCAATTAAAGACACATTCAAGATCAATAATAGGAATTCAATGGAAAATAGTTTGGCATATCAATCATTCTCACCATGAAGCATAATATAGAATCAATGTAGAAGGCTTATCATAGTCAAATATCATATAAAAAAGATATGGATTTCTAAAGGCTCAATAATCAATATGTAACTATATATTTAATGTCATTTTAAGGTACATTTCAAGTGGTAATTCAAGCAATGAGGCATAAATACATCATATTATTAGGTACTCATATTGAATTCCTTTACTCCTATTAGTATCTACTTTTGATTAATTTAGTGTCTTTCACGATCTTAAGCAATTTTCTTGCCCTTACCTTGATGTTCTACACATGTATCATTTTAATTATATATCAATTAGTAACTAATGATGTTACTAATTATAACTTATCTATCTTATACTTATTTTATTGTTTCAACTTACAATAGGGGTGTATCAATAGTGTCATATTCAAACTTATACTTATTCTTATTTCTAATCATTTCCAAGCTAAATTCCTTATTCAATTTCATGAATTCAAGTTGAAATCTCAAAATTCCCAAATTGATCCATAAACCCTAGAATTTAGGGGGAAATATCAGTTTCCCTTTCAATCCTCAAATTAACTATAGATTCATCAAACTAACACCTAGGCAATCAATTCCCATTAATTATTTTTAATTAATTCACTCTTATTCATAAGAACCCTAACTTGTCCCACTTAGGTCAAATTTCTAGAAAACTTAAAATTTCTTATCAAATCTTCAAATTAATTGTAGAAATATGAAATTAACATAACATAAAATATATATGATCATTTAATTATCAAAATCTAGCACTAGAACACCAAATTCCCCTTTAACTAAGTTTATAACACTAAGACTCCCAGATCTTGAACCAAGTTTCCAAAATTCATTTTAACACCTTTAAATAATTTTTCTCCATCTAAAATAACCTTAGATTCCATCAATTAGAATTTAGAACACTTCATTGCTCATTTCCTATCTTGGCCATATTTTATATATGTAGTAGGAGAAAATTATGCAACCTAAATACTAAAATTATACTTAGAACATATAAAAGAAAAGGAGAACATAATTTCTTACCTTGGGAGATTTTGGTTTGGTAAGTTCTTATTGCTTTTGGTATAGAGAGAATTTCTTTTAGTTGGAGTGGAGCGTTTTTGGTGTAGAGAATTGTAAATGGTGCACATAAAATGAATTAACATATATATATATATATATATATATATATATATATATATATATATATATATATATATATATATATATATATGATGGGTTGGATGGTGAGAATTTGATTGAGCTTAATCTAATAGTTAAGATTTGATCTTAATGAATGGTTATGATCTACTTCATTTGGATGGTCATGATTTCATCTAAATTTGTGATGTTCATCATGTGGTATTGGAATTCTAAAAATGAACTTAGACTTGTATGTAGGAAGGATAGGAATTCAATTTGCTTTAGGATTTTAACTTAGGTCAATGTTTATGGCTATCTTTACAACATTAATTTCCATTTGTCTTAGGCCAATTATTCTAGCTCATAATTTTGATGTTCACTCACTCCTAAGCCCATGGGTTGGCCACCCCTTATTAGGCTTGGGCCTTTGATGTTTCAAGGCCCATTAATAACCCCATAAGCCCATTATCATACTTAGAAATTTTCCTTTTAAATTCTTTTCCTTCCTTTCACTTTAACTTTCAAATTTGTCTTCTCTAACTTTTTTATATACATCACTGGTTATCATATAAATTCTATTTAATTCATTAGAGCACAATTAATCATAATAAAATCATAAACTAGGCGAACATTGCATATTAAGTCTCAAGATTCCTACCTGATTCCTTATCATTTCTATACTATACTAACATTCAAAAATCTAATTCATTAGCATCGTTAGTAATTAGAATGAGTTATGAAATCATTGGGTATTACAATAAAGGAGACTATGGCTGTGATAAGGAAATAGGGCGACATTACAATGGTGGTTCAGAGAAGGACTGCTATAGTTAGGGTAAAAAGGGGTACTATAGTTTTTAAATTGCAAAGGAGGATTTTTGAAAGCAGTTTCAAAACTACCAATACTCAAGAAATGGTTTTTAATACTACTGTGGTGAGTAGTTTTGATTCTATTGGTACTTCTACTGTCACGGCAAAGGGAGCTACAGATATCTGAAATAGGAGTGTGCCCATTTGAGGAGATTATAGCAAACTCTAATTCTAATGAGGACACAAGAGATGTGCACCTTAGGAGATAGAGAAGGACAGGCTAGACCATGACTTTAGACATTACCTTTTTTGCTTTTTATGCAAAATAATTACAAGTTGACAGGACTATAATGTCACATCCCATTTTCAGAGACATGATGGTCTTAGAACATGGGGAGACATAAGGTCACCCACACCCGTAGAACCCACTTATACTTATACAAATACTACCTAGGATTGTACCAAACCTTATACAATAACTCATTTTAAAACATTTATATGAAAACCTTTAGTTATGGAAAACAATAATTAGATACTTCACATACAATCCATAAGAAATTAATATTCATAATCAAGTTGAAACCTTGATAAATAACATCTCAAAATAAACATCAAAAATAAATATTCCCAGAGCATCTAACGACAACCCTTCATAGCACAGTATTATTAAAGACTTTGACAAGGAATTTCCCAAGTGAGGTTAGGTGCTTGAGCCATCACCTTGCCTCTTGATACTGCTTGCCTAGAACCACACAAGGAAAAAAGGGTGAGATAGATGATCTTAATGAGTAAACAATAGGGATTATACAATAACACATATCCCTTAGAAATGGCTCATAGCTCATAACTTATAGTTCATGATTCATAGTTTGCAATTTAGAAAGGTTTGCAAAAATCACACTTATAACACATAACACATAGAGTGAAGGCTGCTGCCATAATCACTTGAACACATAAACTTAAGGCTATTGCCATTATCACTCAAATATATAGAGTGAAGGCTATTGCCTTTATCACTCGAACATATAGAGTGAAGGCTATTACCATTGTCACTTAAACACAAAGTCGATGATTACTCACATCAGTACAAGGATCACATAGCCGATGATTACTCACATCGGTACGAGGATTTCTGTATAAAGGGTTAAAGGTACCATAGCTAGAGCTAATGTTAATCACATATAACAATAACATTTAAGGCAATAATAACATATATCATAATAGCAATAACAGTTTAACTTTTTGAATAAAAGATACAATAATAGTATAGTTCCAAAAAGAATAAATTTAGGGCAATAATCACAAAGAATTATCATTGGATAAACAAAAAAATGGTTTTTGGACCAATTGTCCTTTGGCAACCCAAGCTAAACAAAGAAATCATATAATCATATTTTAGGATAGGAAGAACTTGGGTTTCAAAGATCTCAAAGGCTCACATAATATGATATCACATAATTGTAACATAACATAATGTTTACTTATACTTGTAACATAAATACAGTGTTTACTCACCTTGTGGTTCCCTTGCTCCTAGTACACGTAGCCCTTTTGAACCTCTAAAGCTCCTCAAGCTCTAACATAATATTTAATTCAATACTTAGTATTCATTTAATCATGATGTTATCCTATCCCATAACTACTCCATGCACATATAACATTCACATACACTTAGAGTTGCACATAGAAGTGCGCTCATCACTTGCATATCTTATGTTGACTGTAAAAGTCTTGTACACTTAACCTTTATAGGCCTATCTAAAAACACATTACAATCATGTCAATACCTTTCTAAGATCAACACAATATCATGATCTTAATATTAATTCACTTTAACAATTATTCTAGTACACTTAACACTTCCATACATGTCAACTTATCAATAGCCTTTCAAGTGTCATGCCTATCTCTTATACCCAATTTAAACAATTAATCTCCTCATCAATTCAAGATCATAAATTCATTATTGACTCATCATAAAACCTATTTCTATATTACCCAATCACATTCACATTTTAATCACAATATAAGGTTAAGATACCTTAAGCATACCAATATGCCTCTAACCTTGTTTAGAGTCATTCCTTCAACCAACATGCAATTTAACCATTTATCATTCATACATACATGTCAATAATCATTAAAATACATTATATAAAAATTATAGACATTGGGATAAAAATCCCAACAATGGCCGAATGCACTATCAAGAGAAAAACCTGAATTTTCTTACTTTTTACAGTTTCCGTCTATTATAGTAATATACAAAAACATGTTTTAAACCAAGATTTTTCATTTAATCAAAACAAAAATCAATTTAGAAAATAAACATGTAGGAATCAATACATATATAAATCCATATGCATGAAAATTTTCCAACTTTAGGTGTTAGGGTGAAAACCATAACCTTTCTTATTTTTGGTACTTTCCAGTCATTACAGTAATATATAAACAGGTGTTTTAAATCATTATTTTTCATTCAATCACAACAAATATCAGTTATGAGAATCAATATGTACAAATTGGTAGCCATTGACATGTCTTATGCATGAAAATTCCAAGTTTAGGGTTTTAGAGTGAAAATCATGAGTTTTCGCGCTTTCCGCGTTTTTCGTTCATTACAGTAATATATAAACACATTATTTAAATCATTATTTTTCATCCAAACAAAACAAATATTAGTTTAAAACATCAATCATCAAAATTAAGCTGCCATAGAATTATCAAACCATAGAATTTTCCAACTTTCAAGTTCTAGGATGAAAACCTTGAATTTCCTTTTTTTTTGAAACTTTTCAATCATTACAGTAATATGCAAAAATATTATTCAATCTAATATTTTTCATCTAAAAACATCAAAAATCCATTTAGAAATCAATTATTTAGGAATCACCCCTCCTTGAAGTGTTTATACATAAAAATTTCAATTTTGAGTTGTAGGATTCACCTTTGTTAAAATCGCGCGGAAAGATTTGTATTTTTGGTAGAGAGTTAAATTTCTCTTTCAAAAACTCACCCAAACTAAATTAAATCTATAAAAATTAGTAAATAACCAGTTCAACATAATTTTCTAATAATTTATTTCATAGAAATTAGATGGGAATTTGAAAAGAAAGAAAAACTTATGAATACGGGTGAGAAATTGCAAAGGTGAAAGGTGTTTTGTGAATTTCGGTAGAGAGAATAAATTTGAAAAAAAATTTCTGCCAAAATAATGAAATAACAGAGGGTGGCTACTGGAATTCAAGGACTGGCCGAATTTCTTGAATTTATATGTAGGGTTTTGGGTAATTTCCAATATTACCCCTAATGAGCTAGGTCAAGAGTGTTCTAGTGTAGTAGACTTTTAGGTATTTGGGCTTTTTATTTAATTTAGGGGCTGATTATAGGTAATTAAAAATAAAATATTTTTTTTATTATTTTCATTAAAATTTTCCCCAAAATATTTATTTAAAAATTATTTTAAAAATACACAAAATTATTTTATGCTTAAAAATCGCCTTTTTGCATCAAAATTTATTTTATGTACAATAAATTATTTTATGCTAATGCACTTCATATAAATTATTTATTTCATAGTAATAATTCATATTAGGCACATTAAAATTAATTTAACATGCCACATACTCATAAATCACATCACACATGATTTTTCATAAAATCACATATTTTGTCACAATAACTCTAAATTCAAGCAAATTGGTCAAGAAAACTCCCAGGGTTTGTGTGGGTTGTTACATTCTCCCCCCTTAAAAAGAATCCGTCCTTGAATTTTCAAATCTAACCTCACAATGCACCCTGCTTAACTTCTCTACCACGCTTCTACTATGCCACTCAAACATAATATCTAACTTAAATTAACATATCGAATTCAATAAGGCACATACTCACAATCTACCAAAAATCACATTGATAAACCTTTAACTTAAGCTATACCTATGCTAATCTCTTGTTTAAGCAAATCTTAACTAATCCTTAATAATTTTGTATCCCTTAACCTTAAACAAAAGTAATAGACCTTTAATTTCACCTTCAATCAAATATAATCCCAAGCATTTCTTTTCCTTATATCTTGTTACATCTCAACCTCAAAGATATAACGGTCCTCGAACATGGGGAGACATAAGGTCACCCATGCCCGTAGAACCCACTTACATATAAAGAAATCATGCCTAGGATCTTACCAAACCTCTTACGATAACTCATTCAAAACATTTAGATGAATACCTTAAATTGTGGAAGTCTAAAATAAATCATTTCATATAAAATCCATGAGGAAAATAATATATATCAATAAGTATCAATCAACATTCCTGGAGCATCTAATGATAAGACTTCATAAAATAGTATTATTGATAACTTGGATAAGGAATTCCCCAAGCGAAGTAGAATGCTTGAGCCATCACCTTTTCTCCTTACATTTGCTCACCTAGAACCACACAAGGAAAAAGGGGTGAGATAGATGATCTCAATGAGTAAACAATAGGGATTGTACAATAACACATATCACTTAGAAAGGGCTCATAGCTCATAACTTATAGTTCATGATTCATAGTTTGCAGTTTAGAAAGGTTTGCAGAAATCACACTTATAACACATAGAGTGAAGGCTACTGCCACAATCACTCGAACACATAGAGTGAAGGCTATTGCCATAATCACTCGAACACATAATAGTAGAGTGAAGGCTATTACCATAATCATTCGAACACATAGCCAATAATTACTCGGATCGGTATAAGGATCACATAGCGGATGATTACTCGCATCGGTATGAGGAGCACGTAGCCAATGATTACTCGTATCGGTACAAAGATCACATAGCTGATGATTACTCGCATCGGTATGAGAAGCACATAGCCGATGATTACTCGCATCGGTACAAGAAGCACATAGCCAATGATTACACACATCGGTACGAGGATTTCTGCATAAAAAGTAAAAGGTACCATAGCTAGAGCTAATGGTAATCACAATTAACAATATCACATAAGGCAACAATAACATGTATCTCAATAACAATAGTGGTTTAACTTTTAAACAAAAGATACAATGATAGTGTAGTTCCAGAAAGAATATACATTGGGGTAATAAGCATAAAGGTATTATCACTGGATAGTCAAAAATGGTTTTGGACCAAATGTCCTTTGGCAACCCAAGCTTAACAAGAAATCACATAGTCAATTAAAAAAATGGAAGTGAACTTGGGTTTCAAGAATGTCAAAGGTACATATATCATAATAGATTGCACTTGTAATTTGAAACATAATGTTTACTCACCTTGAGGTTCCTTTGCTCCTAGTATACGTAGTCCCTTTGTACTTCTAAAGCTCCTCAAACTCTAACATAATATTTGATTTAATACTTAATATTTATTTACTCATGATGCACCTATCCCATAATTACCCCATGCACATATAGCATACACATACACTTAGAGTCCACACATAGGTCTACTCGTCACTTGTACATAATACATTGACTTTAAAAGTCTTGCACACTTAGGCCTTATAGGCTCTCATGACATCACATTATAGTCACATTAATACCTTTCTAAGGTCATCACAATATTATTACCTCTATATCATTTCACTTTAACAATCACCTTAATACACTTTACACTTCCATACATGTCAACTTAACCATTAACCTTTCAAGTATCATGCTTAAATCTTATGATCCTTTTTATTCAATTGTCACTTCATCAACTCAAAACCATGTATTTATTATCACATCATCATAACATTTAGTTCCATATTTCTCAATCATATTTGTATTCAAATCACAATACAAGGTTAAGATACCTTAAGTATACCTTAAGTATACCATAATGCATTTAAGCTTATCTAGGATTATACCTTCAACTAACATGCCATTTTATCATTTCTTATGCATACATACATGTCAATAATCATCAAAACACATCACATAAAAATTATAAACATTGGAACAAAATGTTTATATAGGCCGAATGCATCGCCAAGGTGGAGACTAAATTTTTCTTCTTTTTACACTTTTCGTCTATTTCAGAAATATGTAAAAACATGGTTTGAACCAAGATTTTTCATGTAAACACAACAAAAATCATTTTGGAATTTCAATTCATAAGAATTAGCCACACATAGGGTTGTTTATACATAAAAATTCAACTTTTGAATTATAGACCACAAAACCATGAGTTTTCTTGTTTTTGGTATTTTTCGGTCATTTCAAAAATATGTAAACAGGTTGTTTAAACTATTATTTTTCATTCAATCATAGCAAATATCAGTTTAGAACATCATCCATATAGGATTCAACAGCCATGGATAGGGTTTATACAAAAAAAATTCCAAGTTTAAAGGCTTAGGTGAAAAATCATGAGTTTTTGCGCCTTCTGCGCATTTCGTTCATTTCAGCATTATTCATGATTCAAATCATTATTTTTCATCTAAACAAAACAAATATCATATTAGAGCATTATTCATACAAATTGGTAGCCATATATCTATTCAAGAATAATATTTTTCAACTTCCAAGTTCTATCACGAAAACCTTGAACTCCTTTGTTTTTCAAAACTTTTCGGTCATTGCAGAAATATGCAAAAATATTATTTAATCCAATATTTTTCATCAAAACAAATCAAAAACTAGTTTAGAATACAACCAAGTACAAATCGCCCCCCCCTCCCTCCCCTCCCCTTATGATGTTTATGCATAAAAATTGTGATTTTAAGTTATAGAATTCACCTTTAGAGAAATCTTGCGGAAAGAATCGTGTTTTCGGTAGAAAATAAATTTTCTCTCTCAAAAATTCACTCAAACAGAATTGAATCTATAGAAATCAGTAATCACATAGTTTAAAATAATTTTTCCATAATTTATTTCATAGAAATCAGTTTAGAAATCGAAAGAGAATAAAAACTTATGATTACGGTCATGAAATCACAAAACGGAAAGGTGTTTTCAATATTTCAATAGAGAGAATTATTTTGAGAGGTTTTTCTACCAAAATATAGAAAGAATAAGAGAATGGCTACTGGAAACCCTTGTTTGGCTGAAAATTAGAATATATATTAGGGTTGGAGTGAAATTTCCACTATTACCCTTAATGAAATAGGTTAAGAGAATTTTTGTGTAGTGGGCTTTTAGGTATTTGGGCTTTTCCTCTAAAAAAAATTCAGCTGAATGGAAGTAAAATAAAAAGAATATTTTTCTTATTAATTCTAGAACATTTTTCTCAAAAATATTTATCTAAAAATATTTTTAAAATACCCATAAAATTATTTTATGCTTAAAAATCACCTTTTTAGATGAAAATTTATTTTACGAAAAATAAATTATTTCATGCTAATATATTTTATCCAAATCATTTATTTCACAATAATAATTCATATTAGGCATATTAAAATTAATTTAACATGCCCCAAACTCATAAATCATGTCACACATGAATTTTCATATAGTCACACAATTTATTACAATAATTTGTCACTAAAACTCCTAGGGTAGATGTGGGTTGTTACATTCTCCCCCCTTAAAAGAAATTCATCCTCGAATTTCCAAATCTAATAGTACAACACAGTTTACTTAACTTCTCTGCCATGCTTCTGCTGCACCAGTCAAACCCAATATCTAACTGCAATTAACTAATCAAACATGGTAAGGCACATACTCACAATCTATTAAAAAGAATCACATTGATAAACTTTCAGCTTAAGCTACACCTATGTTAATCTCTTCTTTAAACAAATCTTAAAACTAATCCTTAATAATTTTTTTTCCCCTTAACCTCAAAAATAAAGTAAGAGAACCTTTAATTTCACCTGAAATCAAATATAATCCCAAGCATTGTTTTCCTCTTATATCTCTATTATTATTAACATCTATATTAATACCTTGATCACCACTTCCATTCATTATTTATCACATTAGTCATATAAGAATCCAACAGAAAATTCCAGATTAATGACTCCAATTGATATTTGATAATTCACTTTCCATATTAATAATTATTACTTAATCTATTATAACCTCAATAAATATCCTTGTGTTTAATACCTTACTAACATTACAATTTCTACACTCCCATCATTCATTAATTAAAACATATTTAAACTTAACAAACATTCCTATATATGTCATATCCCAAACGAATTTGCATTCTATTAATTTACCATCCCAATAAACTTCTCATAACTATTTCATACTTACTCCATAATATATACATTGTTATTTTGACCTAATTACCTAATGCTTTGTAATTTTCATACCTTTAGCTCATAATATCATCTCACTTTAGGTTTTCTACTTGCATCTTATAATACTTCACATTCCTAATCATTTACCTTATCCATATTAAAATAATAAACCTTCAGATACCATTGCCTTTAAATGAAATCTCTATGCAACTCTTATATCTTTCCAAACCTATGCCGTTCTAGGTTATCTCAATAAAAATTCTTTCCATACTAAAGATCACTACCAAATTTTCCAGTAACCTCAATTGAACATTATTGTGTCTAACACCTTAAAACATTTCTCATTTGAGGACTCAAATCCCTTTCAAGTATATTCAAAACTATTAAATTTTCAAAACTACATAGAATCATTTATAAGAACTAAAACATTTTCATCCTTGCATGTAACATGCAACCTTAATGCAATGCTTAATATGGTTCATGATGTATGATTGATGATGTGTGATTTCATAAAGCAAAACTGAGTGCATATAGACAGACACACTGGATGCAAGTACATAATCAAATCAAATCTAGAACATTTTATCTTAAAATCATGTTATACCCTCATAGATCAAGTCCTTATGGATCCTCAAATTTACAATTCATATGGCCTTAACATCTATCATCCTATAAAAGTTCAAATCCTTATACTCTGATTGCACCCTATATACTCAAAGGAATCTCATCACTAAAGAATCTCCACTAGAATCATACTTATCCTTTTATGAACATTACAAGTCTGATAATACTTATACTTTTATATCTCCTCCTCTTAAAAGAAATTCGTCCTCGAATTTCAATACTTACTCACATATTCTCAAAAAAAACTAAGGATGCTTTTACCGCATCCCTTCCTTAGCATCCTAAGTATACTCATCCATTCCATGATTACTCTAGTAAACCTTAATCATAGCTATCTCTTTGATACACAAATCTCTCCCCATCCTTAGTTCAAAATTCTACTTGCTGTTCTCTACAGCCAAAATAAGTTTCATACTCATATAGCCAATCCATTACTATGATCATATCGAATTCTAGGACACCAAGTTCTAACAACTCCATAGGAAGTTTCCATCCATCAATGTCTACCTCATAATCCTCAAACATATACTTCACCTACCTCATATTGTAAACTTATGTATATGTAATGCAGCTGATTTGTTTCATTCTCCTGTTGATCATTACTAAATATCAATTCTCCTCTTTCGGCCTCAATCACAATTATCATTTAATAACTTCATACATTTCTTATATCAAACCATTGTTACATGTAAGCATTTCATACTTCATAACATTATACCTATCTGTCATTAATCTAAATTGGATCAATACTTAGTCCACTTCTCCTTCTAATCCACTTAAACCCACTATCAATTTATCATACTTAGCATGCCTCTAGCATGAGCACCCATCATATAATATCACATCACAGGACACATATCACCTAGCATGTATCATATATCATAGCATGTACAATGTATCCTAGTCATGTAAAATATAACCTATAGCATAATAAGCTCTCCTATGATATTTAAAGTCAATCATCTCTTAAGCAATAGAAGATCAAACCTAAGTCAACGAGCTAATTAGTCATATAATATCATTCATGTCATATAAGTCCTATGTCACTAGTCTAACAGTTAGCTACTATTAAAGGAAATCTCAATTGTGTCTCTTATCCTTGGCTCCTTGCTCTTGAGGTTGAGATGGTCCAAGTGGTGGAGGAGTCGAGGTCACATTTCCTGAATCTGTCATCTGTGGGTAGACTTTAATGAAATGACCCTTCTGTCCACATCTCAGACATGCACCAGAGACTTTTCGGTAAACTCCAAAATGCTTCTTGCCATAATGGCCATAAGTCCTAGGAAAAGATTCCTTTCCCGGACCTCCTCCTCCTTCTCTATGTTGGCCTCCCTGATCTTTACCCTTATGCTTACCCTTTTGTTCACGTTCAGCATGCTCATGTCTCTTAGCTTTATATCTCTTTTCCATTATCTTGGCCTTATCTATCAGCTTAGCTAAGGTTGAGAATTCAGTTGCTACCAATGAGTTAAATAGTGGTGTGATCAACCCTCTTAGGAAGCGGTTGACGCGGCTAGCTTCAGTAGGAATGATGTTGACAACAAACCTGCTAAGTCGATTGAATTGCTTAGCATATTCCAATACTGACATTCTAGGCCTCTGCTTTAGCTGTTCGAACTGCAGTGCTCTATCTTGCCTTTCGCCTTCAAGCAAGAATTTATCCATCACCTCTTACTTAAATTCTGCCCATGTGGGTGGGTCAGGTCCATACAATCGTTCCTTAATATTTTTCTCATACCAATACCAAGCCTCCTTCTTGAGTTGGAGTCTTACCAACTCAATCACTCGGGCATCCGAGCAAGATAATCGACGGACTAGCTTGTCTACCTCATCTAAGAACTCATGTGGGTCATCACCCTCCTCACCACAGAAGGTAGGTGGCTACAACTTCTTAAATTCTGAGACTATCATTCCTTCATCAGGTAGCCGTTTCCTTTCCCTCCGTGCAGGTGCCACTACCGCAGGAGGTGGAACTCCATTCCTTTCTTATGTTGGCAACACTTCACGCCTTTGAGCTCATAACTCTTCTAATTCCTTGCGCAAGTCTCTCATTTCCTCGCGCATAGCTTGCACCTCTTGCGAGAATGCTTGTTCACTATAACCTATAGTTAGTGCCCCCGAACTAGATCTCTCTCTTGACGCCATAGGGGCAGAGGCAGTATTCACAGCAGTGTCTGATCTCTCATTCTCACTAACCCTAATAGGTTAAGTAGCTATGAAAATCTTTTTCTTAGGAGGCATTCTACTATCATGATAGGGAATTTAGTACTAACTCCTTTCTAACCCATCTAACCCTATTATCATACTATTGCATTTACCATGCATTCAACATAAGCACTTATCAAATCATATCACAAGGCCCATATCATATACCACTTATCACATAGCATATATCATTGAGCATATATCATATAACATCTATCAAGGCATATATCATGTATCATACAACTTATAACATCATGAATTTCCCTATCATATATAAGTCAGTCATGTCATAGGCAATAAAAGAAATCAATGCATACTAAATCTCTAAGCAATCAATTAACATCATTCACATCACAGGAGCCTTTTTTTCTTAAGGTAGATCACAAGCATGGCTTTCTCGAACATCTTTTGCCATGTCCTCTTACATGCCACACGCGATGCTCTAGGTCACAGTGCTTCAGTAGGGGTAATCTTCTTGGTCATCTAGTAAAGATATCGTAAGGCACACAAGCAAACAAAAACAAAAAGTACTATAGCTTATTAGGATTTCGCGGAACTAATCTAGTGGTAGACAATAAGTGACATGATAGGAAGATTCCTATGCTCTAGGATTATACTTAGCCAAACCAATAAGCAGACAAGTCTAAACTAGACTTTAAAAACTACAACTCTGATACCACCTTTGTCACATCCCAACCTTAGAGATATGACGATCCTAGAACATAGGGAGACATAAGGTCACCCATGCCTGTAGAACCCACTTACATATAAACAAATCATGCCTAGGATCTTACCAAACCTCTTACGATAACTCATTCAAAACATTTAGATGAATACCTTAAATTGCGAAAGTCTAAAATAAATCATTTCATATAAAATCTATGAGGAAAATAATATATATTAATAAGTATCAATCAACATTCCCGGAGCATCTAATGATAAGACTTCATAAAATAGTATTATTGATAACTTGGACAAGGAATTCTCCAAGCAAAGTAGAATGCTTGAGCCATCACCTTGGCTCCTCACATTTGCTCACCTGGAACCACACAAGGAAAAAGGGGTGAGATAGATGATCTCAATAAGTAAACAATAGGGATTGTACAATAACATATATCACTTAGAAAGGGCTCATAGCTCATAACTTATAGTTCATGATTCATAGTTTGCAGTTTAAAAAGCTTTGTAGAAATCACACTTATAACACATAGAGTGAAGGCTACTGCCATAATCACTCAAACACATAGAGTGAAGGCTATTGCCATAATCACTCGAACACATAATACATAGAGTGAAGGCTATGGCCATAATCACTCGAACACATAGCCGATAATTACTCATATTGGTACGAGGATCACATAGGCGATGATTACTCACATCGGTATGAGGAGCACATAGCCGATGATTACTCGCATCGGTATGAGAAGCACATAGCTGATGATTACTCGCATTGGTACGAGGATTTCTGCATAAAAGGCAGAGGGTACCATAGCTAGAGCTAATGGTAATCATAATTAACAATATCACATAAGGCAACAATAATATGTATATCAATAACAATAGTGGTTTAACTTTTAAACAGAAGATACAATGATAGTGTAGTTCCAAAAGGAATATACGTTGGGGTAATAAGCATAAAGGTATTATCACTGGATAGTCAAAAATGGTTTTGGACCAAATGTACTTTGGCAACCCAAGCTTAACAAGAAATTACATAGTCAATTAAAAAAATGGAAGTGAACTTGGGTTTCAAGAATGTCAAAGGTACACATATCATAATAGATTGCACTTGTAATTTGAAACATAATGTTTACTCACCTTGGGGTTCCTTTGCTCCTAGTATACGTAGTCCCTTTGTACTTCTAAAGCTCCTCAAACTCTAGCATAATATTTGATTTAATACTTCGTATTTATTTACTCATGATGCTCCTATCCCATAATTACCCCGTGCACATATGGTATACACATACACTTAGAGTCCACACATAGGTGTACTCGTCACTTGCATATAATACATTGACTTTAAAAGTCTTGCACACTTAGGCCTTATAGGCTCTCATGACATCACATTATAATCACATTAATACCTTTCTAAGGTCATCACAATATTATTACCTCTATATCATTTCACTTTAACAATCACCTTAATACACTTTACACTTCCATACATGTCAACTTAACCATTAACCTTTCAAGTATCATGCTTAACTCTTATGATCCTTTTTATTCAATTGTCACTTAATCAACTCAAAATCTTGTATTTATTATCACATCATCATAACATTTAATTCCATATTTCCCAATCATATTTGTATTCTAATCACAATACAAGGGTAAGATACCCTAAGTATACCTTAAGTATACCATAATGCATTTAAGCTTATCTAGGATCATACCTTCAACTAACATGCCATTTTATCATTTCTTATGCATACATACATGTCAATAATTATCAAAACACATCACATAAAAATTATAAACATTGGAACAAAAATGATTATGTAGGCCGAATGCATCACCAAGGTGGATACTAAATTTTTATTCTTTTTGCACTTTTCATCTATTTCAGAAATATGTAAAAACATGGTTTGAACAAAGATTTTTCATGTAAACATAAAAAAATCATTTTGGAATTTCAATTCATAAGAATCGACCACACATAGGGTTATTTATACATAAAAATTCAACTTTTGAATTATAGACCACAAAACCATGAGTTTTCTTGTTTTCGATATTTTTCAGTCATTTCAGAAATATATAAACAAGTTGTTTAAACTATTATTTTTCATTCAATCATAGCAAATATTAGTTTAGAACACATCCATACATGATTTGGTAGCCATGGATAGGGTTTATACAAAAGAAATTCCAAGTTTAAAGGCTTAGGTGAAAAATCATTAGTTTTTGTGCTTTCTGCGCATTTTGTTCATTTCAGCGATAAACAGACACATGATTCAAATCATTATTTTTCATCTAAACAAAACAAATATCATATTAGAGCATTATTCATACAATTTGGCAGCCATATGTCCATTCAGGAATAATATTTTCCAACTTCCAAGTTCTATCACGAAAACCTTGAACTCCTTTGTTTTTCGAAACTTTTCGGTCATCACAGAAATATGCAGAAATATTATTTAATCCAATATTTTTCATCAAAACAAATCAAAAACTAGTTTATAATACAACCAAGTACAAATTTCCCTCCCCCCCCCCCCTCTTTATGATATTTATGCATAAAAATTGTGATTTTAAGTTATAGAATTCACCTTTGGATAAATCTTGCGGAAAGAATCATGTTTTCGGTAGAAAATAAATTTTTTCTCCCAAAAATTCACTCAAAAAGAATTGAATCTATAGAAATCAGTAATCACATAGTTCAAAATAATTTTTCCATAATTTATTTCATAGAAATCAATTTAGAAATCAAAGGAGAATAAAAACATACGATTACGGTCATGAAATCGCAAAACGGAAAGGTGTTTTCAATATTTCGGTAGAGAGAATTATTTTGAGAGGTTTTTCTGCCAAAATATAGAAAGAATAAGAGAATGGCTGCTGGAAACCCTTGTTTGGCTGAAAATTAGAATATATATTAGGGTTGGAGTGGAATTTCCTCTATTACCCTTAATGAATTAGGTTAGGAGAATTTTTGTGTAGTGGGCTTTTGGGTATTTGGGCTTTTCCTTTAAAAAAAATTCGACTGAATGGAATTAAAATAAAAAGAATATTTTTTTTATTAATTCTGGAACATTTTTCTCAAAAATATTTATTTAAAAATATTTTAAAAATACCTATAAAATTATTTTATGCTTAAAAATCGCCTTTTTACATGAAAATTTATTTTATGAAAAATAAATTATTTAATGCTAATGTATTTTATTCAAATCATTTATTTCATAATAATAATTCATATTAGGCATATTAAAATTAATTT